>CM039471.1:23245052-23424269 GCA_022433065.1 Begonia loranthoides
ATAGGCGTATATCGATCCTACAATCAAGACCATGTTAGTTGCATGGATCTCTATATGCTGGATGGAGAAGTGCTCAGCCGAAAGAAAGTGAACATCGGCTATGTGATTTTAAGTCACATGTACGAGGTCATCAACAAACAAGCCAAGAGTCTGCCTTTTAATTGGCTCATTCAGAGGATTGTTGAGCATTACGGGATACTAGTCTCAGATGAGGAGCCAAAAATTCAAGAGAAGGTTGTTAACGTCTACAAATTGCCTTCGCAAAGGTTGTTTGCCTTGACCTTACAAAAGCAAATCCGAGGTTGAAATCTCGTGATTCTTCTATTTGGTTCCTCGATTTCTCCCACGTTTGCTCACTATCAGCTTGAAGGAAAAGAGAAGGGTTTGCCCTTCTCTTTTATTTTCCTTCTTTTATTTATTTCCTTTATTTAATTCTTGTATTTATTTTAATATATAAAATATATATTAAATATACTCAATCTAAATTCCGATTCAACTTTCGATTCGTCCCAAATGCTATCCGATAACGATTATTTACCAAATTTTATCCTCTCAAATTTATTTACCGCTCGATAATACAAAATTTTACCAAATTTGACCATTTGACCAAAAATTTACACGTGGCTGCTACACAACAAATCATGTCAACTTTTCAATGTTTTGACCAATTATTACGTAAAAAATTAACACGTGAAATTTATTATTATAAAATTCACGGGTTTTATAGAATCGATTGCCTAGCCCAAGACTCAATTTATAGTGGAAGACTTGTAAAAGTTTGAGCACTAATCCACATGAGATGAGCCGAAGTCCACATAGTGCTCACAAAATAATAAGATAGTGCATTAAATAATGCAAGGAAAAATTACGCAGAAAATAAAGTATAAAACACTCATTTTAATATACTGACCAAAAAGAAAATGAAAGAAATAAGAAAATATTTGCTAAAGAAAAAGAAATAAAATGCTCAAAGAAAAGGAAAAGAAACAAAGGGAAGCTCCACAATGATTAGCTACACCTAGGCCCAACTTCTTGGAAAAAAAGAGTCTTTTGGAGTAAGTGACTAGCTCAATAAGAACTTCTACACTGTAACGACCCGGATTTTCGTAAATCATTAAAATAACGTAAAATTTTGAATTTTTCTTTTTGAGACAAATCAGAGTGCGTAAATCCAAATCGCTACTAACTCTTTCTTGAAACTCTTTGTGAAAACCAACTTATTAAATATGCGGAAGCGTAAAACTATAATGAAGATCGCCTATTTAAAGTCTTGCAGAAGCGTTATAAATCTTTCAAAAGAAATATTAAGTCATTCAAACATTACGTCTATCAAATAAAACTTGACAATTAACTTCGTTGATTCATAATCGTTTACTTTCTTTTGTCTTTGCAGTGACAGCCCGAGTCTCATGTATGTGAAATCATCCATCCCTGCTTCATTACGTGTTTCTCATCTACTTCTTATCCGTTTACTATCTGCTCGTCGTTGAATCTACACCATAAGTAAGGACGTGAGCTTACGCCCAGTAAGGAGATGGGGAAAACAATTATGTATATCTCTCTTTAGTTCTTCTTGGAATGGGGGCCACCCAAACCAAATTCTTTCATTACGTTCGTTTCTTTGTTCGTTCTTTAAACTCGTACATCGAGCTGGAGATTGAGGGTTCTCCTTTGAGATGGCCTAGTTGATTGGATTCTAACCTCCTGTGTGCATACTAGTCCCTTTCCCGACTTGGTAAGGGTGTATCCTAGCAACTACGCTAGATCCAGACTACCCATCTACGTCAACTCCCTATTTCTGGCATATACCGGCCTTTAGGGTTCTTTTTTTTTTCTGGCATATACCCGCCTTGAGGGTTCTTTCTTTTTCCGGCATATACTCGCTTTTAGGGTTCTTTCTTTTTCCGGCGTATCCCGCCTTTAGAGTTCTTCGGTAATGAACGTGTCCTGCTCATCTCGAATATTTTGTTTTTATAGCATTTTTCCTCACTCATGCGTGCGGGTACCACCCTCCGAAGGGTACCCCCTACTTGGTTTCTATTAACATGAACTCAACTTAACTTCTTCCTAAGTACATAAAACATATATGAGAAGCAATATCAACACTTTAGAAAATCCACAGTAAACAATGAATGAAACTAATATCATTGAAACTATTAGACTAATCAGCAGAAGTACGTTTAACCAAGCATACTTTTAATTGAAATCATGACTTCATTCATGCATCTTAATTCCTTAAACCATTTTCCTTCGTTTGTTCAGTTAACTAAACCCTTTTCCTTCGTTTGTTTAGTTAACTGAACCTTTTTCTTTCGTTATTCAGTTAACAGTCATCATAGTAATTCACACCTCATTCAATAGGCATAAAATCTATCACTTAGACTTTAAGACAATAAAAGGAATATCGATAGGGAAATCAAAGTTCATTCATGCTCATTACACATTCTCTTTTTCAATTCATCATTCTTTACCTTTCCACAATTACTTCATACTTCACAAAACTCATTTGTCAACTAATAGCATCTACATGACTATTCAGCAGTATTCCGTTCAATTAATTCATATTCTAAATCAAGCTTAACAACAGGAAACTTACATACAACAAATCATGCTCTCTTCCCAACTTAATCAACAAGAAGCTAACTACTAAACATGAAATCATACAGCAAATGAGCTATATCAGATTATGATCCATTATCTCACCGGACTACGCATGCTTTTTAACAACCAAATTAACAGCGGATCTATAACACCTAGCATACTTCTAAATCGAGTACACAAGGAAATTATCATGCTTTTAATGACTACACGAAATAGCGGAAAAACATATACAATTAATACATAACAATGGAAGAGAATATACTTGGATAATCTTGCTTTCTATACCATAATCACAACAGCAAAAACTACTACAACATGCTTCTCATATGATACCCACAGTAGTGAAAATAAACATATCAACGAAGTAGGCTTATGCTGAAGAGAAAATAATCAAGTCATCACCATAGGCATTCATTATTTTCCTTTATACTTCACATCATAGTCATGGTTCTCATTGCCATTCACTTTTTCCTTTGAAGTGTTTGAACCTTTTTCACTTGTTTCTCATTTTTTTCCTTTACTTAGGTATATGCATCTCATCAAAACTAACTAAACAGTCAAAGGAAAAGCATCACTTTAAGCATGTCTCATTTGTTAACTAACATCCATCACCCTTAGACCTTAACCTTCATCATTTCTTCATATCATCCACCTATACTTCACATACTAGGCACGAAGCAAAGCTTAACAGAAAAAGGAAACATCACATATTCAACATTAGCAAAACAATTCTAACGTGATTAACTAAACAAGCTTCTTCTAAACGATAACAACAACATCCTCAATTATTTATCCTTAATTTCAGTCATAATCCCTTAGACATTCCATTAACAATCTTCTTCAGTCGTAATCTCATACTCCTTATCCATTAAAAAAGCTTCTCCTAGGTTCCTTCAATTCCATTACCTAACTATCAGCTCCTAATCACAATTAACACAAAAGCTGGTAAAATCACTTTAAGAGGAAATGGGTATTCAAGTCAACTAACTTAGCAAATTGAGCAACTACAACACAACTACAGAATCAAACACACATATACTTGGGTGTAAGGCACAAGGCCAAGACAACCCATTCCTTACCTCAGTTCGTTATTGCGCTTAAGCACTTAGCCGCTATCCTCTTTCCCCAGTTCCGATACCTGAATCGATCAAAGCATCACCAACCCTTAATCACATAGCCTTAACAAATTGAATCACATAATCTCTCACAATAATAAACCAATAGAGGACAATCGATAGAGTCTAACAATGACACCACAAAATCCAATTCCAACTTTTCCATCATATTCATTATCTTCCAGCCACTAATCAATCCATTACAGGGCTCATCACTATGAAATTCCTTTAACATAAATCTCCACAGAATACTAAATAAACCAACAGAGTATTTCACATGCTTTAACAACAATATTAGCTTAACAAATATCCGTTTGATAACGTGTCCAACACTTACATGCTTCGACTAACATAACAGAGAATGAAAACAGAGATATGTAACTCTACTTGAATCGAGAGAGAATCACGCAGGCAGGGAGCAGCTCACCATCCAGCTCCAACTTCCAACTCACTGCCCAGCTCCCACTCTTCACGTAGCTTACTTCTCACTCACGTTCACACACCTCATAGCAGAACACTAACCACTCTCTTTCTCACTCAGGTCTCTCTCTCACGTACAGCAGCTCCTTGTTTAGTAGAATTTCCCTTCAGCAGAAACGAAGGAGAAGACGAAGGATGTAGGAGGAGTTTGCAGTAGATGAAATAGAGAAAGAATCTACCTAGGAGACAAACGGGAGACAAGGCGTGCACGTAGGGTGGGCTATTGCCAGGAGACTCCTTTTCACGCCGAAAGTGCGAGTATTAACTCGCTAAATGTCGAGTTACGACGATTTTTCTGACTTTTATTTCCTTAATTTTTGCAGATCTGCTGCGATTCAGACTTGTGCGGATGCTGAGCTGTCATCCGCATGCGTCCGCATGACCAAAATTCGCAGACTAAAAAAGCAGGCTTTGGACAAAAATTGGCGTCCCCACCTTGTCCGTACCATCAGAAATCCAAATTCGGACGCCATTCCACGTCCGCATCGTCCAAAAACTGCATCCGAATGCTTCCAAAAATCAGACAAAGTCGTTGCCGATTCTAATTCTTGCGTCTGTATCGTCCGGATCTCACGCCCGAACGTCTCTGGACAGTACAGATTCGATGCGGATGGTAAAACTTGCGTCTGCATCGTCTGGGTCCTAGTCCGAATTGTCCCCAAAATTGGACAGATTCATTCGGACGCTGAATCTAGTTGTCTGCCTACGTCCGCAGTCATCTGAAAGACTCCAGACCTAAACAGATTCGTTGCGGATATTGAATCTAGTCGTCTGCCTTCGTCTGCAGTCGTCCGAAAGACTCCAGACCTAAACAGACTCCAGCGTCCGCAACTCCTCAAAACAGCAAGTTTAGGACGCGAATTGGCATCCCGAATCATCCTCAAGTCTATTTTTTCCACTTTTCACTATCTTTTTGCACTCAACGTGATTACCACAACATTTCCTTCAAAGATACACGTCACAAATGGCATGTGTAAATGCGAGATGAAATATCCTCGTAATCCAAACACTTCAATTTTATCACGTATATGAGAAAAACGTTACTGAAATGTTTATTAATTTAGCGCTCTGAACGTCCTTGGTAATATCCCGATAATTATCCATCTTAAAAATATCGGGATGTTACATATATTATTCCCAAATGCATGTGAAAACTAGTTTAATCATTTTATTTTGAAAACAATGAGCAAATGAGAAAATACAGTGCATGGATTTACATTCATCAAAAATATTTTCATCATTTTAAAAACAAGCTCTACGAGCCATCAGTAGGGCAAGTCCTGAAAACATGGTTACTTACATAGGTAGCTATATACAAAATAAAGTCTCCATCGTTTTTATAGAAAATAGTCCCAGTGAAAATAATGTCACTCACAAACCCTTACTCATCAAATGCCAACAATCCACGTAAAACAAATGATGATGATTCATAGATCCAGTCCATCATATAAGTGAAAAAAAGGACTGTATGAAGACTTGGCAATTGTGTATCGAACGCAACAATAAAAGACCCTGGCCAAATTTAGGAATTCGAACTCAAAGACACGTTACCATTGTCTTATTACCCAATCGTGCATAAAAAACACATTCATGCGGCAAAAGGTACAAGGAAACAACCTCTAGTTGCTTTGGTTGTGCGACCAATATAACCCAAAACAATAGGAGGTCTATTTGTCATATAAATATATCAACATGATGAAAAACTATGCATGCATAAAAATACACATGTCAAATTGGTGTACGCATAGCCTAAAAACTGACATACTATTAAACAGGGCATGTTGGGTTATGCATGTCATTGCTCACAAAATAAAGAATTTTGAAAACCATAAGGCAATGTAGTACATTGGAGAAATTTCTACCTCAATGATGTTAAAAGTCTTACCAACTAGCTGGAACATACTATCGAGGACAAACATCAAAATCAAGAACATCATCGAAACCTAAAACAAAACTGATGTCAAAATCCTAACGAAAAACACTGAGAATGATGTATGGGTCTTAAGCCGAGACTAGGTACCCAAACCAAAAGGAAACTTGCAATTAACCTCGAACCTCGACAAGGCATTCATGCTTTGGTGATAAAAATTCAAAAGTTTCAATCATAGATATTTAAAATTTATCTAAGATCTAACTCTTATTGACCAAAAATGAAGATTTTCCATCTTCAATACCAAAAATAAAGTTTTAAACTTCACCTCGATTTACATGTTAAACGAACGAGATGAAATTTCAATGAATGGAAGTCGCTAGTGTATTCAAAATGTCATAACAAGTCAGGAATATGGCATGTTAAATTTTCAGACGTTGTTGACCTATCCAAATTTGCGATCTAACTTAAAATTAAAAAGTCAAAGTTAACTGACAAAGTCAATGGTGAAAGTACATATGTTAGCGGCCAACATCCAGTCAGTAGGGTCAACGCCATGCTAATAGGTCAACGCTATATCAGCAATTCAATGCCACGTCAGCATAGTGAATGACGCGATGTGTCGACGTTAGTGCCCCACCAACAACCTCTGGCGATGTCGGTCGGCAACTGGCAACTTCCCGATGAACGGCGACAAATCATAATGAAAATAATTGAGTTTTAAAAGTCTTGAGCTCCTAAATCCAATGGGAGCGTTTGTTTTTCAAGAAGACGCTTAGAACGGCTAGGATCTACACTTATAGTGACATTCTTGATTTTTTGGAGAAGCTCTAATGACAACATTTGGCCACGATTTTGAGTGATCTTTGGATCTAAACTATTCTCCTCATCAAAGGCTTTTCAATGATGGGTTAAATGCTGAGATTAGAATTTAGAATCGTCGCCTGCTATCGTTTAAAGTTTAGCTCCAAACATTTCTAGCAACAACTTCAACAACACTAATCCCCCAAATGAGAAGCCTATTTTTGACGAATAAAAACTTGAAATGTGAACTATCGAATTAGGTGGAGGTGTTTAACACCTCAACTTGAGACGACTCCTGTAAGCCACTAAAGCTGGCTGCCAGAAGAGAGAGAGAGAGAGAGAGAGAGAGAGAGAGAGAGAGAAAGAGAGAGAGAGGGAGAGTGCAAATGGATTTGGTAACATTGTTCAACCAAACATGCCTACGTTTGTGTTTTGAGGCTCTTTCTAGAAGATTCTATTCACCTCAACCTTCTCAGTTATAATTGATTAAACTTCTGAGTGTCAATCCAACCTTAGAATGAATTTCTTAGGTGTCACCTTCAAATCAATCACAAGGTAAAATATTGAAGTTTTGAACTTTACACAAACTTTCCTAACTCTCAAGAAGTAAGTCTCAAATTTGGAGTGAGAGAGGTTAGGATTTTTTGCTCATATTGACTCTATTTATAAACACCTTCCAAAATTTATGTGCATCGATTGATCGCTTCATGACAATTATGAAATTTCTATGCATGTTCGGTCGTTAATGAATATGATCTGCTCTACCGTGTTGGTCGACCATCTTACGACCATTGTGAAATTTTTGTGCATGTTTGTTTGTTCAAGAGAAAGTTTTGGTCTACCTCCACGATTGGCTGATACTTATGTCGATCGACCGCTCTATTATACTTTAGAAATCCATGACTCTCTATCATTTTTCTGGTCGACCACTCACAACCCTAGTCAACCGCTTTACATTATGCAAAAATGAATGCTCTCGAGAATTTTTCTAGTCAACTGCGTCTTCCCTTGGCCGACCACTTTCCGCTATGTTTTTCTTGAATTTAATTGTGTGAATTCCATGAATTTAAATATTGACTGTAAGAACTTCAACAAACCATTAGCACACTTAAATACCCACATTTGAGGATATTTCTAATGAGAGAAAATAATATACCCAGAGCAATAATATACTCATAATAAATCATAAATTTAATTTATAAACAACTTCAAGTTAATTAAATTACTCATCATCAAAACAACTAAGGTTAATTCTTATTAAGGTAATGATTTCTCCATTTTTTTATGACAAGATGTTACAAGTTGTTTATATTCCTCCTAAGTATATGCATATGATTGACAAACATAATATTGTTACATGATTTCAAAAAAAAAAAAAAGGAAGAGTTTTCCTTGTTTATTTCTTTCCCCCTTTGGTCTTATAAAAAAAAAAAAATCAAAGTTAATACCCAAGGGAATAACAAATATCCAAACAAAGATGAAATCAAGTACTAGACTATGAAACATTAGTTCCAAATATAGAAGCAATAGTCAAAAAAATTTCAAAATGTAAGTGACCACAAACTAAAATGCCAAGTACTAGTTCAACTAAAACATCAAATAACCATAATAAAATAAAATAAAATATGACTAATCATCCTAAGGAGGATCACCATCAGAGGATGGTGGAATAACAGGATCATTGAAAGTTGAAGGATCCAAATCTATGACCTCCAACTCCTTAAGTCGACGATCAATGACATCAAACCTTGATCATGATTCAACTTGAAAGATCATAAAGGAAGATGCATGGTCCTAAAATCAAGTCTCCATGCTGGAAAAGCAAGCTGTCAACACATCCAATTTCTCTTAAATCCTGGAGATACCACCTGGATATGACGAACGATCCGAGGGAGTGACTAAGGTGGAGCATTGAGCATAGGTATGTTTCTGTCACCAATGGGATCCTCAGGGTGAGCTGCAGAAGTAGATAAGGCTCCTCTAGAAGATTTAAAAATCCAAGTGCCCTGATCATTTTGCATTATTCCCATTCTCACCGGAGTATGGACTATGTAAAAATTGACACTGTGCAATTACATAGGTGGCTTAGTAGAAGAAATCTCAATTCCCTGGATATGAAATAGATTGGACAGAAGAAGATTGAAGAGAATGGATTTTGATGAGCTGCCAACAATCACAATCATTTGGTGTAGTATAATATGTCGCACATCAAAGCAACTCATATCAAACATCTTTTTAAGTACATACAGATCCATGCAAGTAACCTGGTCCCGATGATCATCTCTTGGTAATAGGTTGTAAGTGAGACTATAAAGGATAAACTGAGCATGCACATTTAGATCATTTGCTCTAAGTTTGAAATATGTTTTGACACCCGGGTGTTTAAGTACTTTATGAAGGAACTCAATTTCATAATCACGAACGAAAAAATCAGGATCCTTCAAAGTATTATAATAGTCGTCACCATCATCATTCATCTCAAAATCCAACATGTTAATATCATGGGCAATCAAAGTGATTTTCTTTCCATAGATATAGCTACTTAATTTCATTGCTCAAAGATGATATTCCAGATTAGCATAAAATAACCCAATTGGTTTATCAAATATGGACCGTCTAGATTGTATAACTTGAATAAGCCAATGTCTTTGAATAAATCCTCTAATTTTAGACTCGCCAAATTTGAAAAAGAAATCTTACAAGTAGCAATTAAATGTCAATTCTTAAAATCCTCATTGTACCATTTTTTGTTTTTAGTGTTTAGAATAGTTTGGAAACACATTTCGAGGAAGGTGGAGGTTGGGAAGCACCCCCACGAGACACTGTCAACTTCCTCTTTCCAATAGCTCTTGATGTCATGAGGATAGTGAATTAGGGTTTGATTCCGAATAGAGGGCTTTGAGGGTCTCACAGGAATATGGAGAAATAGGGGATCGAGAATGAGAATAATGGATATAATGACTATATGGAGGGCCAAAAACCAAGATTGAGGACGAAGATTCACTAGGAGGAAGGGGAGAACTCATTTAATCAAGGGTTTGGTCAGCCATTTCTTTTATAAACTTGACATAACAATCGATCGTGCATAAAGGAGGTCGATCGATTTCTTTGAATTTGATTTTGGGGTTAAACTATCTGTTTTGCGGTCGACCAGTACTTAGATTCATAAATATGGATCTTAGGAAACTTTTATCTTTAAGGAGCATCTTTAAATTTTTTTTTTCTCAATTTGTTTGGATCAATGATTTATAAGAAATTGTACATAAGTGTTTCATACACTTAGTTCAACTTCAAAATTGTATAACTTTATCTATAGAACTTCAAATTACACACTTCTAGTGTCATTCTCTTCCTTAGGATGTCTACTTTATCAGTTTAAAATTTCATACAATTTCGTTTACATTAGTATATTCAACGATACTAAAATATTTAAACTATTCAGAGAAAACAGTTTATGTTTGTATAATCATTTATTTATAGAGTGTCCCAGTCACATGCTTGCCCCCAGTCGACCACTTCGCTTGATAGATCGACCACTTCAACAAATCTTGAAAGCCTATTGTTCTCAGGTACTTCCTTGGTTGACCACTCACTTTGGGCGAATCTACTACTTCAATATTTCATTTTAACACCTTAGAATTTCATGCTATTTTAATATTCTCATGTCATATTTACATCATTTCTACGTATGTAAAATTTTCAAATCAATACAATGTCTAACGTTTTTTGACAACATAAGACTGAATACATTTGAATAGATGACTTCCAACCCCTCTAGTTTTCTTGATGGCAGAATTCTTTTGAAACCCTATGTTGTTCCAACTAAACAGTGAATACAACTCGAAAGAGTTTTGCCTTTGAGATATGGCAAACAATCCCTCTTGCCAATTACTTAAAGTTGTCATGACCTGAAATAATAGGGAACGACTTGGCCCATAAGAGAACCGAACTTCCATACCCTTATGTTATTTATTTAATGTTGCAACAAATATCTTATAACAATCAAATATAAACTTAGAGCCAAAACCCAACAATATTGAGCTAAAACTAGGTTCAATGGTGATATGAGACAATGTAATAATAAAGGTCCAATAACTATGCAAAAAATAAAATAAAAATAAAGTCTAACAAAGTAAATAATATGAAGATAGTTTAACCTCATAAACATAAAATTCTCAAAATATGATAAAGCTAAGAAAAATGGAATTCGAGGTTATTCCTGCATCAGTTATTGAGGTCTTCTTGACTAAAAACTGAAAGGGGAAAGTCGTTAGGGTGAGTTAACTAAACTTATTATGAATAGAGTTTTGAAAAGAATATGTGAGCATGACATGTATAAAAAGTTTAATAAAAACAGAGTAGAAAACAAACTGTAGGGCAAGTGTCGAAACCTTTTACTATATGTGGTACATACGTAAAATAGACCTCTATTGTCAAACAAGAAAATCTCAGTAAAAATGGAGTTACACATTGAGCTCCAGACACATTATGTCATAGACATAAATAATAATAATAGCGATATTCGATGATTGCAAAGCCATGAATGACTTTGATCTTGTTTAGAGTTTTGCACTCAAGAACACAGTACATACAACTATCTCATTACTCTAGTCAACAAACACATCCTCCAATGGTCAAATGTGTGTAATGTAATGTACGTGGTATTTAGTTGTGTGTAAGTTTTGTATTAAGTGGAAATGCAAAGTATTGACATTTAATAAAGTATTAGAATTTAGCTATATATATATATATAGGAGTTAAAGATTTAAAGAAATTGAGGAAATTAGACGAAATTATGAGACGAAGTGGGAGGTTGATCTCGACAATCGATCCCGTCCAGGGTGATCGACCAGAGTTACTGAAGATTAATTTGGTGGATGATCTGCATAATGGTGGTCGATCGTCCTTTAGTTAAATCGATCATCCGCCATTAATTTTCAACGTCTGGAAGCGATATTCAATCACCAGAAATGCTGAATGCTCGACTTTTGACGTTCTAGTGTCATCCAACGTCTCTCTTTTGACGCTTTGTCTTCAGGGAGTGACTGAAGAGTCATTGAGATGTATTATAAATAGGACGTGAAGATGGAAGTTTTTCCTTCTGGAAAAAACTTATGTGAGAGAGAGGTCGTCTCTGTGAGATTATTTTTGAGGGTGTTGTCAATAGGAAGAATCACTACTGAGGGGAAAGGAAAGCTACACGAGGTAAGAAATAATGCTTGTGGTTTGTCCGTAAGGACCCACATCGCAGGAATAGGATGTTTGTCGTTTGTTTTGTTGTGCTATACTTTGTTATTTTCATTGCTATTCTCTAGGGAATTGGTCAGTGGTGAGGAAGAGAAAGTTACATATTATTTCTTTGTAATATTTTTACAATTATTTCTTTAGTTTATTCTCTGCAAATCAGTATGAAATAATGATATTTTTATGACCTCTGCTTTTGATTTATTTGAGTTTAATACTTTGCTAATAAGGTGGAATCTGTAGGAATTTAACCGAGAAGAAAAAGGTTAATATATTTACATATAATGTATTTATCATGCCTAATTTTCTTGTCAATTGATGGTTTAACTTGTTGTGCTCTTTTGATATTAAAATAGGTTTTGAATTTAGGTTATCTTCTCTGTTAACATATTGTGAATGGACAATTGGATTAGGGTGATGTCCTCTACAAGAATTAGAATAATTATGATTTAAATTAGTTATGATAAATTGAATGTTTGTGTGCATTGTATAGATGTAGAAAAATTGGATTAATAACATAATAATAATTGTTAAGTCCTAAATACATGTTATAGTGATTTTAGTCATAGATTAGTACCCTTGCTGTTAAAGACTAAGTTGGAAGTAATACATTAAGAATGGAAAAATAAATGTATGGTCTTATAGTATAATTGATAATATTTTAGTAAAGGCATGTTTGGTGTTAAATTGTAGTTAAAACATGATTGTAACCATTGTATGTTAGTTGTTTGTAACATTGTTTGTGATATATATGAACAGTTGTGTGACATTCATATAGGCATGTTAGTAGAATGTACGTCATGCATTTCATGGGCTAGTAATGAAGATAATAAATGGTGTTTTCCTACGTGGGTTCAGAAACTGAAGAGGTTTCTCACACATAGAAAACAGCTCATTTGAGTAAGTTTGGAAACTGAAGATGTTGCTCTTACTCAACAGGGGGTGAGTTCGGAAACTGCGAAGGTTGCACTCACCCAAGAGTAAATGAATATAATGTAAGTGGACTCTCTTTTAGTGAGTTCGAAAACTAAATAGGTTGCTCTCACGTAAAAACGAATACAAGTGGTGAGTTCGGAAACTGAAGAGGTTGCTCTCACCACAGATATATCAGACTTAAGAATGTAGAGTTGTCATAGAGGTTATAGTTACGTTTCATTTTATATTGCTTACTGGGCAATAGACTCATTATTCCTCTTGTGATGTAGGTATGGATTGTGAGCCGGTTGAAGTGAACATTGAGGAAGTATGATCCGATGCAAGCTTGTGTTACCATGCTCGAAATGATCTCGGGGGTTATGGCTCTAAATGAATAAAAGTTATTTGAAATGTATAAAGACTTTGTGAATTTCAAGTATTTATTTATGTTATTTCTGTAAAACAGTTTAACGTTTTTATTCCGCATAAGGTACTATGATGTTTTTCAATACGGTATATTTTAATGGGATTTTAAAATGTTAAAAATTTTATGAAAAATTCATAACGGAAATGGGATGTTACACGTAACAAAACAAGACATAACATGAGTCAATCAAACTTGGTTCACACGATCAAGATGGTCAAATAAATAATTTGCATGTTCAAAGAAAATATCTCCAATGAAAATTATATATATATATATATATATATATATATATATATATATGTACATATATACATATATGTACATATATGTACATATATGTATATATATATACAAACCATAAAAATAAACACGTCATTTTATATGAGAACATGCCTCAAAATAAATTTATAAAACAATGCATCATATGCCAGACATGAAAATAAATCTCTACCTAAAATGAGCATACTAAAACCAAAGCCTATGTAACCAAAAATCAAAGGAAGTCTAAATCTTGTGTCAAGTTTTTGAATCTATCATTATATATATCCACCAATATGTTTTTCTAGATCTTCAAAAAGTTTGTTGTCATCCATAATTGAGATAGGAACCTACTTGGAGATTTTAAAATCAATGACATAAAAAATTGGCTAAAAAACATTTCTTGGTCAACCCAAAAACTATCTGGTCATCCAAATTAGTTGACTAGAAAAGTTGTCGCTGTTGCTGCTCTAGGCATCCGCATTGACATGTGGGCATCCAATCCTTCATGTCTGAACATTCAAACTAATGGTTCGGAAGTCCGTTCGACTAGTCGATCTATCGATCGCCCGAGGCTACGCTCCAGGCATTCATTGCATAAAAAAACCACCCCAAAACTTTGAAAAACTCCAACCTTCCTCTGATAATCCTACTTTCAACAAATAAAAATTGATTCTAAACTTTAATTTTATCGCTTTTTGCAATGATTTCAAGATTTAAACCACCAATTTCAACTCATAATTCAAAACTCTAAACTTTCATAACAAACTCATAATTCACCTTGATGATGTCTTTCGATATTTCTTAAATCCAACTCCTATCACTCCAATCCAACACCCCTTTCATGAAAACATGAATCTTCATCAAACTTTATACTTAAAACCCTAAATTTTATGGAATGAATGCAAAACTAGAGATGAATTCATTTACTTACGATTTTTCCTTGCTAAAATTCAACTTAATTTGCATTGAAATCATAGATTCACTATGATTCGACAAAACACATGATAGTTCTCCTTCTTAGCCATCTCTCTCCCACTTCTCTAATTCCAGAATGAGAAATAGGGTGTTAACCGTTAGTTTCATTTTAAATAGGATTATCAGCCCAACAAGCAAAACTCATCAACTCTCACAACCATTTAGACATTAAAACACTACTTAATAAAATAATTAAATTCCTTTTACTTACCAAATAATTTGTTGGGGCATCACAAAAGTCCTTTCTAACTCATATGTCCCCGCCATTTGTATCATAACTTAATAGATGAATTATCTTGTGCAACATTTATAGATGCTTCCTTTACAGTTGCTTGAGTTACATATAAGCTAGACTCTTTATTTCGTCTTGCTATAATTAGCGAGTATTTGCTGAGCTTCTATTTTCCGCCAACAAATTTAATCTTGTAGTCTACGTCATGAAGAGAACAAATTGATATTAGATTTAGTCTGAAATAGGTAACATATCTGACATCTTCAAATACCAAGTCACGACCACTGTTTGTGTGGATACAGATGTCACATTTTTCAACTATTTGAAAAATATGTCTGTTTCCTATTTTGACAATGTCAAAATTGTCGCTGGTGTATGTTGTAAAATATTATACTTTCAAGTAACATGATAAAATACACCAGCGTTAGCTACCCAATATGATTCATGAGTCATGAAGTTGACAACATTTTCACCGTCAGAGGTAGTTGGTGTTGTACTCTTCGTCTCTCCTTTAATACTCTTTGTGCCTTGTTCTTTTTTAGCTTCAACAATCCTTTTTATTTGGTCCATTTTGGTACAATGATAAAATTTGATGCTCTTTTTACTTCTTGATTTTGATCTGCTCAACATGTTGGCTCCTAATGACCCATGTTCATGTGATCTCCCTCTTATTACAGACAATGCCTCCACGGAAAAGTACTCTTTGTTTTTTATTTGCTTTCCTCCTTCAAGAACCACAATTGCAATATCAATGAACACTAATGTTGTCTTTACTACACCACTGACCAAATTTATAAGGAAGTGATGAATAAGACAAACTTTTAACTCATTCTCATTAATCTTATGCTCCATTGTTGTAAGTTGAGAAAATAATGCATTGAGAATATTGATGAGATCAGTTATCGTTGTCGATTCTAACATCCAAAAAGTGTATAAGTTTCTCTTTAAGAAAATTTGGTTGTACAACGAATTTGCCTCGCATGATTTTGTCATCATATCCTAGATCTGTTTGGTAGTTGTCATCTTTGAGATACATGACAGAATTCCATCTGTTAGAGCAAGATGCAAATTTGTGATAACATCTCTGTCACGACCAGGAGGTGTGCTGGGTTAGGCAACCCGATTCTCGGAGATGACCCAACTGCCCAGTCCAAGGCTAGGACATCAGCAGAAGTCTTAATACAAAATTAAGCCTAAAACCCAAAACAAATTGGTCATGGTCTATAGAGTAATCAACAAGTGTAAAAGATAACTTGATAATATAACAAAGGAAAAAAATATTGAGTAGGAAATGAAACGATTCAATATCATACAACAAACTAATAAGAAAAATATGGAAGTAAATCCTCACAAAAAAACCAACACGGAAACACCAAGGGAAACCTATTCCGAAGTACCCACTCTTTAAACACCCCACTAGACCCCCACAATCTAAACCTGGGATGGAGAAGTCATTGGGGTGAGTTGCTAACTAAGTAGGAAACTTATACTAAATACAATGCACGAGAAAAATCGGTTTTCCCTTTTCTCATCAAAACCATGATCAAATGCAATATCGTACCGTGCATGGATTTAAAATCATTACCAAAACATGTTTTATCATCAAAATAGACTTCATGAGCCACTGATGAGACAATCATCAAAACCTCACTAGATACCTGTAATACCCTCACTTTTTATTGGAGTTTAAAAAAGGATAAATTAGAAAAGGAGTTTGGAGTGTACGAATTAGTCGAATAATTATCGGGGTATTACCAGGGAAGGAATTGTTAGATTATAATTTATGGGAGTTTATTGGATGATAATTATGTCATGTTGCGTGAAGGTACGCATTAATTTATGTTTGAAAAGTATAGGGTTACTATTGAAAAATAATCTAAAGTGAGAAATTTTAAGGAAAAAGGGTATACAGTGACTTCTGGACGATTGCGAATGAAAGCGGACGAAGAAGCAAAATGAAAGTGGACGAAAGAAGGTTCGCGTCCGCATTGAATCTGTACAACTCTGGGACAATTCAGACGACTTGCGGATGAAGAGGATTCGCGTCCGCATTGAATCTGTACAATTCTGGGACAATTCGGACGGTAGCGGACGAACGCGGATGAAGAAGACCATCGTCCGATTTGACTCTGGACAATTTTTGGACAATTCGGACGACTGTGGACCCTATGTGCGGACGAGATTTCTTGTCCGAAAGACACCTGCGAACGGTACAGACAAAGGCATTGGGACGCATTTTCTCATCCCAAATTGAGTTTCAAACAGATGCGGACGATGCTGCGGACGACTTAACTCGTCCAAATTATCGAGAATTTCCGAGAAACACATTTTAAAATCGTCTCTTTCTTCCGATTTTGTCCTGCACTCAACAAAACCTCTCTCCCCCAGCCTCCCACTGTGACGTTCAGTCCTTCCTTGCAAATTGGAAGGCTTTCCACGTGGGATACCTCCATTGGACCACTTCCTCCTTGAAATGTGCAGTGATCAGCCTTCCCCACATATCCTCTGCAGCTGCCAGGTTTCTCCTCCTCTCCATCGTCTATATTAGGTAAGCCTTTCCCTCTGTATTTCATTCTCTGAGAACGTGAATGAATGTGGGAGTACCATCTTGCTGAGAGATTATTAGTAAGTGGTGAGTTAAGTGAAAGAGTGGTTGACATTGGAGTGATACTCTCAGAGTCCTGTGGTAGGATTATTCATAAGTGAAGTGAAGTAAAGGTAAGTCTTGATTTGAGAATTTACAGATTATTGTTTAGTTGTAGACCTTCCACAGTTTGGGTCAAATTGATTTTGTGGATTTAATCTAATACTCCCCTTGATTAGAAATGTGTGAAGGATTGGTTAGTTGGAAAAACTTTCTCTTTGGTTGTTGTCTTGGCGGTTGTTGGGTTGTCGAGTTTGGCTGGAAAAAAAATCTGAGGTAAGAATTTGAAATTTTGTTGGCCAAGGGATGACCCTACATTACGGGTTTCCGAATGGTTGATTTGCTTGTGGATTGTTGCATTCTGTTTTTAGCCGTTAGAAACTTTGACTATCAACTGTTACTTGCTTGTTAAATGCTTAGAGTGTGGAATTGGGTATTGAAAAACATGGAGAATAGTGATGATTCTGTTTAGTTAATATTAAGCTGTAGTTGTGCAAGGGTTATTGTCTTGAGCACAGTTTAATCTAAATGTGATGGGGCATGGATTTTGTGTTATAAATCGTATTCTTGCTCACATTGGTGTTATTGTATCGAGAGCATGAAATTGAGTTTTGCTGCCAACCTGTTGAATAAACTGTCAAGTGCTTGAATTTGGTTATCAAGAGATGCTACAGAATGTTAGATCAATGGGCATGTAATATCATAGATATAAAAGTTAACCATTTAACTGTTGGTTGTTATGTGTTAAGGAAAGATAATATGAACTGATTATAGCTTATGACATCTAGGAGTGGAAATTGAGTTCTCAATAATAAGTTATGTTTTCTGCTGCAAATCGATTGTTAAGAGACTATCTGTTTTGTTGTCAGGAGAATTCTATATACATTGATCCATATAGAGTAGGCTATAAGTGTATAAATACTTGTTGTGTACAGAGTAATGTGTTAGTGATATGCTTAGCTATTGTCTTGTTACATTTGTTGTGGAGTTGTCAATATATATATATATGATTCGTGGCACACATGCATCACCTTAGGAATTATGAAACTGTTACATATTGCATGACATAATTAATATATCTAAATAGGCGTGTGGGGGTTCGTGTGATCGTTGACACTTCCATACGGTAGTATACTTCCACATAGGGAGCGGTGAGATGAGAGTTAGCTACGTGGAAGCTAGGGTTCACCTTCACCTCGTTCTGAAACCCCCAACGTCTTTAACAAAAGTGAGGATACTAGCATGTGGAACACCCCCGATGGATATATCTCCCCATCGGAGTGAATGGTTCAGCCACATGACCCTGGGAGTATTCCACCCTGACTTCTAGAAGAGATGCGGCTCTCTTCTGTAATGCATTGTGTGGTCACACATCATTCACATCGCATTTAAATTTTGATTCTTGTTGGGCGTTAGGCTCATTGTTTTCCCCGTAATGTAGGTATATGTGCGAGAACAGATTGTAGCTATTGATGGAGTATTTGCACGATGGATCTTATAGCTGGCTGGGCTAAAGAGTTTAAAAGAAAGTTGTTTGAAAAAAGGTTGTAAATTTCTTAATATTCTTTAACGTATTGTTTTTAATTCTGCTGCTTTTCATAAAATGATTTTATTATTTCTGCTGAATTTGATAAGGGTTTTAAATAAAGAGTTTTAACGATCGGGTTTTATAAAAAAAAAGTTTTACTCTGATTTTATAAAAAAAAAAAGTTTTAAATTTAAAGTAAATAAAAACTGGGTCGTTACAATACCTAGCTAGCTATAGTAAAATAAGCCTACATCGTCTTTTTACAAGTTTAAACAAAGATCCATGAAAAAGAAGGGTCACATAAGGACCCCTCTAATACAAACACACAGAAAGATGGCAACCCAAAAATGGCAACGCCTCATGAGCTTGGAGAGAGAACTGTGAGCATGATTTGAAGATTTAGCCCCTCACAGGAGTTGTCGGCAAACTAGTTAGCGATGACACAAGTCAAAACATATACAACTTGATTAAGTTTAAAGATTCAAAATCCAAAGAGTGCATCATCACCACCCTATTACCCATTTTCACATAACATGCAAACAAAATATTTTCACACAGCATGAGATGTATCAAGATAGCCTTTTGATACTTTGACACCAAGACAGTCCAAAGTATCAAGATGATTCATCCTCTTGTATTAGTATCATAGCATACCATAAAATACCATGCACGTAAAGTAAATATGTAAAGCTTACGTACATACGTAGTATAAAAACTAACATGTTGTTGAATAGTCCTCGTTGGATGTTCGTATGTAGCAATTCACGAAATATAGTTTGAAAACCATGATGCAATGAAATGCAATAAAGTATAAAATCACTACCTCGATGATGATAGAAGCCTAGCTAATTAGCTGCATACACTGTCAGAAACAGACACCAAAGTTGGGGACACCATCGAAACCTAAAACTAAACTGATGTAAGAAACTTGAATCTACACTAGCAATACAACAAGAGTCCTTACCTAGAATTCAAAACTAGACTGGAAACTAGACATGCCTAATGAAGCCGAGTGAACATCACAAAACTCAACTGGAGTGAAGCGTAAAGCAAGCAACAATCAAAGACACAACTGCAGTCCACAAAGCACGACTACGGTCAACTAGGACCACTTAGTGTCAACAAGACACGATGATGGTCAACCGAGGCCTCGCATCGGTTGACAAAAAACTCCAATAGCCATCCACGACTTATCAATGGTTGACAAGACACAACTGCGGTCAACCAAGACCAAGCAGCAGTGGACAACTTTCTGTGTGGCCAACCAGGATCATGAAGGAACCTGAATCGGAAGGGAAGGAACTGTGGTAACGAAGTTCATCAAGGCATGTGGTACCAAACGACGAAATTTGACTCCAAAGGGCTACCACAGTCGACCAGACCCCTGTCGCGGTCGAACAGCGCGAATGCCCAGACCATAAGCAAAAAATCCAATGCAAACGTCCGAACCCAACACGGCTGGCTGGCGTGCATGCCCCATGCTCCTGCGGATGTTTGCGCTTCCACGGTCGTGCAGAACAAGAACTCTCACGCTTCCGCGAATGCCTTGGCTTTCGCGGACGCCCTGCGTCGTGCAGACTTTTCAAGTTGCAAGCCTGTGGCTGACCGAAATCTTCCTATGCGATCGACAAGACACAGGCTACTATGACAGAAACATTCGGCTAATTTCCTATTTGACCGGACCCAAGAAGTGGTCGGCCGGCATAAGCCATCACGAACAAAGAGGCTTTCGATCAAAACTGCAGTCGACTAGACCTAACTAGTAGAGGACTAGGGAAAGCTTTCCAGTGCTAAAACTGCAAGGAAACCCGCATTCCCTCGCTAATTCTTGCCCTGAATAAGCCCTAACTCTTGGATTAACTCTAAATCTACCACAACAACACAGGAACATCTAAAGGATGCGAGTTTCCAAGCTCAAATCTATGTCCATCCCAATTGAAAATTTTCAAATAGAAAAAAGAAGTGAGAAACTGACTTACTTGCAAAGCTTCTTCCCAAAAGACAAAAGATCGAGATGCCACGAATATGATCCTAGCATCTGAAACCCTCCGCACGCCACCTGGATCATCGTCCCTCTCTCCTTCTTCTCTCCCTTCGCGTGGCCGACTCTTAGGAAGATAGGAAAAGAATTTCCTTTTAAGAAAAAGAAATTAAGATTTAAATTATTATATTTAATATATATAATATAAATTAATATATTATAAATATTAAATAAAATCCTTAAATCTTAACGTGACAAAACCCGACAAAACTTTAAACTCAATTTACGATAACACGAACTCACCGAACATAATTCCACAGCTTTGGGTCGCTAGGGAACACGAAACACACCAGTTAACCATTGGTTGGATCCTTCACATGTGGCCGAAGACCCACGACACGTGGCCGAAGATCTACGATTCGTGGCAAGGACCTAGTCAATACAAAACAAATTAACTTAGACCAAAGTGAAAAATTTATTCAAAAAATATATAATCCAAAAAATATTGCTAATTTTACAATGTGCTTTGATCTACTTTTCATTTTCGATAGTCTCTGGTCTATCACTGATGACCATAGCACAATCATATTTTCGCAATAACGCCTTCATTTTTAATTTTCATAAAAAGAAATTATTTCCGTTGAATTTTACGATTTCAACTCTTCCTTCTACAATAACCTCGCTCTAATTCCACTTGTTGAAAAAAATAATAATAAATAGGCAGTATGAAAAATGATAGTATATATGTTTCGAGAAATCGCATGAATATTTTCTAACGTCATTAAAATATAATTGTCAAGAAGAAAAATAATAAACAAAAGAAACATCGAGAATTTTATGTGAAAATTCAAATCGAGGAAAAACTACGGAGATCTAATTCAAAAATTAAAAAAAAATATGATTTACAATATTAAAAAAAAAAACTAAATATTTTAGAATATATTCTGCTAAGAAAATGATCACTATTTCAAGAGCATCTAAATTATTTTTCACTCACATTTTTCATTCCTTTCCCACAAAAATACTAAGCACTGTATTTTCTCCCTCTCCCTGTCTCTTTATTCTTCTTATGTGGATGCACTTCGATTAAAGAACAAACAATGCAAGATCTGAAGATCCTGCAAAAACGAATGCATGCAAAACCCAATTTGAATATCTTCCCTGCATTTATTGACGTAATAAACATAATGGGTCCCTCCGCATTAAGGAGGGACAACCATCCTTTCAGATGAACAAAGGGATTGAACGTCGAAACTTTAGAGATCAAGAGGGGAAGATGATCATCCACCTGCAAGCCCTTTTGGGTAACAGGTAAACCGATAATGATACTTTCTCTCTCTAGATTTTACTGTTTCTAATGGTCGTAACTCTAAGCTGTAATTGGTTTCTCGCAACAAAGGCTTTAGACTGGTCTGTGTTGCTACCTGCGAATATTGACTTTTGTTTTAACTTAGATTCGTATAATACAATATTTAACTGTCAGTAACCATTCATGCATTCGCTTCCATGGCTCCGAGAATCCTCCGCCTCAGAAAACGACAGCAGATCGGAAAAGAAAACGACTGAAATGCTATTGGGGAGAATCTTAATCTCAAGGAGGAGAAGGGAGAGTGTCGGTGAACTGTTCGCCCATTTATAGATTTCTAGCTTTTGGAAGCATCAACTATCTCTCCGGGTAGCTTGTGTATTCATTAAATTAAGAACTCACTCTTTTTATTTTATTTTATTTTAATTTCTGTTGCAAAGAATCTGCTATTATACAAAATTGGTTGTTTAATTTTTTCTTCTATAAAATTTATTTCGAAATCAAAGTAAATATTTAGTAAAATTAACAAAACAACCACGGCACTATGAGATTAATTACAAGTTAACCATTAAACAATTTTCGTTAACAAATAAAACACTCAATTATAAAAAAAGAACAAAGCACACATTAGGTTACATTTTTCGTTAAAAAAAATGTTGTCTTTCTGTTGCGAAATATTGTCTTTCCACAGCAGAACGTGAATTCTTGAAATATGGTTTAGGAAATACACTTTCCTTTGCATCTTTTTTCTACATATAAGGAACAAATTCATTGTTTTATTTGTGAAAAAACACAAGCAAGTTGTGATTCTCATTTGGACAGTAAAACAATTCTAAATCATCCGACATCTAAAATATTATATATTCTTTTACAAAATTTTTAAAATTATAAATCTAAAAAAAATAAAATGACCATATACATTATTTTGTCAAATTCATTGTCCATTGGTATTAGCTCTTTTCCACTGAAAGCCCTTGAAATCAAGAGTTTTTACAGTTTTTTCTATGGGTATTAGCTCTATTCCACTGTAAGTTCTTTGAAAAGATATGATCGAGTCATTTTCTTCAAATTAACGGCGATGTTTGTGTCATTCAGTGATTGACTTGTTATTGATATTATAGTACAGTGGTTATTTTGTTAATTTCCCAAAATTATTATATAAGATAAATTATAGTATAAGATTAAAAATAATTTTAACGTCACGTGATTATTCATCTGCGTTCTATGACCGGAGAAAGAGAGACGTTCAAAACAGATCTTTTATTGAAGGGAGAGGCCGCGCTGGTAGTATTAAGAACCAAAGTGACTAAACCAAAAGAAAACTACATATTAGTTAGAATGGATGTAGTGGGTGGAGGCCATGGCGGCTTCTGGGGTTGCCGATTTCCTCTTTCAAAACTATTGGATTCTCGGAATCACAGAAACAGACCCAAATCCAATTCATCCAGCTCCGCTGACCCGGCCGGACGTCCTGGTTACCAGTTCCCTGTCAAGCAGGCTGTCACGGCCGGCGCTCTTGCTCTCGCCGGCGACACTATTGCTCAGCTCAGAGGTCGGTGGGTTAAGGGGCAGGCTTTGACGGAGAGCTTTCTCTCTGGTTCTGACGCGGTCACCAAGGTAATTTTCTCTCTCTCGCGTAGAAGAAGCCGAAACTGAAAGTGCTGCCTTGTGCGACGATTAATTATCAATTATGCTTGTCTTTTTGGCTATCAATCTAGGAAGGTGTAGTCCGAGGATTTCATTTGTATTTGAGGTGTATGGTAATCGGTTTAACCATATTTATTGCCTCACAATCGAAAAGATAAGAAAGTATATTTTGACACTGTTTATATTTTATAATTCATGTTTATATGATTTTAGAGCTGTTTGACGAATCTGCTTGAAGAAGACCATGAATAGGTTTGGTTTGAGTTGAGTCAGTATATCTGCCTCATTTGACTTGCTAGTATTCAGTTAATCATATAGAATAAAATGTTTATGGAAATTCCACCAGCATATATACTACTTTCTCTTATGCTGCGTTTAAGATGTCTTTGTTCATCTATAGCAATTACGGTATAGTTGAACAAACGAAGTTTCATTCAAGGTCTTCGTGCAAGTGTAGTTTGCATCATTATTTTTCCTTTTTGAGTTTCATTTCTAAGCTAGAAATTTTGGGCAGGATTTAACTTGGAAACACCTATTAGACCATGATTGGCTTCGTTCCCTGAGGATGGCGTCCTATGGATTGCTTTTGTATGGTCCCGGTTCCTATGCATGGTACCAGTTCCTAGATCGTTTTCTACCAAAGCCAACTGTACAGAACTTTACGCTGAAGGTGCAAATCAATTTGTATTTTTATAAGCTTTCTTGGAAAAGTTTTTAGGGAGGGAAGTCTTTTTAATGTTGTGGCGTGAATTCCTTCAGGTTCTATTAAATCAAATCGTACTTGGTCCAGCTGTGATTGCTGTTGTTTTTGCATGGAACAATTTATGGCAAGGAAAGCTTTCAAAGCTTCCTGAAAAATACCGAAAAGATGCTCTCCCAACATTGCTTTATGGTAAAAAGAACATTTCTTGGATCAAATTTTCAACGTATTTTCCAGTTTTACTAAATCGATACATATGATCCTCATTGCAGGATTTCGGTTCTGGATTCCAGTCAGTGCATTGAACTTTTGGTAAACTCTTTGAACACCTCACTATGTGTCATTTTTAGTGGCCAAAGTTTTGTTAATCATTAATTAATTCCATGCCTCAAAGCCATACTTCTTCTTCTTCAAGTATTTGAACTTATTTTGAATAAGCTTTTATCCATTTTCAATTCTACTTTGAAGCTGAGAAACTCATGTGACCTAGAGTGATTGCATATCCTTCTAGATGGTCATCGCAACAACAAATTTATGTTCTTAATTTTTGACTTATTCTATGAAAATTTCCCAGAAGTTATTATCTTCCAATGAATGATGATATCATTTAAACTAAATTATGATGATATCATTTCTCACCAGATGAAGTTTGTTCAATACTGCAACTGGCATGACATCTGACCTATTCTTTTTGGTCAAACACGGTTCTCTTAGACATTGTTCTTTCTCTTGTATCTGTTGTTAGTTCATTATCTGAATTGAAATATATGGCATCGTTAAATTCCGATATAACATTTCATCTGTTAAGATCTTACGTATGGCTCGTTGATATCTGTCTATAGACATATTAGAGAACTGAATATAACATTTCATCTGTTAAGATCTTACGTATGGCTCGTTGATATCTGTCTATAGACATATTAGAGAACTGAATCGGCTCATCGAATTAGATACTGACTTTTAACGGTCATTGAAGCATGCCTGCCTATGATCTGATTGTTGGAATATCTGCAGGGTTGTTCCTCTTCATGCTCGTGTGGCTTTCATGTCAACAGGCTCTATTTTCTGGAACTTCTTTTTGTCTTCCACCATGAGTAAGTAAGTCAACGAGACAAGCATCTAGACTACAGTTTCAGACAGGCAGGAAGTTTCTAATTCTGAGATTCATTTCTTGAGTGCAATGTTCATCTTTTTTACTCCTCGGACCTTCATCTGTGGGCTGGATGATCTCTTGTCCGGATCCAAGTACCAAAGATTTTGCTTTGCAAATGAGATCCATTTATAGTTGATAATAAGAAACCAGCACGTCAGTATAGATTTGAATGATCATCGAAAAATTCATTTATTTACAGGGATTGTGTTGGTTGGGTTGGATGTTTTGTCTGTGAGCAGTACGAGGAAGACTGTGTAGTCTATTTCCCATTTTAGTCTGACACAATCCAACTAGATGTGGTTTCTAAAAGTACATTGTTTGCATTACTACCCAAATTGAGACAAATTGTTATGTTCACTGATACTGTTCATGAAGGGAGCATCCGGGATTGGTTGACGATGACGAAGGTCTCCAGATTCTGAAAATGTCAGGCTCGGCTCAAATCGTGGGGAGGCATGACAGATACAGTGACAACTCCAAAATTTATTTTCCTTCAAATTTTCAAATTTAATTTTTTTTTTTCAAATTGATTAATAAATTTGGTTTGATTTATCTGATTATATTTATTTAATTTTTTGATTGTCAAATAATTAAATACCTTTTAAGAGAATACCACCATCAAATAATAAAATTGAAATACGAAAAAGGTTGAAATTTTATCTGCCAACAAAGTTAATACGAAGCAAACCTTAAAATTTTATTAATTACAGTATTAAATTGAGTTAAAAAATCTAATTGCTAAAAAAATTAATTTCCCAATATCTTTCAAATGTTAAAATACCGATCAGAATTTATTAAAAAATGATATTAAAACTAAACAGAAATTGAATCTATTTTGATTTGACTACACCAACTTTTGTATGCTCGCCTACCTCGAGAAGATTCTCGATCAATGTCATTTTCTCATGAGATAAAAATTCACCTACATTATAAAATTAAGAGTGAGATAAATTTCATAGATAAAAACATGTGCATGTGTATTAATTGCATACATTGCGAAATTCCACGCTAAAAAGTTAGATAATGACAGGAACTCACATTCTAACTTTACTATATGTTCAGGCTTTCAGAAAACTAGTACTTTTTTTTTTTACTCTTATAAAGTTTTATCAGTCATCTCATACTATGTTTTTTTGTCAATTTCATCATAATCATGTATTTATACTTACATACTTATATTTCTACTTTCCTATGTCAATACTTATTCATGTGTGTCCAAATAAAATATCAAAATTAAATAACCAAATAAATATAAAGAAAATAAATAATACGTTTTGTAATATATGGCCTAAGGTCAAAACATTGAAAATTTAGTGTTTTTACTTACTTGGATTCCGAGAGAAAATGATTATAAGGTTTAACCGTGCTTTGCAGAAATCTTTCATGCCTAAATGAATTAGTTTGGTTAAATTTCTTCTTAGGTCTTAAAAAAATATCCTTTGGATGAAATTGGTAGAAATTTCTACTGATAAAATCTTAGGTGGACTAGAGTCAAGTTCAGATTGACTTTGACGGTTTGAGAGAAATTTGATTCAACAGGGTCAAGTTTGGTTCGGTTTAGCTGGGCCAGTTCAATTTCTCTGGACTAGTTCGATTCAACTCGGCTGAACCGATTCAGATCGGATTCAGTGGATCGACTTCGTTCTTCTTCTTTGTGTGTGTGTGTGTGTGTGTGTGTGAGAGAGAGAGAGAGTGAGAGAGAGAAATTACACATAAGGTGTAAAACCATGTCTTTAATTTCCCATTTAGCCCAACCAACACATTATCCTCATTGTGTAAATCCTTCATCAATTGCTCATTTCTTTCTTCCTCTAGCATGGTTACCTACATCACAAGATGTAAAGTATAAATCTAATGCTTAGGAAGGAATGAAATGCAGTATGAACATGAGATACAATATACATAAAACATTTTCATTTTAGTTTCTTTCTTTTTCTTGATCATTTTTTTTTATGGAAAAGTGGTGAGCTTAAACCAACTCCACCATTCTTAAAGTGTAGGAAAGAGTGGAGAACTTTGTCCAACTCAGACCGTAGAGTGTTGAACTTTGGCCAGTGGTGAATTTCGACCAACTCAAATCCCTCTTATCATTTAAGGATGAGTGGTGAACTTCCGCCAACTCATACCGTTCTTATTTTCTTTACGTATATTCATTTCAATTTCTAACTTCTTATAAAAAAACATGTGCATGTAAAACATTTTCGTAGTTTTTCTTGAAAAACCATAGTGTGTAAACATGAATATATACAAACTAGCATATCATCCAACATCAATACATATGTCCTCAAATAATCATTATAACCAAACATAGAACCTAACATCTATCGCAACGCAATCATCACATCCTCAAGTAATCAATAACCTAATTCTTGTGATGTAACCCAAAGGCAAAACACATACAAATATTCTTTACCTTAATGTTTTGGCACAATACCCTGCAATTTTCCTTGATTTTCAATACCGTCAAGAAGTAGAAAGAGTTAACAATTTCCCGAGAGTTATTCTTCTCCAAACAATTTCTCATGATTCCATCCTTAACATAACAAAAGATGGTGTTCTTATAACCTATTAGTCTTATAAGCATGAAGTATCACCCCATCAGTATCTTAATGCTAAGTAATCAAATTTATCCCTTTTTAAATTGTGACACATAATCTATTTTTAGATGACTTTTTGTATTCCCAGTCAACTGCACCTCACTTCCGGTTGACAACTCCCTCACATTTCAAAGAAAATCCTTATGTAGTGGACGCCTAGCCTGTTGCAGACAGTTATTTTACACTATTGTGGACTACCGGAACCTCGTGCCCAGTCGACCGCATATCCGCCTGAGAGCAAAGTATTCTTCACTGTTTTGGGACTGGTTGACCACATCCTCAATACCAGTTGACCGCGATTCAACCTAAGAGCTTCTAAACATTCTTTCATGGTCATCCATGCTTTTGCGAATACTTGGAATTGCCTTAGATCCCAGTCAACCATACTCCCATTCCGGCCGACCATAAACCTACCTGAGAGCTTCCAAACGTGAAATCCGAACATCTACACTTCTGCGGATACTCAATTTTGTCTTGAACCGGTCGACCGCACTACAACCTTGATCGACTGCAAATCTATCCAAGAGCAATTTATTCATAATACCAAGATACTTCAAAAACAACAATTCAATTTATCCATCACTTTTCCTTTAACATCAATTTATCCATAATACCAAGATACTTCAAAAACCACAATTCAATCATATCAACACCAAAATCATTAAATCTTGATAGTGCACAACTTATACCTAATATGAGGAAATTTGAGGTATTACATTCTCTGTGTTTTAGTAAAAAAAATTTCATCAAAATTTGCTCAGCATACATTTCATATATTCTTATTTCCAGAAAACAATCATCATCATTCACTTCATGAAACTGCAACATTATAGTCAAAACTCCACATAACATATCTTAAACACACATTAGATATTATACAGTGTGTTTAACTTATCTACATATCTAGCCCATTCAATTCTAACATATACATAAAACAACATATTAATCAAATTAACTCCAAACACACTTACAATTAATGAAGTATTTCAACGTTGAGGTTTGTGCTGGTAGGCAGTCTATAGAACCGTATTGGCTCTTACACCATATTGAAATGCCTCAATTTTCTTTTAACTTCAACTTTAAAATATTGTGTAGTAGAAGACTTTCTTTTAAATTCATTTGAACTAAAAGTAAGTGAAAATATTGGTAATAAAATTTTCTTTTTTTTCAAATTGTTTGAAGGTTACATTGTAGAAAATTGTTTTGTAAATAAAATCATGTCTTTCATTTCCAATTTATCCTAGCCAGCACAATATCTTCATTGTGTAAATCCATCATCAATTGCTCATTTCTTTCTTCCTCTAGCTAGTTACTGTCACAACCCGAAGGGAGGCCTAACAGAATCGCCGGATCAGGTGACCCGATCCCCGTAGAGGACCCGATCCCCGTAGAGGACCCGTTACCCAGCCCAAGGCATAAAAGAAGTGGAAGGCTTAACGAAAATTTAAGCCCAAACCCAAATCACATGGGTTGGGGTCCATAGAGTAATCAACTAGAGACATGATAGTATAAATAAAGAAACGTACTGTGCAGAAATTAAATCAAATAACACTAAAACTAAAAACCCCAAACGTACCCAATACAAAGGGATTGAACCGATGAACATCCACCTATCCACAAGGAGATCGAACACCACCAGGGGACATCGGCATCGTCCCACGACAACACGAGCACATGCCATGCACCAAACCTACACCCTAACTTGGGAAAAATATAGTCTAAGGGGTGAGTGATGAACTCAATAGAGAAATCGACACTAAATGCAATGCATGCTAAAAACTATTTTTCTCATCCTTTTGAAAACCATTTCATGATTCTCGTTTATTGTACATGGATTTTAAAACATTTAAATCTCTTTATCATTTTATCAAACTGGCCAATGGCCCTCCATGTGGGTTTATCAAAACCCGCTGTATACATAGATAGCTATACTGCAAAAATATGCCAACATCGTTTTCCATACGAAAGCGTCATCAGTGAAATGAGATAATCACACAAGAACCCATTCGACACACACCACATAAAGGTGGCCATCTATCGAGAGTAGCACCTCATGAGGCAGAAGAAAATACCAATGACAGCGATACGAAGATCCAGCATGCCACCCGAGTTGTCGGCGAGCAAGCTCCGCAACGACCCAACTAGTAAGATCAAATAACATGAAGCAGAGGAAATACCAATGACGGCGATCTGAAGATCAAGCAAGTCACCTGAGTTGTTGGCAAGCAAGCTCCGCGATGACCCAACTCATAAGATCAAATAATATGAGGCAGAGAAAATACCAATGACGACGATCTAAAGATCCAGCACGTCACCCAAGTTGTTGATGAGCAAGCTCCGCGATGACCCAACTCGTAAGATCAAATAACATGAGGCAAAGGAAAATACCAATGACGGCGATTTGAAAATCCAACACGTCACCCAAGTTGTCGGCGAGTAAGCTTCATGGCAACCCAACTCGTAAGATCAAATAACATGAGGCAGAAAAAATACCAATGACGGCAATCCAAAGATCCAGCACGCCATCCGAGTTGTCAACGAGCAAGCTCTTTGACGACCTAACTCGTAAGATCAAATAGCAGGAGGCAGAGGAAATACCAATGATGGCGATCCGAAGATCTAGTACGTCACCCAATTTGTCGGTGAGCAAGCTCATCGATGACCAAACTCGTACGATCAAACAAAAAAAAAATAAGATTGCTCGCGACGGATTGCTTCTCAACTAAAATACCCATGTGTTCCAGATTAACGGGAGTTGCTGATGAACAGAGCTACGAGCCGTCACGCCACCCTTCAAATGGAACGGTATTAGGATAGGCAAGTTTTAGCGACAAATAACCTACCATCTCCATGTGACTAATACCCTGGCCAGGTTCTGGGGTTCAAAACCCAAGGAAGCATCATCACCTTCCCATCTCTATTTTTGACTTTCGGGCTTGAAACTCGAGGACATATCACCAATGCTTCATCCTCATTTTGCACGTACAAACAATCAACCTTCACGTAATTGAAGGTTTCACGAGAGAGCCTCAAGATGCTTTGGCGCTAGAGTGCCCAAAGCATCAAGATGACCCATCCTCCCAATATATCACACAGAACAATAAGCCAACCATGTACGAAAATAAACGTGAGAAAACATATGTATACATAAAAATTGACGTGCTGTCGAAACAGTCTCTGTAGGGTTTTCAAGTGTGGTACTCCATAAAATATGTCATTTTGAAAATGTGAATGCAATGCAATGCAAGAGGTATAGAAATCCCGACCTCAATAATGACCACAACACGCTTACCAACTACCTAGCTTCACACGCTATTAGAAGGAAGGTTGCACTACTGACATCTCCAGAACCTATAACAAGGCCGATGTCAACATCCCAACAAACATACAAGGGATAACAGACAAGTCTTAAACAAGACTAAAATCCAAGATAGTTTCTAGGGACAACCATGAGTCTCAAACCAGAAACCAAATCTAAGAACACAACATATAAATTGGATTAAGCCTAATGTCCATCTTTATTCAACACAGAATAGTGACATACCCATCGATTGACCTCAACATATTGTACAACATTTAAACAGTTAGCAAGATAGACCCTCAGGTGATATTTCCCTTTTAAACAGTCAACTATAAGGATTTATCTACATCACCAACTGAACATTTCTCTCACGATTTATCAGACACAAAATGGGCATAACAAGTCAATCATTTGTCTTTAAAAGTTATTAACAAAACCGTGAGTCTTATCCCTAATCACAGCCAACAGTGCACATTTCTCAAGATTTCAACAAATGAAGAACAACTACAAACCATGCTAATCTTCAAAGCAAAGTACAACTCTATTAGATATGCACATTAAACTGAAATCACCAGAAGCAAGTAACTAAACAATAGTAAAACTGTAACCACATTTACCAAGTTCTCAAAACTTATCATCAAATACAGTCACCCTACAAGACCAACAAAATAGTTTTCAAAATTCATTATCTTCAGTTTTTCAACAACATAACCGTGAGCAAAATCACCAACACATCAAAATAGCAACCAAATCATCACTAACAACTCATCATTGGGTTTTTGCATTCAACAATTAAACACACCAACACTTCAAAAATCCACTATCCAAGAAAGCAACCCACAACAATTTTCTTTATCAAAAACCGAAATGAAACAAAGGCATTTTCCCATCCAAAACAGCAACCAAACAGAACCCATAATCAAAGCTGAATCCAACATCAAAAAAGGAATCCAAAATCATAAATCAAACATAACCAATTAATGACTATCCATGAACCGAAAATCAAAATCATCAAAATCATAGCAAGAACATGGTGACCAGGCTCACCTTACCTAAATCGGAGAAATGGAGGAAGCCCAGCTCAGCCTTGTCTACCACAACTCTCCCTCCCAAATGCCTTCCGACAGAGCTGCACAAATGGCAGCTCCCACTTAGAATGTCGAGTTTTTTGTTTTCAGTCAACACCCTCTATCGCGAAGTCTCCTCAGACAGACGGCTCACTCGCCCACAGACGGAATTGCTCGATCGATTGCAGCTGCCATCGGCTCTCACTTGGAATGGTGGTCCTATCTCGGCCCTCCTTCCCGCGAAGACTCTCTCAGCTGAACCTACCCTCTTCTCCTTCCTTTTCTCATTTCAATCCTTTCTTTTAGGGGTGTGTAAACGAAATCGAAAATGAAGAACCGAACCAAAACTGGATGTTTTAGGTCGATTCGATTCGATTCGGTTTTGCACACATAAAAACCAAAATTTGGTTCCTTTTAGCAAGAACCAAATTTCACGGTTTAGTTTTCGGTTCCTGTTTCTCAAAACTGAAAAACCGAAACCGAACCGCGTACCCAATTAATTATTGTTGTTATGCTTCTGAGTTCTGCAGAGTGCAGAATATTTCGATTTGTCTTCTGGTTCCAGTCGACTCTCGACTCCCGACCCCCGAGCCCCGACTCTAGATCCTCTCTTTTTCATCGACTCGTTGTAGTTCGTCCCGTTCTCCTTCCCGAGTTCCCATCCGTCATTCGCTGTTCGTCTTCATCTTCGTCTTTAGTTTGATTTCCAAGAATGTGGGTATCATCTCACCTTATATATAATCTCTGCACTACTTCTAATCATTACTTTGCTTATTTTCTTAATCGAACTCTCCACTCTCGCTTCTTTGTTTTGTTTCTCGACAGAAACAATTGTTCTTTTGTTGTTCTATTTTTCGCTGATTTCTGAGATTCGGAAGAGGAATGGAGGAGAATGCCTTTACTGCTGATGGGTTTTCTCCGTATGAGGATCGTAGCAATGAGCAAGTGAGAGAAGAATGGTTGATGATAATTTGTTGGGATAACTCTGTGATACCCAGAAAGAAAAGGTCGGCTTGAGTCAGAATCTTAAAGGAGGAAAGGATGATTGGCGAGTCTCCGTTGGATCTTTTAGCATCTATCGCAATCAAATCGTCAGAGATCGACGAGAGGCTTCCATTGAAGAAGATAAAAACTGAATTTTTATTATAATATTTGAATAAAAAAAAAGAAAAGTTAAAGGAGAAAAAACTGGAACCGGAACTTAAATTCTGGTTTGGATCCGATTCCGTTCCAGTTTTCCCTATAGCCGGTTTTGGTTTTGTCATTTCAAAACCGAAACCAACCGGTTCGGTTCGATTCCACATCAAAACCGAACCAAATAGGTTTATGCACACCCCTACTTTCTTCCTTCTATTTAATTAATTCCTTTTTTTTTTCTTTCACATAATTACTTAATCTATGTAATAATGTGTATATATATATATATCAAATATACATATGACATAGTATATAACTTATTCCTAATTCTGACTTATTTCAAGTATCGCCTAATGACGTTTACCAATCTAATTTATTTCACAAATTTGTTTCTTCAATTAATTTATCAATTGGAATTTCTAATTTTTACTGATTTTAACTGTTTGACCAAAATTTCACATGTAGCTGCTACGAGGCAATTCTTGTCAATTTTTCAACATTATGATTGATTGTAACACGAAAACTTTACATGTGGCATTTTAAATTATTTAAAAAAATCTCAAAATTTATAGTTACCTACATCATAAGACGTGAACTATAAGCTTAATGCTTAATAAGGAATGAAATGTAGTGTGAACATGAGAAACAATATACATAAAACATTTTTATTTTAATTTTCTTTCTTTTTTGTTATAATTTTTATCGTTTAAGGAAGAGTGGTGAACTTAAGCCAACTCCACCATTCTTAAAGTGTAGGAGAGAGTGGTGAACTTCATCCAACTCAGACAGTAGAGTGGTGAAGTTCGGCTAGTGGTGAACTTTGACAAGTGGTGAACTTCAGCCAACTCAAATCCCCCTTCGATGAGTGGTCAAGTTCAGTCACTCACATCATTCTAAGTTTCTTTACATACATTCATTTCAATTTCTGCCTTTTTATACAAAAACATGTGCATGTAAATATTTTCGTTGTCTATCTTGAAAAATCATGATGCATAAATATAAATGCATACAAACTAGCATATCATCTTACATCGATACACATATCCTCAAATCATTATTATAAGCAAACATAGAACCTAACTATAGTACCCTTAATATTTATCGTATTGAGTAAAAGGTTATATAATGACGATGTTTGATGATTTTAGATATTGAAATGGTTGAATTATAGTTGTAAAAGGTGTTGGTTATTAAGAATTGATTGATGAGAAATTAGGAATAGAGGCTAGATGCATAAGGATGTAGTTAAATTGCTATCAGATAGATTCACGGTCAATATGGGTATGAGTTGCAGTTGACCGATTAAGGTCAATATGAAAATGAGTTTGTCTCAAGTAGTTTGGTAGTCAACCAGAGCTAGATATACGATCAACCAGATCAAAGTCAAAACATAATACTTAAGCCACAGGAAAATATGTGGTCGCTTAGGCATAAGGTTGCGGTCGACCGGGATAGTGTAAAATGACTTTTTGTGGAAGGCTAGACATCCACAGTGGAAGGCTAGACGTCTGTAGTGGATGGCTAGGCATCTTCAGTAGAAGAATGAACGTCTGTTGTAGAATATTTGGTGTGAATTTCCTTTGAAATATAAGGGAGAGGTCGACAAGAATGGAGGTGCGATCAACCGTGAATACAAAAAATGACCTAAAAATAGCTTATGTTTCATGATTTAAGAAGTGAAAAGTTTGATTACTAAGCATTAAAATGTTGAAGCGGTGAAAATTCATGCTTATAAGACTTGATAGGTTATAAGAACGCCATTTTTGTTATGTAAAATGAGAGGGAATCGTGAGAAATTGTTGGGAGAAGAAAAACTCTTGGAAAAGTGCTAACTATTTCTATTTCTTGATGGTATTGAAGATCAAGGAAACAACTTCCTAGATGTTAAGGTAATGAATGTTTGTCTGGGTTTTGCCTTTGGGCTATATCACAAGAAATAGTTTATATGTTCACCTAAAGATATACTATTTGTGCTAGGAATTAGGCTCTATACATGGCAAAGGTTTATTTGAGGATGTGTTGTTTGTAACCTTCTATGTATGATCATGTTATTAATGATAGTTATCATGTACAAATTTTTATGATTTGAGGATATGTTGTATTGATGTGATGATTGTGTTGTGATAGATATTATATTTTATGTTTGGTTATAGTGATGATTTGAGGATATGTGAATTGATGTAGGATGATATGCTAGTTTGTCTGCATTCATGTTTATGCACCATGGTTTTTCAAGAAAGATTACGAAAATATTTTACATGCATATGTTTTTGTATAAGATAAGAAAGACAGAAATCAAAATGAGTCTATGTAAAGAAAACAAGAATGGTGTGAGGTTGACGACCACTTATCCTTAAATGATAAGAGGGAGTTGCAATGGCTGAAGTTCACCATTATGACCGAAGTTCACCATTATGACCGAAGTTCACCATTCTTCCTAAACAATAAAACAATCTGAGTTTGACGAAGTTCACAACTCTTTCCTATACTTTAAGAATGGCGGAGTTGGCTTAAGTTCACCACTCTTCCATAAACAAAAAAAATGATAAAAAAGAGAAAGAAAACTAAAATGGAAATATTTTATGTATATTATATCTCATGTTCATATCGCATTTCATTCCTTACTAAGCATTAGACTTATGGTTTACTTCTTGTGATATAGGTAATCATCCTAAAGAAAAAAAAGAAATAAGCAGTTGATGAAAGATTTACACGATGAAGATATTGTGCTGAATAGGCTAAATGGGAAAGGAAAGAAAATTATTTTATGTGTGGACTGTGATTGTAAAAATGTAAATGAAAACTTTTTAAGAAGAAAGTTTATTACAGTTATTTCATCTATTTATTTTATTGCAAATGATTTTATTATGAAAAGTCTTCCACTACGTTAAGATTTTAAAAGTATAAGAAAAATCTGGCGTTACAGAAACATAGAACCTAACATCTATCGCAACACAATCATCACATCCTCAAGTAAAAAATAGCCTAATTTGTGATGTAGCTTGAAGGCAAAACACATACAAATATTCTTTTCCTTAATGTCTTGGCACAATACCCTGCAATTGTCCTTGATCTTCAATACCGTCAAGAAGTAGAAAGAGTTAGCAATTTTCCAGAGATTTCTTCTTCTCCAAACAATTTTTCACAATTCCCTCCTTAGCATAACAAAATATGGTATTCTTATAACCTATTAACCTTATAAGCATGGAGTGTCATCCCATCAGTATTTTAAAGCTAAGTAATCAAAGTTCTCCCTTCTTAATTCGTGACACATAATCTATTTTCGGATGACTTTTCGTATTCCCGGTCGATCGCACCTCACTTCCGGTTGAAAACTCCCACACATTTGAAAGAAAATCCTTCTATAGCGGATGCCTAGCCTATTGTGTATAGTTATTTTACAGCAGACGACTGCAACCTCAGGGTTGGTCAACCGCATACCTACCCGAGAGCAAAGTATTCTTCACTATTTTTGGATTGGTCGACCGCATCCTCAACACCAGTCGACTATGATTTAACCTGAGAGCTTCTAAACATTCTTCTGTGATCATCCATGCTTCCGTAAATACATGGAATTGCCTTAGATCCCAGTCAATAACACTCCAATTTCGGTCGACCGTAAACCTACTCGAGAGCTTCCAGACGTCTATTCTTCCGTGGATACTTAATTTTGTCTTGAACCGGTCAATCGCACTCCAACCCCGGTCAATTGCAAACCTATCCGAGAGAAATTTAACTAAAGCCTTGTGAACTTATCCATCACCCTTCCTTTAACATCAATTTATCCATAATACCAAGATACTTTAACAACCACAATTCAACCCAATAGACACCAAAGTCATTAGATCGTGACAATACACAACTTATAACAAGACATGATTGCGATCGGTGAGATGCAACTATGGTCAACCGAGAACTAGATAGTAGTTGACAAGACATAATAGAGGTCGACCAAGATTACATAGTAGTCAAACAGATGCTACTAGAGTCAACCCAACACAACTATGAGTAATTGGGACCACTAAGTGTTGACAAGACACGACGATGGTTAACCGGGACGACCCAATGTCGACAAGACATGACAATGGTTGATCTGGACCTCGCAGTGGTTGACAAGACATGCCAGCAGCCATCCAAGACTCAACAACAGTCAACGGGACACAACTGCAATCAACCAAAACCAAGCAGTAGTCAATGAAGCTCCCTACAATCAATTGGGACCCCGTAGGAACCCGAACTAGAAGGGAAGAAGCCATACTCGCCTAGATCCCCACTATGGATGACTGGCATAGACACCTAGACTAGAAACTAGAAATTAGCACGGACTTTCGAACCCAACTCGGATGGCCCGTGTTTTCACGGACGTCCATTCTTCAGCAGACGTTTCGTGTTTCAAAACACTCCCACGGTTAACCAAACCCACAGTAACAGTAGACTGAGGATGATGTTTCTAGTTCAAAATCTCAAGGAAAACGTGCTCTTTTCACCGATTTTCACCCCGAATTTGTCCAAACTCCTACAAAAACTCTTTATCTACAACAATAACATAGAAACAATCGAAGAAATCAAGTTTTCAAGCTCGATTTTGGGACTGTGACACACAATTTTTCAAATAGAAAAATGAGGGTTAGAAACTGACTTACACATGAGGAACTTTCACGAAGGACAGAGATCAGGAAGAGGGGAACTCGCTCAAATGAAGGAACAACAAAAATCTCGATCCTCAACTCCCTCTCCCTCTCTCCTTCTCCTTCCCTTCGTGCGACCGACACCCAAAGGAAGAAGAAGTCTTTCCTTTTGAAAAATAAAAAAAAATAAATTTAATTATTGTATTTAATATTTGTATTATAAATTAATATATTACATATATTAAATAAAGTCCTTAAATGCTAAGTGACGAATATACCTGACGATTCAAAACTTAGGGTACGATAACTCGAACCTACCGAACATAATCCCATAACTTTGAGTCACTGGAAAATATGAAATCCACCAGTATGGCCCTTTGACCGAACTCTTCACATGTGGCTGAAGACCTACGAGATATGACAAGGACCCGATCAACACAAAATAAATTGACATTGATGAAAGCAAAAAATTTACTGAGAAAAAAAATATAAAAAATTGCAGATTTTACACGTATTATTCTAATCCTCATTTTTTTGTTTGAAAATTTGTTTGTGTCTGTCTCAAATTCGAGCTTAGTAACTTGATTTGTTTGGTTGATTTTGTGCTATGTTGGTAAATTTAGAGTCTATGCAAGAGTTATGGCCATTTGGGGGTGAGAGGTGCTGGAAACAACGCGTTTTCTATGCAATTTTGTACTAAAAAATCATACTCGGTCGATTGTAAAAATGGTCAAGAGTTTCAAAGTGTTTTGGCAAAAGTCCCAGTTAACCGCAAAGGTGTTCCAGTCGACTAGTGCTTGTTCTAGTCAACTTGTGTGAGCCCTTGGTAGACAAGACCAGGGTCTGGTCGACCTGTGTAGGTTCTGGTCGACCACATAGGGGTTTTGGTCGATAAGAGAGGATCTCTAGTTGAATAGTGCAGGGTTTGGTCGACAACTGTAGCGTCTTGGTCGACTGCTCAATGCAGTTTTTATATTTTCGAGCCACTTATTCATCGGTTTGGGTTCCTAACTTCCTAACCAGTTTAGATTCCATCAATCATTCCCTAGGATTTTATAAAGGAAAATGGTGGATGTTTACCTTGTCGTAGATCTCGGTTGACCGTCATCGTTTCTTCTCTGCACTGCTTGGTTGTGGTTGATGGCGGTCGTGCTTTGTCGATCGTAATTGTGTTCCATTGACCACTTTGTAGTTTAGTTCACCGTCGATGTGCTTGGTCTATTGTTGTGGTGCCTCGGCGACCACACTTTGGTATTTTTTGAGCTTTGGGTTTAGTGGTTTTCCTTCATATTCTTCCATCATTTGTCATCAGCCTATCGGTTAGGTTCTTGGCCCGATAAGGGAATTCCCTATCAACCCTAGAGTCTAGAATGTAAAGTTTTGTTGTCGGTCATTTTGGTCTGAGTTTCAAATCCTGCTTTATGACTCGTGTTTTTGTCCCTAGTGTTTGATTTGGAGTTTTGACATCAGTTTGATTTTAGGTTTTGACTGTGTTCCTAGTTTTGATGCCTATTTCTAATGGCATGTTTAGCTGGTCGGCGTGACTTTTTGGTCATCATCGAGGTAGATATCTTTTACTATACTGCATAGCATCCTGGTTTTCAAAACTCTATTTTGTGAGTTATCATATATAAAAAATCTAACAAGAACTATTCGACATCACATTAGATTTATAGTATATGTACATGAATTTTACATGTTCCCTTTTATGCATGCATGGTTTATCATTTTGTTACTCTGTGATATATATAATTGAGATAATGAATCTTCTTGATGCTTCGGACGATTTTGGTGTCAAAGCATCAAGAGGCTATCCTAGTACATCTTCTACTATGTGAAGATGTTTTGTTTGTACGATGTGTGAAAATGGGTAATAGGGCGGTGATAACGCTCTCCTTGGGTTTTGAATCCTTAAAACTGGCTAGGGTGTATTTGTTATTGATTTTGTGGGTTGTGTTATCGCTAACCATTATTCCCCGACAACCCTTGGGACGCTGCTTGATCTTTGAATTACCATCACAGATTCCTTGATTTACGGGTTGTGTCATCACTGACCATTGTTCAATAACAACCTAGGTGATTTTTTTGGTTTTTAAATGACCGTCACTTTTTCCTTATGACTCATGAGGTGTTGCCATCTTTGGACTGCCGCCTTTCTGTGGAGTGTGCCATAGAAGTCCTTGAATGACTCTTTTTTTTATTGAGGTTGTTTTGTTATTGGAAAAACGATGAGTGCTTATTTTAATTATAGTTTTCTATATATACAACTATGTTTTGATATTTGTCTCATTAATGGCCAATGGGCTGGTTTTACTTAAAATGATAAAAATGATTTTAAATCCATGTACGATATAACATTTTATCATGGTTTTGGGATAAAATATAAAACCAATTTTCTCATGCATTCCATATAGCATAGATTTCTTTACTGATTTAGTCACTTGCCCCAACGACCCCCCTCATGCCCAAATTTAGATCAAGGTGACCAGTGTCTGTATTTCAAGGTGAGGATTTTATCCCTCCGTAGTTTGTAGAATTTGTTGTATGGTGTTGTTTGATTCTATTTCCTACACAGTGGTTTCTTTTCTTGATGATTGCACTATTATTATTACTGTCTCTCTAGTGATCACTATGTGGACCTAGACTCATTTGTTTTGGGTTGAGTTTTAATTTATGCTAAGTCTTCTACTGACAACCTAGCATTAGGCTGAGCAATTGAGTTCTCTCTGAGGATTGGGTTGGTCGACCCGACATTTCTCTTAGGCCCACCTCCCAGTCGTGACAAAAATAAATTGGTATCAGAGCACGGTTTTACTATTCCTGGGAGCGATCACTTTAGAAATCAATAATGTACTATTTTGGACGTCTGTCCACTATGCATGTGTAACATCCCGGTTTTTATTTTCTTGAAAATCGTAAGAAATTTAAAAATTTTCTTTTATAATATCATAGTCAATTTTTTTTAAAAACCAAGTGTTAAATCCATTCCTTGAAATCTTTTTTTCCCATTTATGAAATAATAGCAGTGAAATAACTTTCATTTATAAAATCCTTTTTCTTGAAACATAGCGGAAGCATTAAATAAAACAATTAAACTGCTTATTTATTATTTACAAAACCATTTACTCTTTAGCCTAGCTAGCCACAAGATCTGCTACGTGTAAATCCTTCATCAACTGCTCTGTATATTGATCGTTTACTTTCCAGCATATACCTATATCGCAAGACAGTAAGTTATGAGCCTAATGCCAGTAAGTGATAGGAATAAAAACTGTATAATGTTCATGCTATGCTCTTTTCAAAACCATATGCGTTTTCGTATTCTATTTTCATTTACGTTTATATTTCAGTCTGTCTCGGTCTTTGTCCAGGGACTTAAGTCTTATCAGTCTATCCCGGTCTTTGTCCAGGGATTTCGCAATTGGTATGGCTTGGTTTGAAGCTTAGCTAGTAGACAATGGCTTTCTCCGAAAGCCCACTAGTAGCTGTGTCCCGATCTTTGTCCACGGACTTAAATAGTCTCACGCATACCATTTACCTTGTATTAAGTCTTTTATATTTATTCTGTTTTAGTTGGATCAAGGGATAATCCTACAGCCCAAATGATAATCATTCATTTTGGGTGATCAACCTTCCATGAATACTGTAAACTTAGTATGTATGAACATCCATTAAACCACCTTTTAAAACTATGCATGTAAAATTATTTTCATATCCTTTTTAAACCATGATGCATGATGCTCGTGAATACATACAGTATAAAATCTCTAAGCATACTCATCTATTAAACATATCATTAAAAGAATCTAATTCTAATAAATATCCAACAACTAATAACACAATATACAGAACATGCTCAATTTCTGGTAAAGTAGTAAACAACCTAAATATTCTATGAAAGCAGTAAACAGTCAGCATATAACCCCTAGGTCTTTGCAATGTAGGGTCCGAAGACCAAAACACATGCATATCAACTTACCTGTTGTCCTTAGCATATTTCTTTATCCTTTTCCCATTTAATACCTTCAAAATAATTATCATTTATTTATTAATATATTTATCCATTATAAACCCAAACTTTGATGCAGCTAATTCCTTATGTATTAATTACCATTTATCATATATCTTGTTTATTAATTACTTCTTATCATATTTCTATTTATTACTTTTTATTGTATGTCTATGTAGTATTATTTCCCATATTTATATTTATTGCTGATTACCATTTAATAACTTTCTATTTGATTATCTTTCTTAATTTCATGTTTACTAAACATATATATTTCATTTACACATTTTTCCCTTTTTATACATTCTCTATTTTTTTAAATACGTTTTAACAACAACGTGATAACAATAGTGTGATAATAGTAATAATAGTGAAACTAATATTTATTCACTAATTATCAGGATAGGAATATTACCACAATAATCCAAGAGCTACCGCGTGACTTCTCCTGATTCCCGAGTAATTCCTCCACACTTTCACCCTCAAATATTCGAGACCCAACAACAATACGGAATGTTCACAAAACGCCTTAGAGATTCAAATGGATTAAGAGTTCGACCCGTTATCTACGGAGAGATAAGAACCGAAACTACCAAAGAAAGGAGTTTGACCCAAACTACACTTGTTAGTTGAATCAAAGCTATCAACTTTGATCTTTTCAAGCAAACCATTGAAGAAGAACAAGTCCTCAAAGAGAACTCAAGAAGAGAACCACTCTCTAGGCAAAAATGCTCTCAAGTTTCAAGTTGTAAGCTGTGATTTACATTGAAAGTTTGTCCATCTATTTATAGGCAACTCAAGGGGACATGGAGACATTATAAAATTACATAAATTATGCAAAAGAATGCAAAAATTCAATGTTAGGTGAAGGTTTGCCGTGGGTGGCACGTGGCAGGCGGCGCTGGGCGCCCGGTCAAGGCAGCTAGGGCGGCAGTCAACCTTGGAGGGTGCGTGGTTAAGGCAGACAAGCTCGGTGTCAGGCAGCGCACTCGTGTCGGTGGGCAGCACGTGTGTGTCGGCGTGAGTGCTGTCGGACAGCTGTCTGGGCGCCATGCCTAGTGGGCCTGGGGCTTGGGCTGCTTCAGTCCATCTTCAATGTTATCCCTTTTCTATTCAATCCATTCCTTCCTTGGGCCTCCATTGGACCCTCCTCAATCTCTAACACCACCATGGGCCATGACTTTCCATTCAATGGGTCTTTAACTTGGACTTCATAGATTAAAACATGTATGTTTTTGTCCATCTTATTTGTTATGGATCCTTTCATTGCTCTTCTCTTATTTTGTGATGAATCAATCTAGGTATAACATCCCGATTTATTTTTGGGATATTACAGCATGGAGTTGTTCAAACACCTAGTCAAGATTTTTGAATGAGTCAAGATGCTACTGGGACGACATCTTAAGGTCATCCACTAGAGGATGACCTTGTCTTTTCTAATCCACGTGAGTAGTGAGTTTGCTTTGTAGATCGTTAAGAGAAATTCTTTCAAAATTATGAGTTTATGAACTCTTCTGGGTTTTCTTGTGTGGGCTTGTATAGTTCAAAATTCAAGTCTTTCATTTTAGGATATGGTCCAAAGTCTTGGTCCCTTTCTGAAATCCTAAACTTGTCGAATCTCATTTCGAATTCGTTATCTTGAAATCAAGGCCTTTCTCTCGTAAGTCGTGTTCTAACAACGAATAGTATCTATTTCCTTGGTTCAGAAATTGTTGGGTAAATATTTGTAATAAGACTCGCTTTTGTGTGCTTTGGCATTAGTGTAGGTCTCTACTTCAGCGGTTAGGAATATTTAGTCTGAGGACTCGAGTCATTTGAGTGAGTTTTTCTTTTTTTGATGGACGACTACAGCTGAAATTCCCCTAATCGAAGTTCATTTCGAATCCACCTAGAAAGAGATGATGATAAGGGTAGGTCGTGATGGTCACATGCTTGTCTTTTATGACCTTCACTCTCATTCTGTAAGAGGAGTTCAACTGATGGAAAATAAATATTTTTAGTTAGTCGAAATCCGAATGTCCAACTTTAAATCATTCCCATTAGCTTCTTCGTTATTTCTAAGGGTTTCTACGCTTTAGAATGTCAAAGGATCATAGTGTTTCGATCTTTGCCCATGTCATTTTGTTCAAAGGCCGCTCAGTTCAAATTAATTGTGTCCTTTCGTCTCTGTTATTTCTTTCTTTGTGTCAAGTCTAGCGGTGGGCTTTGGGAACCCCGTTGAAACTTGTCACTGTTGACTTTCGTATAGATCTCCTTCCAATGTTGTAGGTCTCAATTCATTTTAGTCAACGTCAGTCCTCTACAATTCAAATAATTTGTCGTTGGATTGATTTGATTTGTTTTCCCTGTTAGAGTTTATGGTCAAGTGAGGGTTACCGATGGTTTTTATTTGAAGAGAGTCTATTTTTTCACATAGAGAGTGAGTCATCGTCTTTTTCCTTGGATCTCGCACCTTATTAATTGATCCTTCCTTAGGGTTGTGTGGGTAGTTGTTAGTGTTGGAGCTATGTGGACATCTCTGTAGGTCGGCTGAGCTAACGTTACCATTGGGCTTGGTCCATGTTGTCGATTAACTAGGAATATGGGTTGCATTTCTCAATGGACTAATCGTTGTGTTACTCAACCAGGAGGCCTGGTTCTGTCATGGCTCGGTCTTGATTCCTTCTTCAGTCTCGATCGTGTCTTACTAGAGGTCTGAGTAGGATTTGGGAATTTAAGATCGTAGTTATAAGAGTTGTTTTGTATGAGGATCATTCGTGAGTATGGGTCCTCGTAGTTTGCGCTTTGTCTCATATGTTTTTTGTTCAACACTCCTACGCACTGTCGGGCGGTGTTATCTCTTCGGCTCTGTGTCTTCTATTTTTTTCCCTCAGAGTCGATTGTATGTTCGAATAGAGCAAGTGTATGTTACCAGGGGATAGGTGAATTGTCGGTGTTGTTGGATATGTCTCATCGTTGGTCCTCCTAAGTTTGAACTATAGTTCTGGTGGTGTTGGTCGTTGATTCACTAGAGAATATCGTAGGGCAACTTTTTGTTTTGGAGTTTTGGCATCTTATATTCTTGATCTTACCTTTCGGTTTGACCAATGCCAAGTTGCCTTTGTGAATGTTGTCAGCCGCATCTTTGGGTTGTTTTATCGATCGTCATGGTTTTCACTTTCGGCATCCTGTTTCCTCTTGAGATTTCAATGGCGACTGGGCATCGTAGGTTGTGTGGCGTGTAGACATTTGGTTGTCTTCTATGCACGTTAGGGCGTAAAAGGGAGATTTTTGGATGGCAATGTTAGGTTTTGGACTTGCGATTTCTCATCTGGTATCGCATTCAAATTCTCTTTGGTTGCATGTACTAGAATTCATGGATTCCTAAGTCTTGTCGGTTGACAGATCCTTGTTAGGATCTTTTTCCCTAAATAGTCTTGCTGTAAACCAAGTCGGGCAAGATGTGTGTCAGGTTCGTGTTAGATGGTTTGACCTAGGTGCACTTAGGAGGTTAAGAGTCAATTGTTGAGTGTACCATATATAACACTTCTTAACTGAAGGCAACAGTCGGTAGTCTACACTGATGCTTCAAACTTTAGTTTTCGATTGTACTGTGATGCATCAGGGTATAGTGGTTACTTATGCGTCTGCGAGATTTGGTTTTTGTTGGATGTTGAGTTGCCTGACTTGGCCTTAGTTTTGTTGCAAAATCTTGTTCCATACTTTTGATAGGATCTTTCTGTGTAGTGTGAATTTCAATTGTTCCAAAATCCTAAGTTCGAAGACACTAGGCTAGAGAGCGTGGTAAAGTTGTGATCTTAGTTTAGTATATTGCTCAAGTATAGAGAGCATATTGAACGATGCTCTAAACCGAGGTCCAACTAGTATCTTTTTCCTATCTAGTTTCAGGTGAGTGTTTGTTTGAAAAGTTTCATTAAATAGTACCTCAGGTGTTACAAGGACTCTATATCAGTTCGATGTTGTGTGAGCTATTGTAACCAGCTAGATAATCCTACATGTCTTAACCCAATTTGTGAATATTTTCTATTCCAAATTGAATCGTTTGTTAATCGGTAAATCAAATAGCCCATTTCATTTCTCTCCAGGTGATTTTCCCTTGTTCTAGTTAAGCCATCCTTGCATCGGTAGTGTTGTTCATATTCACGGTGTTTCATTCGGTGTCGATCTCGATCGCGTTATTAAGTTTCCATTCTATAAGTGAGAGAGTGTAGGGAGCTCTAAGTGCATAAATGGACCTTGGGTGCTTGTCATCCTCAGATTTTTGGATGGTCAAGTAGGCTATCCAAATCATTGGAGGATATGTCGTGAGTTTGTATTTTAGATTTTGATGACAGTTGGAATATCTTATCTGCCGTTGGTTTGATTACGTGTGGCAGTAATCACTAGACTAGCATTGGCGTCTCCTCATACGAGGCGTTGTATGCAGATACCTCCACTTCCATGGACGCCAATATTTCCCTGAACAACTACTTTTCTGCACCGAAAAATATCCAAGCCCAAACAACGTTTTAATTCCAATTTAAATATAAATCACTAGGATTTCATTTTATTTCTCAATCTAAATTCCAACTACTCCAAATCAACAACGATTAACTACTTTTAAATCCTTAAATACCATTGTAAAATATTACTTTGTATGAAATCGTACTTAAACTTTCTCAGGTGTTATATTATCCCCCTCTAATAAAATTTTTTCCTCACAATGTACATCTTTCTAAGCTGTTTTTATTCTTATTGTTCTTAGGAAACAATTCTTTTTTCTAATGATCTAAAAATCACGAATCTAAAATTTCTTTTTATTTATGTACTTTAATTAGACAATTCAAAATAATTCTCGTATTGTCCATATACATAAGATTGGGCAGGAACCGACCAGAATCGAGAACCGACCCGGAACCGAGACTCGGTTCTGGGTCGGTTCTGGTTATCGGTTCCACCCATTTTAATTTATTTTGGTTTCGGTTCTTTTATATGATCTCGGTTCAATTCTCGGTTCCTTAAGTCAAGAACCGAGGAACCGAGAATTGAAGGATTTTAAAACGTCGGGCAACCCTAGGAAGCTTGGACCCAAGATCTGGATCTCCTCTGTGGCTCTGCGATTTGCGATTTGAAGGCGAGAGTCTTGCCGCGAGACTGCGAATAGGGCTACGAAGCTGCAAGACGTTGTGCGACTGCAATCTGTGATCTGCGAAGCTTGTGAAGGCAACGACGACTCCATTTGGACTGAGACCAAGATTACTCCCCTGATTCTGAGTGTTTAGGGTTTGGAAATCTAGAATCGAGAAGTCGACTTCAATTTGCGAAGCTACGACTGCGACTGCGAAGCTGAGACGACGAGTTGTTAATGTGTTTTGCAAAGCTGCTAATGCGAAGGCGATTGCAAAATCTTCAACAGAGGTTTGAGACCGAGTGATTGCTCCCCTTATTTGGATATATTTTGATTTCTGATTTATGAACTCTTTTTTCATCTGTGAATTGTGATTCATTTGTGAAGGTAATAAATTTGTTTTAGGGTGGCCAAGTGATTTGGGTTTACAAATTTCAATTCTAATGAATATGTTTAGGAAGTGAAGGTCATTTTCATTGTCCAAAACCATTGCTCCCAAAAAGAGGACCATGGCTGGAAGTTGGACACATGGGAACCGGAACCGACTGGAACAGGAATCGGAACCGAACTCGGTTCCGGTTCCGGTTCCAGTTCCTGGAGGTTCCGGGTCCGGTTCCTTACCCTCGAAACTGAGAACCGAACGGTTGGTTCCGAGAGGCCCAGAACGAAACTGAAACCCGATTTGCCCACCCCTACATATACAAGTATTTTATAAAATCATACCTTACATCATATCTGGTTGGTCCTCATTTTCATTTTCTAAAAGAGAGAAAATTCTTGGTGCAATTTTCCTTTGCTCCATCAACTATCTTGGACAATCTTTAACAAAATGACAATTTCATTGCATTTAAAACATCGTGTTGATCCAGCCATACACTAACCAAGATGAGTTTTCTTGAACCTTGGACATTGATTAATCTTTGGTTCCATTTGATTGAGTTTCTTCTTTCCTTGTTGTTTTCCACTCTCATTAGGTCTCTTAAAACCCTTGAATTTTCCTCCTCATCTATTAGTAGTGGCTGAAATTTTTTAATCAACTCCCTTTGCTTTGGGATTTGACTTTCTGCCTCTTCTATTTCAAGGGTCTTCGTGACTACTTCTGAGTATGACACCCCTCGTGTACCAGATGTTTTTATGCCTCCATAAATTTTCACCTTAAGTCCTTGTACAAACTAATGTACTTTGTGTGTGTTTGTATTTATGAGGTGTGGTGCAAAGCGAGATAACGCTTCAAATTTGTGAACATATTTAGCAACCGATCCAGTCTCACATAGTTGCACAAACTCTACCACTTTACTTGTGTTGGTAGTAATAGTAAAATACTTATCATAAAATATTTCCTTAAACTGTTCCCAAGACATTTTCTTAATGTTGTGTGTTGTTTTCATAGTGTCCTACTAATACCTCACATCTTTAGTCAACATATACACCGCACAAGAAACTCTTTCATCAGCTTCAATTTTGACACAGTCAAACATATCTTCCAAAGTTCAGATACACTCTTTAGCACTAGAAGAATCCATCGCATGTCCATCAAAGTTAGGGAGTGTAACGCCCTGTTAATTTAAAAATATTTTTCTCGTTTTAGAAATACGTTATAAAATTTTTCGCTTAATTTAATTAACATTTCAAACTCATTTTTAAAAGGAAAGGAAATCAGAGTAAACATTGCGGAATAAAAAAATGGGAATTTAAAACATAGATTCCAAACGTTCATAACAAAAGTCCCAAAGTCTCTATTACAATGTTTAAAATAGTCAAAACTAGTAGAAATTACCAAAATACCCCTCACTCAAAATACCAACAACTCCCAAAATACGTGATTCGCACCCAGCAGGTCAAATCGGTTCATAACACAAGGGGTCATCCTGGAATGCCTCCTCTGCAACTTGAATATCATCATCGAAGTAATCACCTACATTACGGGAAAAACAATGAGCCTAATGCCCAGCAAAAATTAGAATTAATGCAATGCAAATGATGCTTGACCACACGATGCATTACAGAAGAGAACCGTTTCTCTTCTGGAAGTTAAGGTGGAATACTCCCTAGAGACATGTGGCCTAACCAGTCACTCCAACGGAGAGATATATCCATCGGGGGTGTTACCACAAACAGGTATCCTCACTTTTGTTGAAGACATTGGGGGTTTCAGAACGGGGTAATTGTGAGCCCTAGAATTCACGTAGCTAACTTCTAAACCTATCACTCCATACGTGGGAGGAATCTACCGTATGGAAAGTGACAATTCACCCGAACCCCCACACATCTATTTACGTATATTAGGTATGACACACAACGTGTGAATAATTTCATAAACCCTAGGATGATGCATGAATGCCACAGAATAAATCATGGGGAAAACAATATATATTAGAATACAATCAACTTTAGTTACACATACATTTATAGGTTTAATTTAAGGACACTGATCGTTTTATCATAGTAACTATGTTTGAAGCAAGAGTTAAGAGAAAACAAGCAATTCAAGTTTCTTAAGGTATCTTTTAATCACTATGAGTATTGAGCAATAAAGAGTCTATCCAAATCCAAATCAGAACATGAAGTCCGTTTCACACTCCCATTCAATGATGCCAATAATGAGATTAAACAAGAGAAACAGTTTATGAAGTTTAGATTTTCTCTGCGCAATTTATAGGTCTTAATGACAACAACTTAAGCTCCAAGGTGAAATCCAGTTAAGGTCTCTAGTCATGGCTTAATAGTACTAAAAATCCAGGGTTGCACAGAGTAACACTTACAACCATCTACATTGGCAACTAACTGAAGGATCAATATACGCCTATAGAGGGGGGGGGGTGAATATAGCGTATTAACTTTTTTCGTACGATACTTAAATTCTCTAAATCCCTAAGTGATTTATTGAATACGATTAAATATGCAATCACAATAAATGCGTAAATTAAAGAGTAAGGGATAGAGAAGTGCACACGATTGTTTATGCGGTTCGGTAAACTCACCTACGTCCGCGCTCCAAGTTCCACTTGGAGATACACTAAGCAATTGGCTTGCGGGTGCCAATAAAATCGTTTACAAATTGACTCTTACGATGGGTGTCACCCTTGACTAATTCTAAGTTAGTCAACCTTTGACTCTTATGGGGCGTCACCTTCACTTTGACTATTGCGGGGCGTCACCCAATGTTTGACTATTGCGGGGAGTCACCTAATGATTGAACTTACGGGCGTTCAATCGAACCTATTAACGTTTCGAGTGTTTCGATGAATTCTTAGAGAATCACCCTTTACAATCAAACACAATAATAATGAATCAAAAATTAAAGCGCAATCTATCTAATCTGAACTCTCCCAAATATAACTATCAAGTTAAAGTGTGGGGAGAATTGGATGTACAATAATAGTTCACAGTGGGTAATATCCGAGTATTGATTTCAGCAGGGCTTCGCCTCGAATATTCGATCGTTAGTTGTGGAGAGCTTGGAGTGATCTCATTTTTATAGACACTACACAAACGGTCGACCTTGTGCCCTAAACGGTTGACCCATTTCACTAGCTGTTGGAATTCTGCCAGTTGAGATTTGACCGTTTAAATATACCTTCCATGCAGTCGACCCTTTCCTTCGTGCAGAAATTCTGGAGCAATCTATCCATTTCGCGGTCGACCGTATGGTCGACCCTTTCCTTCTTGAGTGCATGATAGGGTCGACCCTTTTGTTCTGTTCCTCGACCTTTTGCACATTTTTCACATTCTTGATTTTTCTAAGTCCCGAAACGATATGTATTCCCTACATGGACTTAGATGAACTTGTTAGAACACTAATAATACCCATTTTGAGGGTATTTTCAATAAATATGGATATAAATATTAATTATAAAACATTAAAAATAATATCCGAATAACGCAAAATACAACTTATTGATTTTATTAAATTAATCACCATTTTAGTCATCATCAAAATAAAACTTAGCCTAACAAAAAGGCTAACAATCTCCCCCTTTTTGATGATGACAAAATCCAATAAGTTGTTTACCCTAAAACAAAGCATTTGCATATAACCATTGCATATTAGATCTCTCCAAGTAAGTTATGCAATTTATCAACCAATTTAATCCATGCAACATGCTACAAAACTCTCCCTAAAATATATCACCAACTTATACAACATTCTCCCCCTTTTTGTCATAATCAAAAAGTAATTCTAGGGGAGTGGAGTTCAAACACAATCAAGAAATGTGATCAAAATAAGATTATCAAAATATATAAAAAAAAATTCTTCCCCTTGAACATGAACAATAGGAATAAATTTAGGGAATATGTATTAGAAGCCAAAGACAATCTCAACAATAGTTTCAAAATTAATTTTACCAAAAATAAAGTTCTCCCCCTTAATCAAAGAATCTATTCACAAAATCAAACAAGGGTGGGAATCAAGCATTAACATTCAATTTTAAGTTGTGGTTAAAAATAAGATATCAAAATGTAAGGAACCACTATCACAAAGATTTCTAACAAAAAGTCTTCTCCCCCTTTTTCAATTAAGCATACAAGATTCATCAGAGAGATACCAATATTAAAGTTCAATGAATGGTAAAAGATAAGATACCAATCTAAGCAACCATATCACAATTCAATCAAAAATACCATCCCTCTTCGCCATTAAGCATATAAATGCATGTAAGAGAATTATGCATTTAGGGCCAAGTAATAGATACCAAAACAAAATGGGATTCAAGAATGAGATATCAAATGTAGAAAATAGAATCCACTTAAGAGCCAAGGATTGTAACCAAATTGTTAAGTTCTAACAAGTGATACCAATTGATAATTTACAATTTGAACGAAAATAAGTTTTTCAAAGATGAATATCAAGCGTAAATCCAAAGTGAAATCCAAAAATTAAAATATAGGAGAAATACAAAAATTAGAATCAAAATCAACCAATTGTATACAACCAAGAATAATATACCAATGGGTAATCCACAAATAATGAGAAAATAAATTTTTAGAAGAGATACCAAGGTCAAATTTAAAATAGCAATCCAATTATCTCTCCCCCTATGTGAATCACACAAACAAAAATAGGAATATATCACAATTGAGATATGTTCTCTCCCCCTTTGAGCAATGATCAACAACTTAATATTTCTCTTCCCCTATATGATTATCTATATGGATATATTGAGAGAAGATCAAACAAAATTATGAGTCATCCAACTTTAAGCACAAATCCATAGTCTTATTTTCTTTAGACAATAGCAAATAAATATAGAAACAGAGAGAAATTTTTGAAAAATTTTGGCATGGTTTCCTTTGTTTATACACTCCCCAACAAAACCATAAGTTCCTGCATAAACTTACAATATACCCAAAACAGTATTCACAATCAAAAAATGTCATGCAGTATTCAGAACATACCATTCACAAAATACATGACTGAGATTAGAGGTAAGCTAAAAAAGAAAAACTTAAGTTAATGTTCTTTACAAAATTTAAAGACTAAGGCTAAGTAGTGTCTGCAGGAGGATCATTATTAGGGGCAGGAGGAACATCATTGGACTCAGGAGGAATGTTATGCTCACTGAAGAATTGGGTTCCATACATCGCATTCGACACTTCGGTGACTCCACGTTGAAGTATTTCCAATTTTGAGTGGACATCTGATTGGAACGCGAGGTTCTCTTCGTGATGCGAGCGAATTTGTTCCCGAATCTAAGAGTGAAAAGCAAGGCATTTATCTTGAAAAGATAAGAAATAACCTGTCAATAAATCTAGTCTCTCTTCAATGGAAGCAGGATAGGTGGTAGAAGAGGAGGAGGCATGCGGAGAGGGTCCGAAAGAAAAGGGAGGAACCGATGGGCCGGCTAAATCAGATGGATCGGGCATTGGAGCGTCGTCATCATCATCTGAACTCGATATTTGGGCTGGGACAGGAGCCCTAGGAGCTCTAGCCATCGACACACCATCATCAGCCATGGTGAAACCCATACGTGCCAATATGTGCACGGAATAAGTATCCACCGAACGGAGGGGAAGCTCGGGCACCGAATGAGGAATTTGCACACCCTGAGATTGAAAAACTCTCATCAACAAGAGATTGTAGGGCAATGAACGAGAGTTGCTTCTGGCGGTTTCGATAATCACTTGAAGAATAATATAGCCAATATTGAACGGCTGATGATCATAAATGTGCCTCAGTGCATAAAGGTCCATACGACTGACATTGTCATGGTGACCATCTCTCGGAACCAAATTATATGATAAACTGTGATGAATCACACTTGTCTTCACATTTAAATCACGTGCCTTGGGTTTGATCAAGAAACCTTGCTCCAAATCTTTAAGAATCCGCCGTAAGAAATCTATATCAGCATATGAGCGAATAAAAGTTGAATCCCTCAAATTCGTATAGAATTCCTCATATCCTGAACCTTGCTCAAAATCCAACAGAGAATTGATATGGTTGGGAGTTAAACAAATGGGCTTGCCATACACCATGCTAGTCACTTTTAATGGTCTTGGACTATATTCAAGGTTAGAATAAAATATTTGGATAAGATCTTCATAATAGGGACCGTCAAAATCAAAAAGCCTAAACAACCCCATCAATTTGTAAAGTCTCTCTAAATTCAAATTTCCTAAACAATTCCAAGAGATTTTCCGAGATAAAATCAGTGGTCTATACTTATAATCTTCATCAAATCTAGCCTTGCATCCAGCATTGTTAAACAAATGGGGAGAAAAATCTTCTGAATGGGACTGAGAGGATTTACCTCGCCTAATGCATTTTCCAGTTCGCCTAGACATTCTGGAGGCGGATTGAAGGTACAAGATGATGAAACAGAGCTGGAGCGAGGAAGAGCAGGAGAGAATCGCAGGAAATCGAGGGAGAAGTCGACGGGGTTGCCAAAAATCGCCAATTAGGTCGTTCGATGTTAGGGTTAGGTCAACAAAATCTGTCTTAAAATCGATGAAAGGGTCGACCTTTTGTAAGTATGCGCTTGACCTTTTCCTTCTAAGTGACAGATGAAACAAATCTGTCATTTTTTGCGGTCGACCGCATGGTCGCCCTTTTTGGTCTGAACAAATTTTTTATATTTTATTTGATTTAAATTCGACCTAATTAGTATTGAATATCCTTAAATTATATTGAACTCTCATTCTTCACTAATTCAAATAACACCATGTGTTGAATTAAAACTATTTCCAATTTCAAACAACCAATTCAAAGTATTGAGAAAATATACACTAATGAAATTGGGGATACCAAGAGTAATCTACCAAGCAAATTCAATAGCAACAATTTCTATTGCATGAATTAAACTCAAAAATTTCAACCTATATGCAACTAATCAAGAATGACCATCAAGAATACCAATAAAACAATAAAATCCAATGAATATCAATAGTTGAAATTCAATCCTAATAACAAAGATTGATCCCAATTTAAAAATTTCAAAGTATAGAGAAATTGATGATACCATTTGAAGAAATGAAATCTAATTTCAAAGATACTAATTGATATACTCTATCTTTCAAAGATATTCAAGTTAAGAAACATTCCTGTCCCCCTAAATCATTGCATACAATCAAAACATTGGGGATGGAAATTCAAGATAGATATCCATTGTAGAAGTTTAAAACAAGACAAGTATTGATACCAATTTAGAGAGTTCAAACCAATTGTCATTATTGATATCAAGTGAAAATCAACTACAAAAGTTATTTCCCCTTTTTTAAACCAAAATCAATTCAAAAGAGAATTATCAAAGTTTGAGCATAAGTGGAAGCACAATCATTAAAGTAGAACACAACTTGAACAACTTTCACAAACTAATCAATAGACTCTACGCAAATTTATCTTCTCCATCTACATCAATAGTTAGAAATAATTCAAGGGAGACTTCTAAAGTTTCAAGAGAGAAATACACAAGTCAAAAATTGAGTATCCAACAATCTAAGCAATTCAATATATTCAAAGTAGAAGTTCACTTGTTGGAATACAATTTTCAAACTCAAAAATATCAATTGAAGATTTACATCCAATTCAAAGCAATATTTGCAATCTAGAGATCAAATTGTTGGAATACAATCTTCAATCATCAAAATGAAAACATCATGAATCACGCTCCAAGAAATCACAATCCATTAAGTGAATAGAGATTCATTCTTATGATGTCAAAAAATCTAAGCTATTAATGAATCCACAATTAAGATAGATCGCCAAAAACAAACCCAATAGATGACTAACCAATTTTAAGATTAAGGATACTATTGGAGTTTTCATATTTGTCAATATAAAATCAACATTTGAAAACAAATTAATAATTTCTATACAAAATTACTTTTCTCCCTCTTAGTATGAATCAATTTTAAAACAAGAGAGAAACATCAAAGTGTGGTTTAGCGGAAGCAAAATCTATCTAAGACTATAATTGAAATCAACATTTCAAAACAAGTCAATGATTTCAATACAATTCTATTTTCTTCTCTTTTATTCATATACAAATTTAATCCAAATGAGATAAAAAAAAATAGCCTAAAAATCCAATTGTTGTAATCCATCTATGCATCCGAAAATAGGATCCAACAATTCAAAAGTATATTCAAATTAGAAACCCAATTGTTGGAACCATTCATCAAAATACTAATTGAATGAATAAAGCATATTTCAACCTATATATACAAAAAAAAAATTAAGCTAACAATTAATCCAAGAAAATGTTCCACTGATCAAAGTTAAATCAACTCAAGAATCAAAAAGCAAATTTAAGTCAATTCAAGTAAGATTATAGACAATTCAAATCGTAGATTCCAATTGAGGAAATATCCAGATTCATGATCCATGATATCTACCAATTCAATCCAAAATCAAAATCAAAAATCAAATTGAATCGATTAAAAAGGAAATGCATACCTCCACTTAGTTTAATTTTCTTTTTTTTTTAAAGTATTGGAGGCATTCTTGAGGCTTCTCCCCTTGTATTGGATATTCAAGTATCCAATTCCCTTTCAAGCTCCTTGGGAGAATCTCCAACCTACAAAACAAATCAATTTGATTTCTTTGGTACCCAAACCATTTTGGGTCCATTTGTTATAGGCTTGGTTCCTTTAGGAACCCACACAAATTTTGAATTCAAATTAGGTTTAAGATTTAAACTAGACTTAAATCTAGAATTCACATCCAAAGGATGAACAAATTTTGAACTAGCATTTGATTTAAATTTAGAGTTCAAATGCAAAGGATAGGCAAATTTATATCTAACATTTGAATCCAATTTAGCATTCAATTTTAAAGAACAACAAAAAGATTTATGTCCAACACAATTGCAAGAATTACAAATAGATGACTTAACAAACAAATTTGTGTAATTCTTTTTCTTTGCAAAGGGTTCATATCCAATACCGGCTTTATCAAAAGTAACCCTTTGCGAATTCAAGAGCATATTTAAATTTTTGCTTCCATTAGTGAATTTAAGCACAATAGAGTTCAAATCATTATTCTTTGTTTTTAATTTACAAATATCAATCTCAAGAGATTCAATTTTAGCATTAGCATCAATAGTAGATTTAGATTTAGCATTCAAAGATTGAATCTCATTTTCATGTGATTTAATATAAGTGCTCAATTTATCATTTCTATTTCTCAAATCACTAATCTCATGTTCATGACATTTAATAGTAGTAATCAAATCACAATTCTTAACATTCAATGAGTCAATTTCATTTTCATGTGACTTGATAGTAGAGTTCAATTCATCATTCAACAAATTCAAATTACCACTATCATGCTCAAGAGATTTCAAGGACGCATTAGACTCATCAATCATGTTTTTCAATTCAACAATTTGATCCTCAAAAGATTTGTTTACACTAGCATGCTTTTTGATCAAATTGCTATGCTCCTTTTTCAACAATTTATATTTATCTTTGAGCTCATTAAAACTACCTAGCAATTCATTAAATAAATCACCACCACCATCATCATCATCATTAGAATCCGAATTGCTATAATAGTCGTTTATCTCAATATCGTTGGCTATGAAGCATACGTTGATCTCTTCCTCCTCTTTTTTGGAGGATGAGCTTTCTATACTTCCAATCTTTTGATTTGTGCCTACATGTGTTAGCTCAAGAGATTTCCAAATATCATAAGCACTAACACATGATTGAACTCTATCAAATTCATTTTTACTCAAGGCACTATACAAAATATTCATTGCTTTAGCATTTAAGTTCCAATTCCGTTTATCTAAATCATTGAATTCACAAGTTGGTCTAGGAAGAGTTATTCCCTTTTCAATGATTTTCCATAAAAACTAATCAATAGATTGTATAAATATTTCCATTCTACACTTCCAATACAAATAATTACAACCATCAAAATGTGGAGGTGTAGATGTGCATTGTCCTTATTCGTACATGTTGGAGTCCATAATGTGCATATATATATATATGACTACAAATCAATGATATTCAAGTAAATTTCAACAATGAAATTCAACAATTTATAGCGATGTGCACAATCAACAAAATATCACACAAAACTTTAAATACCCGCTTTGATACCAATTGAAGGATCGATATACGCCTATAGAGAGGGGGGGGGGGGGGGTGAATATAGCGTATTAACTTTTTTCGTATGATATTTAAATTCTCTAAATCCCTAAGTGATTTATTGAATACGATTAAATATGCAATCACTAAGCAATTGGCTTGTGGGTGCCAATAAAATCGTTTACAAATTGACTCTTACGATGGGTGTCACCCTTGAATAATTCTAAGGTCGTCAACCTTTGACTCTTATGGGGCGTCACCCTTGACTTTGACTATTGCGGGGCGTCACCCAATGTTTGACTATTGCGGGGCGTCACCCAATGATTGAACTTACGGGCGTTCAATCGAACCTATTAACGTTTCGAGTGTTTTGATGAATTTTTAGGGAATCACCCTTTACAATCAAACACAATAATAATGAATCAAAAATTAAAGTGCAATCTATCTAATCCGAATTCTCCCAAATATAGGGAGAATTGGATGTACAATAATAGCTCACAATGGGTAATATTCGAGTATTGATTTCAGCAGGGCTTCGCCTCGAATATTCGATCGTTAGTTGTGGAGAGCTTGGAGTGATCTCATTTTTATAGACACTGCACAAACGGTGGACCTTGTGCCCTAAACGGTTGACCCTTTTCATTAGCTGTTGGAATTCTGCCCGTTGAGATTTGACCGTTAAAATATACCTTCTGTGCGATAGACCCTTTCCTTCGTGCAGAAATTTTGGAGCAATCCATCCATTTTGCGGTCGACCGTGCGGTCGACCCTTTCCTTCTTGAGTGCATGACAGGGTCGACCCTTTTGTTCTGTTCGTCAACCTTTTGCTCATTTTTCACATTCTTGATTTTTCTAAGTCCCGAAACGATATGTATTCCCTACATGGACTTAGATGAACTTGTTAGAACATTAATAATACCCATTTTGAGGGTATTTTCAATAAATATGGATATAAATATTAATTATAAAACATTAAAAATAATATCCGAATAACGCAAAATACAACTTATTGATTTTATTAAATTAATCACCATTTTAGTCATCATCAAAATAAAACTTAGCCTAACAAAAAGGCTAACACTAACATCATTATATCAACAAATCACATGCTCCATTTGATCACAGTCACATTGGCAAGGATTTCAAATAACAGACAGCCCAATTTCTAACTATTCCACAAGTTCAGATTTTCATCATGCGAACTAACAAGTGTACTAGTTTTTCCTCCTATTCAATGGATCATAATGCCGCAATGTAATACACAAACCCGTAATGCAGGGCCATCCATTGGCCAACAAGATTCCAATTCTTATCTTAGTTCCCAACAGTAAAACCAACAGCAAGCCAAGAAAAATGGCAAGAACAGAGTATGTTCAAAATCCTTCAACTCTTAATACTTCCTAGCAAATATGACAATAAGGATTAAGTTCAATGTTTATAACCAACTTGACTTAAATCTGGTAAGGATCAATAATTCAACAACAAATTCCATTCTTACCTCACGGTGAACAGACTTCACAGAGTCCTTGGAGTAGCACACAAACCGTCCAATAACATAGTCTCCCACACTCATTAACCAACTTGTTTCCTACTTACAGAGCAGTATCTCACTCTTTACTAACCACATTGACGTTTGCCTCATGACACAATGAAGAGAAAACTCACCTTATTTAGACAATAGAGAGGAAGATAGCTGCAGGAAAGAGGATAAGCTGCAGGAGAGGTGCTGCCAATTACACATTTCAATGAAGGTGTGGTCCAATGATCCAAGACCACGTGGAGAGCCTTCCACATCTACTAGAGAAAGCTAGACATTGCAGGGGAGGGCAGGAGGAGAGAGAAAGTGCTATGTAAAATAAAAAATTGGAAGAGAGAGAAGGATTTATAAAATAGGTTTCACAGATTTTTCTGACTTTTCGGACGAGACCAGTCATCCGAATTCGTTTTCGGACGATACCAACACGTCCAAAAATGCATAAAATTCTGTATAGATACAAATCAACAACGTCCACATCGTCCGCGCCAGATTTCAGATGAGACGGATGCATCCGAAAACTCATCCAAAATTGTACATATTCAAACCAACAACGTCCGCGTCGTCCACGCCGTCCGTACCTTGTCCGAAAACCCTCCAGCTCACATTTTCCTTAATTTTTAACACTTGGGTAAATTTTCAACATTAACTCTATACTTTTCAAGCATAATTTAACGTGTATCATCATGTAATATGAAATGAGATGTATACATATTAGCTATCCAATTTTAATACATCGATAAAGGGGAAAAAATATATTTTTGGGGTATTACAGGGAGTCTTAACCATCAAAACTATTCACAACTCATGTTCATTTGTATAGTTGGTCATATTTCTCTTTGTTCTTTGTTTGTGCAAAACTAAATACACGCTATGCAAGTGCACGTGTCGTAAATCAAGTAATAAAAAGTAAGTAGAGTATCGATCCCACAAGGAGAAATTTAGCACAATTTAAATCTAAGTAAAACAATTAAATAAAAATAAAAATTGATTTCAAATAGTGATTTGGTGCTAAGTAATTAGAATTAAATACAAATAAGCAAATGCAAAGTTCAAATTATAAGAATATGACTCAGATTTGATTCCCCTTTTATGTGAATTTTCCTACCCTTGTTGTGGAATACTATAGCAAACAGTTGAATGACTTAAAATTAAGCTTTTTTATTGAAGACTCTATTGAGTTGCTTGATAATTCCCCTTAACAATTTATTCCAACTTATGAAAAACAATTATCTTAGAAAATTTCATTAAATATTATTCCAACATGTCATGTGATTCAAAATAAAACAATGTGTAAATATTATCCTCACAAAATTCAATATCAATCTTAACTTCCTAATTACCGATAAATACAATAGGAATACAAATATTTATTCAATAAAATATTCATTAAAACATATTGAATTATTCAACTTGATTTGTGCATCAAACTTAACAAAATAATAAAGTTCACATAAATTTGTATTTTCTCCTCCTAACCAACAGAAAAGTTCAACCCACAACTATAGTAAGATTCATCATATTAAGTCTAAAATTAAACATAAAAACATAATAGAAAAATATGTAGAATCTTCTCTGCTATTATGATGTTGCACAATGTCGCAACAACGACTGTATCAAAAACAATTGCAGCGACGAACATAAGTTGCGACCACAGGGCTCTAAGATCATTTCTTCGTTTTTCTCCAACTATCGTTCCCAGAAAACTCTCTCCTTTCTGTGTTGAATCTCCTCTGAACAAAACCTCCATCTTAATCCCAAAGTTCCTCCTTTTATGCTCTAGATTACCTCATTTTTTCCATTATTCCTTCTACTAATTTAGCCAATTTATTTCCTCCTTATCTAGCTTTGATGATTTGAATATTTTCTCTCTCATCCAGCTACAAGTTTAGGATTTGACTCAGATCCTCATTTTCCTCTATAATATCAGCCACATATTCTTCCTTATTTTCTTTAAAATTTCTTATTTTTTGAAGAATTTAAGTCATCTTTTTCTTAATAATTCTTTGCTTTATTTTCTGCTTTTAAATATTCTTCCTATTATGAATAGGCATTAAATATCGTTTACATAAGTTTCACCATGAAAATCATATAAAAACATAATCTTTTATATATAAACGTGATGCAACGGTGTGCTATAACATTTTATGACAAAAATATGATTTTTATTAATTACTTCACCGATTTCAAACTATAGTTGTTACGTAGCCTATAGAATTGATTACACTCTAATATCATATTTGTCACACCCCGTAGCGTAATTCTCTTTTTTTTGTGCAAAATATATTTTTAATACTTCTTACCGTACTTATGAAAACCATTTTACACAGCATAAGACTTTTACATAAAACACTTTGTAATTCAACATGCGTATAAATATTCGTTGAACTATTATACAACAACATCGACTTTCATTAAAACCTTTTTATACAAAATCTTTATTTATGAGCCATAACCCACGGGTTACAATTGTCGAAACAACTCCAAGCACTCCTCACGAGGATCGTAAAAAATTTTATCTTTATCCATAGAGAGTCTCATCTTTTGATTCTTTTACCTACATCAAAAGATTTATCTATGAGCCTAATGTTCAATGAGTAATATATAATATAAACATGATATGCACTTTTTCATAAAAATGTTTTCGTTCTTTTCTTTCATTCGTTCTTTTCTTTCTAGCTCTTCTTCTTGACATTGGGACACGACACCAATGTTGTAAATCATTGAGGGGCAAGCCCACCAAAGCTCCAATGGAGTTGAAGCCGCCAAAGTTCTATTGATACCGTATTGTCAAAGCTTCTTACGTATCGTTCATTTCATCTTCAATCTTTCTTAATGAAAACATATACATGTAACATATTTTCATTTTGACTCTTGAAAAATATGATGTATGATAATGAATGCACAATAATATCATAACATATCCTCAAGCAACATATCATCAGTCCATATTTCAACATATCCTTAATCACCAAATCACATCTTATTAACTAAACATCATAGCACATCATCACAACATATTCTTGATCCACATATTATTATAACATATTAATAAATAAAAACATCATATTGTCTTGTGACGTAGGCCATTAAGCCAAACACATGCAACTATTACTTACCTTGGAGTCTTAACAATTAACTAATATATCTATTGGAGTTTGAGAACCTATAAAATGGTAATCTTCACATTAGTACCATAACATAAATATATGTTCATATTTTTTTTGTACACATACACAATTCAAGTTATTCTTGAACCAATAACTCCCTCATATGATGATTATCATATAAAATTGGTTCAGAAATCCAACTACTTTTGTCATGGGTAAAATGTTCCAAACAGAATATTTTCATTGTTCAATATCCAGTTTTATCTCACAGTTCACTATAAACTTCCAAAATTTGTAACTTTCATTACACATGTCCAAAAGCCTTGATTCTAATGGACATAGTTCCATCAAAGTGTCTATTAAAACATACTAAAACAATTCTTAAATTAGAAATCATTAAAGTTGGTCGGTGCTATCAAAACTAAAACTAGTTAGATTTCCCAATTTTGAACCAATCACAACATTAGTTGTATAAACATCACTTTAATTGAGAAATATATCCATCAATTACCATCAGCATACTTTTAGAACATAAATAAGTATCTTTAAATCTATAAAACTCAAGCATGAAATCCAATTTCGTGATCCTTCCATTAAAACTTTAAGCACCACTTATAATATCCATTTTCTTATTAACTTTCGACTTATAAACGCAATCACCTCTTAAACTCACTTAAACTTTCAAATAACTTCACTAACCTTCAGAGAGATACTGGAGTCATGGATCTCTTGCTTGAAATTTTGAAGAACCAAAGCCCCCTATTTATAGAGGTTCAAAGTGGTGACATACTACTCAAGGTGTCAACAATCTTTGTATGGTGCCTCCAAGTGTTAGTTAAGGTGTTAAGCATCTCTTGTCCTTCTTCAGACAATACGACACCTATTAAGGTGCATAACCTCAGCCATGACATATCATTTTTTAGAAGGTTTTAGTGATCTTTCACTTTATCAGTCGACCACTTACTTTAACCCCGATCGACCAAATTATTTCCAAAGGAAAATCTAACATCAGATGTCTGTTGAAGACACCCATACATCCACTACGGATATCCACTGTGGATATCTGCTTTCCACTCATTTACAAATGTCCGTACTAGTGTTTCACATGAAAAAAATAAATGTTTGGATGTCTGCTCCTATAAAGGACTTAATCTCCAGACAGTTGCAACTTGCAAAAAACCATTGTGTCTGTTGCAGAACCCAACATGTCCACCACAGAAAGCTATACGTCTACTGCAGAAGCCTACGCATCCACTGCAGAAGCCTACATATCCACTATGAAAGCCTACACATTCATAACAGATATCCAATGTGATGATCTAAATTAAGGATTAACCCTAATAGTCATATTTAATATAATTAAATATGATTAAATGATAATAAGTCTTGAAATGACTTTGAGGAAGAAATTGATCAATCTATTGAGAACATCTTTCCAAAATAAAAATAAATATAATAGTAAATACCTTAGATAATGAAATGATGACAAAATTGGATCAATTGGATGTATGCTCACTAAGATATGAATTTTTACATGAAAGTTGATGAATGTGCTATAAATAAGCATAGTCACTGTTTGTGGTTGATTGGAAATGTTATTGTGATGATCAATTCAACCATTTTAAGGTTATAATGTAGACATATGAATGAAGTGTATGACTTTTGATTGAAGGAATTTGGATGTATGGAATAAAAGTTATGCAAGTTCGAAATTGGATAATTCCAAAACTACACTATTTTGGAAAATATCTTTAAATGGGACTTTAGAGTGGGAATTTAGAGACCTGTATAAAAGGAGAAATGTTCCTAACACCTTAAAATATGTGTCCATGTAATAAAATTGGACAAAAAAAATGTGGTTATAACACGTGTCACTTGTGAATTAGTGACTAAGTGTGCGATTAACATGTAATTAGCGGTTGATTAAGGTTAATTAATCATGATTAATTGTGCTAATCATGGGAATTAGCTTAGAACTAAGTGAGATTGATTAGTTTAAGCTAGGAGTTGTTAAGAGTAATTAACCATGGTATTTTTGTAAATATCCATGGATGGAAGGGTAAAATGGTACTTTTTGAAGGATAAAAGAGACAAAAGGATAATTTTACCCTAAGGACATTCTAGAAAATGGAGGAGTTGCTGAAGACTTAGCTATTTGCTGTTGCAACCAGAGAGGGAAGAAGAGAAAGAAGAGAAGGAGAAAAGAGAAAAAAGAAAGAAGAAGAAAAGGAAAGAGAAGGATTTGACCTTTGATTCTTCAAGAGAAAGTGTTTTTCTCATCAAGAGGATTCATTTGAGCCAAGAATCAATCCTTGGAAGTGAAGAATAAAGTGATCGTCAAGAGGTAAGAACTTTAACCTAAGTGTTTATATAACTATGTTAAATATTGAATAGTTTAAGTGAAGAAAATAATGGTTTTAGGAAATTATAAGCAAAGCTTATTGAGTTGCTTGTTGTTAATTAAAGAATGGGAAAGTGACAATTCAACCATCGTGGTTTACGATCAATGACAAATCAACCACTGTGGTATGTTTTCTAACAATTTAACCATCAACATATGCTAAAATGACAACTTCACCATCGATGTGAGAACAAAGAAATGGAGGGTATGTCAATTTTGGCATGGACACCGCGGCGTTCACAGGTAATTTTTTCCTGGAGACCGCGGTGTCCAAGCAAAAATTGCTTGGACATCGCATGCAATTTTTCCTGGACACCGCGGTCTCCAGGAAAAAATTGCCTGGATAGCGTAGGCAATATTGCCTGGACACCGCGGTCTCCAGGCAAAAAGACCACTTGAATTTCCAGTAACCATAACTATTGTTACGAGTGTCGGAATTTGACGTACAACATATCAATTTGTAGGTCTCTGAAAGAGCTTCGATTTGATACCTATACGTCTAATTTGGACACACGTAATAAAAGTTATGGTTGTCTGAAGTTCAGCAGAGCGTTTTGCCTAGACACCGCGGTCTCCAGGCAAAATTGCATGCGGTGTCCAGGCAAAACGACCTGTTAAACTTTAAACAACTATAACTTTTGTTAAGAGTGTTGGAATTTGATATACAAGGTATCAATTTGTAGGTCTCTGAAAGATCTTCGATTTGATACCTTATGAGTCCAATTCTGACACTCGTAACAAAAGTTATGGTCTTTTGAAGTTCAGCAGGTCGTTTTTCCTGGACACCGCTGTCTCCAGGCAAAATTGCCTGCGGTGTCCAGGCAAAAATTGCCTGGAGACCGCGGTGTCCAGGCAAAACGACCTGCTAAACTACAAACGACCATAACTTTTGCTACGATGGTCGAAATTTGATGCACAAGGTATCAATTTGTAGGTCTCTAAAAGATCTTCGATTTGATACCTTATGTGTCTAATTCCGATCCTCGTAGCAAATGTTATAGTCATTTAAAGTTTAGCAGGTCATTTTGCCTGGACACCGCGGTCTCCAGGCAAAATTGCCTGCGGTGTCCAGGCAAAAATTGACTGGAGACCGCGGTGTCCAGGCAAAACAACCTGCTAAACTTCAAATGACTATAACTTTTGCTACGAGTATCAGAATTTGACGCACAAGGTATTAATTTGTAGGTATCTGAAAGATCTTCGATTTGATACCTTATGTGTCCAATTCCAACACTCATAGCAAAAGTTATGGTCATTTGAAATTCAGCAATTCCAACACTCATACCTTGTGCGTCAAATTCTGACACTCGTAGCAAAAGTTATGGCTTTTTGAACTTCAACAGGTCATTTTGCCTGGACACCGTGGTCTCCAGGCATTTTTTACATGGACACTGCAGGCAATTTTGCCTAGAGACCTTAGTGTCCAGGCAAAACGACCTACTGAACTTCAAACGACCATAACTTTTGCTACGAGTATCGGAATTGGACGCATAAGGTATCAAATCGAAGATCCTTTAGAGACCTACAAATTGATACCTTGTACATCAAATTCCAACACTCATAGAAAAATTTATGGTCATTTAAAGTTCAGTAGATCGTTTTGCCTAGACACCGTGGTCTCCAGGCAATTTTTGCCTGGACACCGCAGGCAATTTTGCCTGGAGACCAAAACGACCTGCTGAACTTCAAATGACCATAATGTTCGTTACCAGTGTTAGAATTGGACGTATAAGGTATCAAATCGAAGATCTTTTAGAGACCTACAAATTGATACATTGTGCGTCAAATTCTAACACTTGTAACAAAAGTTATGGTCATTTGAAGTTCAATAGGTCGTTTTACCTGGACACCGTGGTCTCCAGGCAATTTTTGCCTGGGCACCGCAGGCAATTTTGCCTGGAGACCGCGGTGTCTACGCAAAACGCCCTGCTAAACTTCAAACAACTATAACTTTTGTCACATGTGTTAAAATTGGACGCTTAAGATATCAAATCGAAGATCTTTTAGAGACCTACAAATTGATACCTTGTGCGTCAAATTCTGACACTCGTAGCAATAGTTATGGTTGTTGGAAGTTCAAGTGGTCTTTTTGCCTAGACACCGCAGGCATTTTTGGCTGGACACCGGTGGTGTACAGGCAAAATTGCCTACGGTATCCAGGAAATTTTTGCCTGGAGACCATGGTGTCCAGGAAAAATTGCCTACGGTGTTCCAGGCAAAAATTGCCTGTGAACGCCGCGTTGTCCAAGCCCAAATTGACATACCCTAAGTTTTTTTTGTTCTCACATCGATGGTGAAGTTGCCATTTTAGCATACGTTGATGGTTAAATTGTTAGAAAACATACCACAGTGGTTGACTTATCATTGACCGTAAACCACAATGGTTGAATTGTCATTTTCCCATAAAGAATTTATTTTGATTTGATCTTAAATAATTGAAGAAAGATTGAAGTAGTTGTAATTAAATGGAAGCATCAAAAGTGCATAATATTTGTTAAATTTGGTTGTAGTGCTTAAGTGAAAGCATGAATATTTGTTGATATTTTGGAATAACAAGGGGTTGTGTGTAGATGATGTTAGACATAAAATTAACATGTGAAATGGTACTTGGTTATTTAAAGTTAGATATATGATTATCATATAAATGGGTAGGCATAAGTGAAGTGTTATGTTTGAATGTGTTTCAATAGATTAAACTATCTATTTAGTGGATTATAAATTATGAGTATGATCCTAAAATAATGTGATATTTGTTTGGAATGAAAAATATGTGAGAAATTACGAGGAAAAAGGGGTAAGTTGAAGGATTTCAACAATTTGGCTCAATTGGGGTAGACCGAGGTCAAAGTGCGATTGACCAAACTCTAAAAATAATGAAGAATCGATCGAGCAAGAGTGGATGACCAAATGTAGGAGTTGAAAGTGTATGAAATATGGTCGACCAATGTTACATGTAATAGGGGCTTTGGTTGCATGGTTCCAAAGATATAGAGGATTTGGGTGGATATTTCCCCCAATGATAGAGGTTTTAGTGGTTGTGGTCCCCAATGATAGAGGCTTTAGTGGTTGTGGTCCCCAATGAGAAAGACTTTGGTTTGAGGTTTTCCCCAATGAGATAGAGGCTTTGGTGAATGTGTACCCCCAATGACTGAAACTTTGGTGAACTAGGTCCCCAATGATAAAACGTAACATGAAAATAAAGAAAATGAAAGAATAAACTAAAATGAATGTTTTACAAAAAGACGGATCGTGAACATGATATTCATGCATTACTTACTAAGCAATAGGCTTATAGGTGAATCTTGTGGTGTAAGTACGAAGATTGACCATGAGACTCATGTTGATTGCTTTGAAAGATGATGTTGTTGATGGAGCATATCCATGGACAGGTGCTTGGATTGTTATGGTGATTTTGACCGTGTGGAGATGACTTACGAACAAGGGTTTGATGTAATAAACCTTTAAGTTTTGTAACTTATTTCAACTATATGTAAATATTTTGAAAAGAAATATTTGTTAATATGAATATGAAGCATGCTTGAATGATTTAGAAAATATATTAAAAGAAAAATCTTCTGCTACGCATTTTGAAAGAAAAGAAAAGTTTTTATGAAATAAATATACATGTTTTTCAGAAATTTTGAACATCCGAAGAAAAAGGTATTTCAATCTACACATTTTAAGTTAAGAAATTTACAGGCCATTACACCGAGTTGTGACATCCTCTAGGGATATCTATTCTTTTCTTAATTTTTTTGTTGACTCTCACATGCACGACCACATGTCCAATTATCCACAAACCTTATTCTTTTGCGAATGCCTCAGACACCAATATTTTGCCAATACTTACTTTTCTACATCCAAAAATATCCAAGCCCGCAACAACGTTTTAATTCCAATTTAAATATAAATTCTTAGGTTTCATTTTATTTCTCCATCTAAATTCCAACTCACTTCAAATCAACAATAATTAACTACTTTTATATCATTGAATACTATTGTAAAATATTACTTTTTATAAAATCATACTTAAATTTCTCTGGTGTTACACTCTTTTATATATATATATATATATATATATATATATATATATATATATATATATATATTCGGGAAGATAAATCATCTTGATGTTTTGGACGATTTTGGTGTCAAAGCATCAAGACGATATCCCAATACATCTTTTACTGTATGAAGATGTTTTGTTTACATGCTATGTGAAGATAGATAATAGGGTGGGTGATGGTGCATTCATTGGGTTTCGAATCCCTAAAATTTGTTAGGGTGTATTTGTTATTGATGTCATGGGTTGTGTCGTCGATGACCATTGTTTGCCGGCAACTCCTGTGGTGCTGCTTGATCTTTAAATTTTCGTCACAGATTATTTGATTTACAGGTTGTGCCTTCGTTGATTGAATCATCATCACTTTTCCCTTTTGAATCACAAGGTGTTGTTATATTCGGACTGTCGACTTTCTGTAGAGTGTGCTGGAGGAGTTCTTGAGTGACCTTCATTTTTCATTGAGATTGTTTTCTTAATAGAAAAACGATGAATACCTATTTTAATTATAGTTGTCTATGTATATAACCATATTTTGATCTCTGTCTCGATTTTACTCAAAATGATAAAAATGATTTTAAATGGTTTTAAATTCATGTATGACTTAACATTTGATCATGGTTTTGGGCTAAAAGATAAAACCAATTTTTTCATGTGTTGGATATAATATATATTTCTTTACCAAGTTAGTCACTCATTTCAATGTCTCCTTTCCTTCCCAAGTTTAGATTGAGGTGGGTAGTGTTTGTATTTCACGATGTGGATTTTATCTCTTCTTAGTTTGTAGAATTTGTTGTATGGTGTTGTTTGATTCTATTTCCTACACATTGTTTTTTTTTTCTTTATGATTGCACTATTATTATTACTGTTTCTCTAGTGATCACTATGTGGAAGTTGATTCATTTCTCTTGAGTCTGAGTTTTAATTTATGTTAAGTCTTCTGTTGACAACCTTGTATTGGGCAGAGCGATTGGATCCTCTCTAAGGATCGAGTCATTTGATTAGGTGTTTCTGTTAGGCTCGAGTTCGGGTCGTGAGAGATTTTCTATTTATAGAGAAGATTTCTGATTGAAAACTCTTCCAAATTCGAGTTGGTTTATTTCTTAAGAGATTGAATATGTTAAGTTGTTGAATCTCTTCTTAGGATAAGATTTCCACATATATGAAGAGATTTTAAAGATAGAATTTCATATTAGGGTTTGAAATTTGATTAGGTTGCTAAGATAAGATTTTGAATTGGGAGAAATATTATTTCTTAATTATATATTGGAAAAAATATCAAACCCTAATATGTTACAAATACATAAATGAAAAAAAAAAAAAAAAGTAAAGAGCATAGTAAGTTTTAAACTTAGTAGTGAATAAACAAGTGGGTTATTAAACATTTTTTTCAAGGAATTAAATTGTTGAATTAAGGAGCATTAACAATTAAGTGTTTGTTGTTAAGAGCAATCACCTTTTTTTCACAGTAAACGACAATTTTTAGCTTGAGGAGCTATAGATCGTTGTGAAAGCCTCTTCTGCTGGAGAAATTTTAAATCTTTCTTTGTCGTGATCAATCTCAATTTCATATCTGAATATGAAAAAAAAGAGTAATACATAATGATAGAAAATGAGTTTTCATGACTGCAACATTCTTCTCCGCTGAAGCAACAAGTCCAGCGGATTAAGGGAACTGAACAACACTATCACGTAAATACTCGTTGGTTAAGGTCAACTGCCTGAATGCAATAGTGAGCAGTTAAACGTCCCAATAAACTAGTTCAGGTCTAATTATTTACTAATTTGAATGAATAAGTTAGATAAAATAATGTCACATAACATTTTTGTGTTAAATATATTCATAAGAATCATTTAAAATACACAGATGAAGCCACTTTCTAAAGGGAACATAACCATATTTGACCTTATTGGATAAACATGCTAATTTGTCCTATAAATGAATAGAATATGCTCATATGACTGTTTTCAAAAGACATCCATAAAAATAAAATTAAAAAAATTAAACTTAGCAAAGTAATTAATATCCAAATGTCGGACATGTATGGTGAAGCAACTTGTGGGAAAATTGAGAAGGTGTATTAGGCTCGTCTTCAACGCGGGATTCACTGAGGAAAGTTGACTGGGGTAAAACTGTACAAATTGACAAAATAATCAAATGGGTTGCAGTGAACAATTGTCCTGCTGTGTCGCATCCTCGATTGGAAGAGAATAGGGGCCCAGCCATGGTGTTAAGACGTGGAGAGCCATCATTGGCTACTCATTTGGTGTAAAGTTAGTCGGTCTTTGACAAAGAGAATAGAAAGGAGCCTGAAACCAGCTTATCACATGTCCATCAGGAATCTTGATGCAGTACTGTGACCCTGTGATGTCATATTTTAGATTTATAAAAATCCGTTTTTTTTTTTGTTGTTCTTGATTGAGCAGGCTTCTTAATTGAAGAACAAACAGAGTTTTCAGACCCCAAAGCCAAATCTCGATTCTTGATACTCACTCCGACTGTCTGATTAAAGAAGCTTCGCCATCACGCCTTCTGCGTCGGTACCTTTTTATCTGCATCGCAAGATTTTGGGACGCCCCCAGCTTTAAAGATCTTTAAAATTTGCCGTACCTTGTTTGAATTGGTATTATTAATGTTCTTCGCTGTTTTATCTTATGGGTATTGGTTGTTTCCTTAATTAACCGTGTTCCTCAAGTGGGTTTTGCTTTGTTTTGTTATGATTCAGAATTGAATTCGTCTTCCTGGGTTTGAGCCAAATCACTACTGAAATCTATGAGGAAGAGGGAGAGAGAGAATCCTTGCGGGGTTTGTGGCCATTATCACAAATACGAGGAAGGGGAAGTCTGCGGGATTTGTGGCCACCGCGTTCCGGTATCGTCGGAGAAAACGTCGATGCAAGTAAGTGCCTTTCCGTCGGAGATCTTGGCGGAATTTCTTTATTTGGGTAGCTACGACAACGCTTCCAGGCCCGAACTTCTCAAAACTCAGGGAATCTCCCGCGTTCTGAATGTAAGCTTATTTCTTCTACTATTTGATACAGATTTTGAATGAAGGCTACTTGTAACTTGCTTCTGTCTGGCGGAAATTAGTTTATTGGTTAATAATTTGGAACATTTCTTTGATCTTATGGAATTAGGCTGTATAAGCTTAACACTAGAACTAGGCATCAAATTTTGTTTATTAGAATCGAGTAGTAATGGATTGTGTTAGTGTCCGTTTTTCTGCTGCTTATCATGCAAGTCACACTATGAAGATGAACTGACTCTGGTGTTTTGCTTTCATGGCTTCCATAAGAATGAATTCCTGCAATTAATTTTTACATTTTGTTGCTGCCTCTGTGTTTGCAGAGTGTACCTGCTTGTCAAAATCTCTACAAGAATTCATTCACTTATCACTGCCTTGAATACGATAAATCTCTACCATTCGACGATGCAATACAATTTCTAGGTCTGTTTTTCAATCTGATTCCGTATAAGTTTGCTTTGATTCACATGCTTCATTTATCTGTTTGAGGTGGTTAAATTCCCAGACTGCTTCCACTCCAACATTAAATTCCTCACTACACCAAACCACGAATCCACAGTGAAAAGGAAATGAACAATGCAGTTGGAAAAACGACATCTTCTTTTAAGGTTGTCTGGTGATAAAAAATATTCTCCAACCGGTGTGCATAAGGAGGACTTTAGACTTCCCCTCCTTTCATCCATAATAGAGAACCGGAACTTCCATTTAGTTCCTTCTAGAAAATATTTTACCAAATACACATCTTTTTTGTTTGGGTTCTATAAAATCGAATGATGGTAATCGCTATCCCAAAAAGCCTTACGAAAGAATCAAACCTCTCAATTTTCTTCGCAGCATCGACAATTAAGCATCTGTTTTGTAGTTTGCTCTAGTATCTTGGTTTATTATATCTATACAGAGTGTAGAAGATTGACCAAAACATGGTCCTGTTATATGATAGAGAGTTTCTATGTTTGCCATCATTCTGATAGGCTGTTTTAGTTTGGTCAGACAAGGAGTTGTGACAGAAATTGCAAAATCATCGATTTTCTTTCAGAGGAGCCCCACTGTCTGAGTAACATGATGCAATGATAGTCATTTTGAGCATTTGTTCATTCATTTATCAAGTAACTGTTAAAATGTGTACGTCTTAAATTGGGTTGTTTTGATTTTATGCCAGCATCTATTCTTCTCATGCCGTAGCTTATACTCTCCTTCTGCAACTATTTCCTACTCTTGGCACTACCTACAGTCGGCCATGAAGAGTTTAGATCTTTTGTTGAATAGCATTCCTAGTGTGTATTCATCATTCTTAGTAATTATGCAGAGCAATGTGAAAGGGACAAAGCACGGGTTCTGGTGCACTGCATGTCAGGGAAAAATAGGTGAACTTTCTCGACGTTTCTCCCCCAGTTGGATGTAAAATTTACACATTCGAAAATGGTTCTGACAATAATCTCTAATAGGTCCCCGGCCATTGTAATAGCTTACTTGATGAAGAGCAAAGGGTGGAGATTACAACAGAGCTATCAGTGGGTGAAAGAGCGGAGACCGTCTGTTGATATCACTGAAGGTATGCCAAGTTTTGTTTTTGTGCATAAATGGAGAGAACCTGTCAGTAAAATCTAATCACGATACAATAAAAAATGTTTGTTTTTCCTGTCGAAAATGGTCCTCACAACTCTTAATTTTGGTTTTCATTTTCTCGACCCAGCTGTCCATCAACAATTGCAGGAGTTCGAGAAGAAAGCATTTGAGTCTTCTGATACGAACAAATCTAGCTTGCCCATATTCCCACCTGCAGTCTCCAGCACAGCTTTTAGTTTCGGTTTCCCAAAAATCAAAGATCCGATTCCTGTTCCTGCTTTCAATACTGCCGGTGGGACGTCCATTTTTTCCAGTTCGACTTCAGACATCCCTCGCGAATTTGCGTTTGGAGCCAGCCAACAAAACGCCAGTGGAAGTGATGTGCCCATGGATAGCTCTTAATACTATCCCATAATTAGTTTGGGTGAGATCAAGGTTTGGTCTGACCTTAGAGAAGACTCTTGGTTTTTTTACGATCTTTCTCTGAATTTGGATGTGAAGTGGGTGCAAATTCTCAATCTTTGAAGTTCTTTTTTTTTTCAAACAAAAACAAAACACGACATATAGTGAGAAATGAGTGTCTTGTATTTGGAGTCTGCTCCCCAATCTTTGTTGTTTTTCCCTGTATTCTGCCACTTGTATACAAAAGGTCAAACTAGAAGAGTTCTTTGGGTTATGTACGATTTTACGTCTTCTTTTTTCGATTTCTGCTGACATCAAATGTCTCGCGGTGTTTGCTTTCGCCCGCTCGTTCTTCGTTTTGAAATCATCGTACCATAGATACTATCTGTATTTTTGGCTATGAAACATGAATAGAAATAAATGCAAGAAGACATTTTGTTGTCTTTCATTTCATTACAGGAAGAACAATCATTCGCAGAATCGAAAAGAGCAGGTCAAACTTATGCAGGGTATAAACAAAACAGGTTCAGTGGCCCAGCACAACGTGATCAGTGGCAAAATCTTGTTCTTCTTCATATGGAATCTGTGCATCAGAATTTGAGTTTCCTGCATCGGGCGCCGTTTTATAAGCTTCGGCAAAATCATCATCATCTACTTCTGATCCATCGTCTTCCTTGCTGCACCTGTCGCCTCTGTCTGAGACCTTCTCCCTGCAATCTTCACTGGCACGCCTAACTGCATGGATCTTTCCATTCTCCGAATCCGCCTCAGCAAATTGGATAAGCAAAGAGCACATCAAAATGGTTCCTACGCAAAGCAGCGCCAGTCTTCTAGAGATTGCCATTGCAGAAGCTGAGAAGGACAAATAATCAGACAGAAGAGATCGAATGAGTTTGAAGAGGAAGAGAGTTTAAAAGGGAAGCTTTTTACGTGCTATTAATGGGTGTTTTTGTGTGTGTGGTTTCTGCGACAACAGAGAGCTGGTCTTTAGGCAGCTCTTCATGCATGGATAGTTGACATCACCAACTGGAAGATTGACACGTGGACGTAGACCCAATCGTTGAGCTAAATGATCAAATCTAACTTAACTGCAACAAATAAATGCTTCAACTATGTAATAATTTGATTATCAGATCGTCACAACATCTGCATAATAGATGAGAGGTTCACTTTCGATATTTCTTTTTGTCCTACGCATCAAGACTTTGTTCTAGTTTCCATAGCTGGTCTTTTGAAACAATTCTATGCTGCAGGAGTTGATCATTCGTGGGTATGAACCCAACGTCTATAAATTTGGAAAACAGTGTTTCTTCTCCGAGAACTAAAGATTCTTTGGGTTGAAAAAGGCAATTTCAACTTTTAAGAGGCAAAAAAGATGAACACAAGAGCATCAGAAAATGACGTGAGATGAAAGCCACCATCTTTGTTTAGGAAGTCTTAGTTATATGAATCTCTCTCTCTCTCGTGATAAATCACCTTTCACCAACTCATCAAAAGCTTTATTAATGGAGTTGAAACATGTAAAACTTCTGTTGAAATAACGAACGAGATTTAGAAAAGAGAAAGAGAAAATAGTGGACCAAATTTACCTGGAAAACTCAAATCGAAAAAAAACCACGGCAAAGGAGAGAAATTATTAATAAAAATCGGTACAACGAGCTTTGCGACTCAAGCATATATTTATAGCGATAAAGGAAACTCTAGTCACACTGGAATTGGAAACCCTAATCCTGCAGGAATTAGGAAACTTCCAATGTAGGCCAAACCGGCCTGGCCCAATTAGAATCCGGGTCACACTGAACCCTAACAATCTCCACCTTGACACGAATTCAACTCTATAAATATATCTTCAAAAACTCTAGAAAACTTTCTCTTCCACAAATGCCCTTAAGGGCGAAATCAGCAGCTAATACCAACCAAGCTCAAACAATGCTTGAACTTGGGTGTGTGTAAAGTCTTCGTAATCATATTAGCATGATTATTATGAGAACTAATTTTAATAACTGCAAAATCACCACGAGCAACCACTTCACGAACAAAATGATAACGAATATCGATATGCTTCGTCCTCTCATAAAACATCTGATCTTTAGTGAGAAATATAGCACTCTGACTGTCGTAAAACACTGTGGCAATCTGCAAATCTCCACTGAGCTCATCAAACAAACCTCTTAACCATATAGCTTCTTTATAAGTCTCTGTAATAGCCATATATTCTGCCTTTGTAGTAGACAACGCAACGCTATCCTATAAGGTAACTCTCCAACTGATAGCGCAACCCCCAACTGTAAAAACATATCTGGTAAGAGATCTCCTCTTATCAATATCCCCCGCATAATCAGAATCAATATATCCAATTACAGGATCTCTAGTTCTTCCAAATTGAAGACAAGCATCACTAGTTCCCCGCAGATACCTAAGAATCCACTGAACAACTCTCCAATGTTCCTTTCCCGGATTTGCCATGTATCTACTAACTGCACTGACTGGGTAAGATAAATCTGGACGCTTGCAAACCATAGCATACATGAGAGATCCCACTGCACTAGAATACGGAACTCGTGACATATAATTAATTTCATCATCTGATTTCGGGCATAAGTCAGATGAAAGTCTGAAATGAGCTGCTAAAGGAGTACCAACAGGTTTAGACTTATTCATGTTAAACTTGCAGAGAACTTTTTGAATGTACCCCCTTTGACTTAGATACAATTTTTCAGATTTTTTATCTCTCTGTATCTCCATACCAAGTATCTTTTTGGCTGCTCCCAAATATTTTATCTCAAACTCTTTACTCAGCTATGTTTTGATCCTTCTGATTTCTTCAATATCTTTAGTTGCGATTAACATATCATCGACGTATAAGAGCAACACTTACCCATTCTGACTGTTCTTTATGTAGACACAATTGTCATAATTGCTCCTTCTGAAATCTTGAGCAAACATGAATGAATCGAACCTCTTATACCACTATATAGGGTACTGCTTTAGACCATAAAGGGACTTCTTCAAAGAACAAACATAGTCTTCTTTTCTGGAGACTATAAAACCTTCAGGTTGCTGCATATAGATGTCCTCCTCAAGCTCTCCATGTAAACATGCAGTTTTAACATCCAACTGCTCAAACTCAAAGTCGTGCATAGCCACAACACCCAGCAAAGCTCGAATTGAACTGTGCTTAACCACTGGAGAAAACACATCAGTGAAGTCTACACTTGGAATCTGACTGTACCCCTTAGCAACCAAACGTGCTTTGTACCTGTCTTCTTCAACAAGTGGTATACCTTCCTTCTTCTTGAACACCTATTTGCGACGAACAACTTTCTTTTCTTTTGGCAATTCAACTAAGTCCCATGTGTCATTCTTCTGAAGAGATTTCATCTCCTCTTGCATAGTGATGATTCATTTCCTTGAATTTTCTGAACTCACTGCCTATGAATAAGAAGATGGTTCTTCACTAGAATATATGCTTTCAGCTATACTCAAAGCATAAGCAACTAAATTTACTTCACCATATTTCTGTGGAGGTTTAATCTCTCTTCTTGGTCTATTTTTAGCGATAGAATACTCTGGCGAAGCTAATACTGGTGATTGTGCAGAAACTGTAACGCCTCGATAATTTAAATACATTTTTCTTGTTTTAAAAATTACGTCATATAAAATTTTTCGCTTAATTTAGTCAACATTCAAAATTCATTTATATAAGAGTAAGAAATGCGAAATAAATAATAAAAGTTTCAAAACATAGTTTCAATATTTTAACAAAAGTCCCAAAGTCCCTGACTACAATTGTTCATACGTTCAAAATACAACTAATATTAATTTACCAAAATACCATTCTCTCAAAATACCATCATCTCTCATCCCATATGAGCCACACCTAGTAGGTCAAGTCGGCTGATAACACGAAGTGTCATCCTGGTACGCCTCCTCCTCAACTGGTACATCTTCATTATAAGTATCACCTACATTACGGGGAAAACAATGAGCCTAATGCCCAACAAGAATAAGAATTTAAATGCAATGCAAATGATGCGTGACCACATAATGCATTACAGAAGAGAACTGTATATCTTCTGGAAGTCAAGATGGAATACTCCCTAGGGTCTTGTGGCCTAACTAGTCACTCCGACGAGGAGATATATCCATCGGAAGTGTTTCCACAAGCCGGTATCCTCACTTTTGTTGAAGACGTGGCGATTTCAGAACAGGGGAAAGGTGAACCCTAGATTCCACGTAGCTAACTCTCTTCTCACGCTGCTCCCTACATGGGAGTATCCTAGAGTATGGAAAGTCACTAATTCACCCGAACCCCCACACGCCTATTTACGTATATTGGGATGACATACAATATGTAAACAATTTCATAAATCCTAGGATGATGCATGAATGCCACAAATAATTTGTAATATAAACACGCAAGAAAATACAATAAATGTACTATTTCTACAGACGAAATTTAATATAAAGATGTTGCAATTATCAGTATTTCTATAACCATGATAACAGATTTAACTTGAGAACTTAAAACATAATAATACAATTTAATTCGTTCTTTAACAGTTAATTAATATGAGCAAGGAAACAACTTCCGGTCCATTTATAATACAGGGCTTAACTTTGATGTAGCCAACTGTCCTAAGCATGCTTACATGTTGACAATACTCACAGTACAAAAAAAACAGTTCACATTTCTAAATTTTCGGACTATCATGCTTCACAAACTTCAACATCCAGCAGTATATAATTCCAGGCAATCTCCAATCCTTGATTCATATACTTTCAGATAATTAGTTCGTGTACCCTCCTTGACAGTAGTTATCATAACAACATCAATAGAATTTCATGCAGTCCAAATCAACATTTACTATCATTCACAGTTGACGACAACTAACATGATATATAGCTACGATAAACAGTCCAGAATTCCACGAGTCACTTAAAAGCAATTCAAAACATTGATAGTTAAATGAAAACATAGTAGTTCCAATTTCATCGACTTAACCAAACTTAGCATGTCAAGCTAAACAATTCCAAGCAAATCGATAACGTCCAAAAACCCGTAATGTAGGGCCTCCTTAGGCCAAATACAATTTCAATTCTTACCTCAAGTTTCAAGCAATAGTCAACAACCAACAATAGCCAAAACAATGGCAAAATCTGCAGCAGCCAACAACGGTGTATATATATATATATATATATATATATATATATACTCTACCCTTCCAGACTTCCAAAAATTTCTAAGTAAAAATAGCATTTAGATTCAATGCTCATCCTCAACTTAATCTAATTAGAAATCCATAATTAAACCAACAATCTCAATAATGAACCCTTACCTTCATGGTGGAACAATTTCCTCACTGCAACACTTCAGAGCAACACAATCGTCTAACACTCTTCACACTCACACTTCACTCACAAGGCACCCTCTCAACACTTCACTTACGTTTTTATAACAGAACACAGAAGAGAATCCTTACCTCATATAGACGGAGGAGAGAAAAGCTATGCAGCTGCAGGGGATAAGCTGCAGGGGAGAAGACTGTCAATTGCCCAAACCAAGGAGGAAGTGTGACAGGTTCCAAGAAACACTCGGAAAACCTTAGTGAGAATCTGTCCTGCAATTTAACAATAATCGACCAGCAACAATGAACCGGCGCGAACCCAAATTCTGTAACTGAGATAAGACTGATTTTTGGAGGATATAAACTCAATATAGTAATGAAGATCGTGTCCAAATTTTAGGTCCAAAAACGTTCTAGAGCAGAAGTTCTATCTAATTCAATAATCACCAGAAAACTGTTTTATAAAATGGCAGATTTAGCAGTGTGGATTCAAAATGCTGTAACTTGAGCTACTGGTACCGAACAATGCTCAAATTAGTGAGGCTAGTTTTCCTGACTTAATCCTGAACAAAACACTAGAAGGCCTCAAACAGCGACGCGCACCATAAGAGCTTCAAACAGAGGCGTCAATCAGAAAGAATAACAGTTACAAAAATTCACAGATTCTGCAGCTCACATCAAATCCGAAATAACACTTCTCATTCAAACTTTCAAGAAAGAAACTCTTCAACATTTAACATAGATCAAATCTCCATATCATAAGTTAACCAACCAGTAAAAGAGAACTCAAGAGTAGCACCAAAATAAGAAGGAAAAACACAAAGGAGTTGCGGCACCTCCTAAAGTGAGAGGGCGTTTCTTTGGTTGACCGAAACCAACAATCTCCAATGGGGGATAGTTCTCTTGCCCCCACACCACAATTCCACCTTGAAAGGAAGATTGGAAGAGGCAATAACCCAAGGATGCAAGGTTGAGAAGCTTCAAGAGGAGCCTTGCTTGGGGGTGGAAGGAATCGGCGCTAAGGGAGGGGGAGGCCGTGGGTGTCTTCTCTAAAAAGAGAACCAAATTTTCTTAATTCATCAAAGTCCCTTTCCAATTGCAACCAGGTAGGGTTTTAACCCAAAACGTTTACAAAAATATGACATAAGACGAAATTAACCCTAATTAACAAAAGACTAAACAACCCTTAATTAAAACAACAACAATAAATCCGAGTTTGAGTTTTTTTCTCTGAAACAAAGACATTTGACATACCAAATGGAGCTCAAATGCAACGTTCAATAGCTCGTTCGAAACCTCTGGATGTTGGCTACATTTGGTATGAAGGAATGAAGTTGAAAAGACATCATCCCGATTGTCAAACATCCACTTGAACTGTTGGAGGTCAAAATCTAGGCGGAAAAACAGCTCACAATTATTCCCCAAAGATTGTAAAATCTCCATAAGTCCAAATGCCAACTCCTCTTTGTTTATTTGATTCACAAAACCTACAAAATAAATAAAGAGTTAGAAAATAAAAGAGCCCTTGGCTCGGGCCCAAGCGACAGCAACTTGGGGCACATCAAAGTGGTCCAATAACACACTACCACGTGGAAAGCTTCCAACTTACCAGGGGTGGAAGAGACGTCCTGCAGGAAGGCTAGGGAGAGAGGTTTTTGTTGAATGAATCACGAAATTGGAAGAGAGAGAAGAGAATATAAATAGGTTTCTCGGACTTTCCCTAACATTCGGACGAGTTAAGTTGTCCGCAGACTCGTCTGCACTCGTCCGAAACCCAGTTTGGGACGAGAAAATGCATCCCAAGCCTTCGTTCGTACCGTCCGCAAGTGACATTCGGACGAGATGTCTCGTCCGCATCTCCATCCACAATTCGTCTGAAAGTATCATAAAATTGTCCAGAGTCAAATCAGACGCGAGCCATCTTGGTCTGCATCGTCCGCAAGTCGTCCGAAATGAGTTCTAAATTGTCCAGATTCAAATCGGACGCGAACCATCCTCGTCCGCATTGTCCGCGAGTCGTCTGAAACTCCACTGTTATGCATTTTTCCTTAAGTTTTCACACTTAACTTATTTTCAACCTTGTACTTTCTGAGCAAAATTGACGTGTTCCATGCACAACATAATATAATATTTATATATTCAATTTCTCAGATTTAATACATCAATAAAAAGTGAAAAATATTTTTGGGGCATTACAGAAACGGTATCACCCTGATTATCTAAGCTGGTCTGACCCGAAGACTCTAATGTCGACCTTGATTCAACTTCAACCTCAACATCGCTAGTAGATAGATGATTAGTCTTATCTGTCAAACCATTTAAAGATGAATTAACAATCATAGAAGCTTAATCAAATACCACATTTCTGCTAAGTATGACTTTCTTGAATTCAAGACACCATAACTTATATCCATTGACACCAGACTTGTATCCAAGGAATATACACTTCATTGATCTTGGTTCTAGTTTGCCTTTATCAACATGAGCATACGTAGGGCAACCAAATACTCTCAAACCTGAATAATCAGCAGGATTACCAGACCAAACTTCTTCAGCAGCTTTCTTATCAAGAGCATTCGACGGAGAATAATTCACAATATAACAAACATAAGCAGCAGCTTCAGCCCAAAATGACTTAGGTAAACCAGAATCTAAAAGCATACACCAAACCTTTTCCATTATAGTTATATTCATTCGCTCTGCTACTCCATTTTGTTGTGGAGTACCCGGGACTATCAGATGCCTCATAATTCCTTCTAACCTACAGAAAGAGTTGAACTCTTTCGAACAAAACTCTAACCCATTATCAGTGCGTAGATGTTTTACTTGCTTTCTTGTCTGCTTTTCAATTAAAGTCTTTCACTCCTTGAACGTAACTAATACATCATTTTTCTTTTTTGGAAAGAACACTCAAACTTTTTTAGAAAAGTCATCAATCATGGTCAGCATATAATGTGCCCCTCCCTTGGAAGGCACCGGTGCTGGACCCCAAAGACCTGAGTGGATATAATCTAGTATTTCTTTCGTATTGTGAGTGGATGTAGTGAATGTAACTCTCTTCTGTTTCCAAAAAACACAATGCTCACAAAACTGCAATTTACTTGTGCTCTGACCATTCAAAAGTTCTCCTTTGCTCAGCTCATTCATCCTGTTTTCACTTATATGCCCCAGACGCATATGCCATAATCTGGTAAGATCTTTATCTGACAATGAAGTACTAACTGCAACATCCCCACCAACTATAGATCCCTGCAGAACATATAAATTTTCAGATTTTCTTTGCCCTTTCATCATAGTAAAAGAACCATGGCTGATCTTCAAAACTCCACCTTCACCGGTGTACCTGTACCCTTTCAGATCAAGAGTACTCAACGAGATCAAATTTCTCTTCAAATCTGGAGCATGTCGCACGCCATTAAGTGTTCTAACAACTCCATCATACATCTTGATTCTGATCGAACCAATCCTTGCTATCTTGCACGATGAATTATTTCCCATCAATACTGCACCTTTTAACACAGGCTCATATGTTGAAAACCAATCTTTATTGAGACACATATGAAACTTACAAGCCGAATCCATAATCCACTCCTAGGATGGCTTTGAGTTTCCGTCAGACACAACCAAAAGATCTCTTCTCGATTCATACTAGCTTTCTTCAAAAACAACTGTTTTATCAGAATTCATTGATTGTTTTCTCTTCTGATCAACTTCCTCTTTTCTTTTATTCTGCAATTTATAACACTTAGATTTAATATGCCCATTTTTCTGATAGAAAAAACAAACTTTTTTTTTCTGTTCCTAGACTTTGATCTGCTTTTTGAACCTTTTTTTATACTGTTTCCTTTATCGGACCTCTATGATGTTCTACCCCGAGTAATCAATTCCTCTCCTTGAGTTCCAAATCCAACTACAAGGTACTTCATCCTTTCTTTTGAAAGCAAAGCATCGTAGACCTCTTTCAGAATCAACGTGTCACGACTGTATAGAATAGTATCCCCAAAAATATTTTACGATGCAGACAATGAACATAACAAAATCAAACTCAAATCATCCTCATCATATTTGCATTCCATTGTTTCCAAATCCAAAACAATTTTTTAAAATGCAGCCATTGTTTCCAAATCCAAAACAATTTTTTAAAATGCAGCAAAATGTTCTTCAATCGAACTTTCTTCTTCCATATGATGAAAATATAACCACTGCTTCAAATGCAGCTTACTCGTCAGAGTTTTATGCATGCACAATTCTTCTAACTTTGTCCATATTTCAACAGTAGATTTCGCCTTCAACACATCCTCCAAAATTACATTTGATAAGTAAAGACGAATAAAAGATAACGATTTTCTGTCTCTCATAAATTTTTCCTCTTCGGTCCAAGACGCTGACATTTTATCGAACCTCAATAATGTATTGTCCAATTCCATCTGAGCAAGAACATCCCATATCTTTACCTGCCATATCAAAAATCTCGTATTCCGATCCAATATCAGAATTTCATATTTAATCGAATTGATCTCTAAAAATAATTTTTCCCCCAAAAATCTGCAAATTTATCACCCAAAATTTTCAACCAATTTTCAAATCACTAAATCAACAAAATTGTGCAGTCGGCGATGGATGGTTTTAGGGCGACGGTCGGCGACAGACCACTTTGTTCTGGATCGACGGACGGCGCGGCGAGACGGCTTTCTACTTCTTCTTGGCGATGGACTCGGCGAGCGACAGAGGAATCCCTCTTCTTCTGTTCTTTGTTGTCGGCGACGAGAGAGGCTCAATCGACGGGCGGCGTTGCTTCGCTGCTGGACAGAGTCGATCGACGATGCGAGAGGCTTCTTCTTCGCTAGACAGGTCTTCGACGTTGGAGAGTCCGATCGCTGCGGGCAGTTCTTCGCTGGAGAAGATGAACAAGAGCAATGACACGGACAGCAGGCGGCTTCCTCGGGCAGCAGAGGGCTTCGGGCAGCAATAAAATAAAAAGTTTTTCTTTTTCAATTTCTGTTTTCCAAAACTAAAATTACAAAATGATTATAGCTTCGATAAAACAAAAATTTCTATTTTTATAAACTTTCAACTTCGCTCTGATATTAATTATTGAAATAATGAACGAGATTTAAAAAAGAGAAAGAGAAAACAGTAGACACAAAATTTACGTAAAAAATTCAAATCGAGAAAAAACCACGGGCAGAGAAAAAAAAAACACTAATAGAAATCGGCACAACGAGCTTTGCAGCTCAAATATATATTTATAGCAATAAAGAAAACTCTAATCATACTGGAATTAAAAACTTTAATTCTACAAGAATTAAGAAATTTTCAATATGGACCAAACTAACCTGACCCAATTAGAATTCGGTTCATACTAAACCTTATCAACTTTATATAATGATACTCAAGAACATTACCATTGCTTCTAACATTGTCATTTACCATCATCTTCGGCGTTAAAGTAACTTTAATCATGCAGAGAGAGTTGCTCATATCTCCCACTTGTCCATTAAACTCTCACCAATCGTATCAATTTATCTCTTTCTTCGCCCACCTCCATATAATTCATTCGAGCTTCACTTTCCAATCTCGCTCGTCCTTCTCTATCCTAGCTGCTGAGGAAAGAGCCTAGTGATATGGCGTCCATACAACTTTCATGGCTTCTTTTCATTCTCCTCCTTTGTTTAGCAGCTGAAACTCGAGCCAAAGTCCCTGCAGTCATTGTTTTTGGGGACTCTTCTGTGGATTCTGGAAATAACAACGCCATTAAAACATTGCTCAAGAGCAACTTCATGCCTTATGGACGTGATTTCTATGGCGGTCGACCCACTGGAAGATTCTCAAATGGACGAGTTCCTTCTGATCTCATATCAGAAGGCTTTGGCCTAAAACCAGCCATTCCTGCCTATTTGGATCCAACTTGTAGCATTTTTGATTTCGCTACTGGTGTTAACTTTGCTTCTGCCGGAACTGGCTATGACAATGCAACTTCGGATGTTCTTGTAATTTTTTCATATTTTCTCTCTCTAATCTTTCGACCCATTGTTCATTTTCTTCTTCTTTCTCGCCGTGCAGAATGTGATACCGCTGTGGAAGGAGCTGGAGTATTACAGAGATTACCAGTTCAGATTGAGAGCTTATCTCGGCAATGGGAGGGCAAACGAGATACTGGGGGAAGCTTTGTATTTGTTAAGTTTAGGAACAAACGATTTTTTAGAGAACTACTACTCAGGTACTCACCGGAGATCCCAATTTACGATCAAACAGTTCGAAGACTTTCTCATTGGGTTGGCCGGAAACTTCGTCCAGCAACTTTACGGCCTCGGAGTCAGAAAAATTTCTCTCAGCGGCCTTCCTCCAATGGGGTGCTTGCCACTGGAGAGAACCACCAATTTCATGGGAAATCATGGCTGCGTAGAGGAATACAACAACGTGGCTTTGGATTTCAACGGAAAGTTAGAGGACCTAGTAATGAAGATGAACAGACAGCTTCCTGGCCTTAAAATGGTGTTTTCCGATCCATATTCCATATTCTTTCAGATCATTCAAAAGCCTTCTTCATTTGGTAAGAACAATCTTCTTTACATAGAAACATATCATAAATATACGTAAAAATAGTAGTATTCTATGAGGCTACTCCAAAAGATAGCAGCACTTGCTGAAAACGAATCGACATTGCCGACGGTTGGGTTTCAATTATCTGTCCAGCAATAGAATCTAAGTACTGACTGATGTGTGTCCTGAAAAAGCAAATTTGACAAAGCTATATATCAACCTGTTTGAGTAAAAAACCAGCTCATTAGCAAAATGCTATGTTTTTTGTTATGATTATCGAAATTTAGGATAAAAAACTGAAATGGGTATCGTGGATCTGAGGCAGTGTCGTTAATAAGATCAGTTTTCTGGGAAAAGTAATTCTGATTAAACTCACAGAAGGTGGTGAAGGAGGTTGGTGGTAGCATTTAATGAGCGTCTTCATTGCAGTCTGCTTTATGTGGCTATTTCTCTCTCGTGTTCTTACGTTATTACAGCAGATTTCTTTCAAACCACTGTACTTCTGGACTGTCATTTGCCAGTCTACTGAGTTCCAGAAGATGATCGAAGCTAGTATTTGTTTTGAATGGCAGGTTTTGAGGTGGCTGGGGTGGCGTGCTGTGCGACAGGGACGTTTGAAATGAGCTATCTGTGCAATCAGCACAGCCCATTCACTTGCCGAGATGCGAGTAAATATGTGTTTTGGGATGCATTTCATCCCACTGAGAAAACTAGCAGAATTATTGTGGATCATTTAATGGATGCTCTTCTGCCTGCCTTCCATGGATGAACCCACTCCTCCCGCCATTAAACCTCCATCTTATCTTAAGAGTGTATTAAATCAATATCTTGTATTTTATAAGTGTTATCAATTTAAACATTGTTGAAACTTTCGTTAGTTTTGTCCGTCATCCCCAAAGTACCATATGTTGTGCCCATAAAACCAGAAGAAGACGAGGTTCACAATCAAATCTGTACAGCATCTCTCACTCTGACATGAGTTCTTAGTTTTCGTGGTGCAATTTGATTCGAACAGAGGGTAATTCTACTATCGACTTTTGATCAAACCGCTCAAAAAAGTACCCAACTCGAAAACAGAGAACTAGAAACAAGTTGTGGCTAAAGAACATCGTCTCGTATGAGCTCAGACAACTCGTAAAAGGAAGAGAATAAGGGTTCTTATCTTGCTCAGTTCTTCCTGAAAAAATGAATAAAACCCAACACATTTGAGTCCTAGTTTTAAGTGACGCCAGCGGTGGTCCTAACAATGGCACCATCAATTTCGACAAGTGAAACTGTACCCGAACGGAGCTGATAAATGCACCTCAAGGGAAGTAAGTAGAAGCGGAGGACACAAGGTGCACCTCCATTGTTGTTGGGAAGCTTTTAATGTCTCACATTCTTAGCCTAAATCTTTCGCTTTCATGGGCGGTTCCAACCACTTGATGATTTTTTCTGTTCTGGTTCATCACTCAGCGAACTCCTGTCGCAGTCTTGATTATGCTTATTTCATTGGTAAAGAAGAAACAAACTTGGCATTAAACCGACCAAAAAGAAAGGACTGAACAATTATCGAGCAAAGAGAAACAATCAAACTCTAATGGAAGCAATAAAACTTCCACCAACTTCAGTCCAAAAATTCAGGCGGACAAGATATGTTCATATATACCATGCATTTCTGCTTGGTAAACTCAAGAAAAACAATGCCACTTGCTTGCATCTTCTGGCTCCTTTTTCCTCATTTACTTGCCTTGATCATCAACGCGGAAGCCAAAGTTTCTGCAATTATCGTCTTTGGAGACTCATCGGTGGATGCCGGAAATAACAACTATATTCCGACGGTTGCAAGGAGCAATTTTGAGCCTTATGGGCGGGATTTCGACGGAGGTAAGCCCACAGGAAGGTTCTCAAACGGTAAAATTACGACAGATTTTATCTCCCAGGCCTTTGGACTGAAGCCAACTATTCCTGCTTACTTGGATCCATCATATAACATATCAGATTTCTCCACTGGGGTCACCTTTGCATCTGCGGGCTCTGGATACGACAATGCCACTTCCGATGTGCTAGTATGTCGCGTAAATCCGTATAATCTCATTGTTTTTGTACTTTTATGTCCAAAATATACAAATTTTTCTATGCTTAATACCATTTCAGTCGGTCATTCCGCTATGGAAAGAGCTCGAAAACTACAAGGACTACCGGAAGAAACTCAAACAATATCTGGGAGAAAATGGAGCCAAGAAAGTGATAAAAGAAGCTCTTCATATTATGAGCTTAGGAACCAATGACTTCATGGAAAACTACTTCGCGTTCCCCGGAAGCAGGTCGTCTCAGTTTACGGAGCAAGAGTATGAGAATTTCCTCATCGGGATTGCCGGAAATTTCGTCAAGGAGCTCTACGGTCTCGGAGCTCGGAAAATCTCTCTCGGAGGGCTTCCCCCGATGGGCTGTCTGCCATTGGAGAGGAGCGCCAATTTTCTGGGAGGCAATAGCTGTATTGAGAGGTACAACAGCATAGCTCTGGATTTTAATGGAAAATTGAAGGTCTTGACAAGTAAGCTGAACAAGGAACATCTTGGGATAAAAGTGGTATTTTCAAACCCATATGACATTCTGATGCAAATGATAAGAAAACCTTACTCATTTGGTAAGCAGTAGTCTATCCCCTTCTTTTCCCGATCGAGAAATTGAATTTCTTCGATAAAATGACTTGTTTTGATGGTGGAAAAGCAGGATTTCAAGTAACTGCAGCAGGGTGCTGTGCGACTGGGATGTTTGAGATGGGGTATGCCTGCAGCAGAAGCAGATTATACTCATGCACAGATGCCGACAGATACATATTCTGGGATGCCTTTCACCCAACCCAGAAAGCAAATCAGATCGTCTCCAAATATGTCGTCAAGAATGTTTTGGGTGAGTTTCTTTGAGTTTCGAGTGGGATGCTTTTGTCAGCAGTGCTTATTTACGATTCGAATAAATGCAATTCAAATTATTCTGCTTTATTTGCAGCAAGCTTTTAGTCCTCCAAGCGGAGGATGCTAAGGCTGGGTAAGGTTGATTCATCCCAGTATGATCCAACAGTCTTGATCTTCAATCTGCTGATTGATAAAGATGATTAAGTAATTTCAACACAAATAATTACTGTAAATAAAAAAAAAGACAGTTCGAACATTCTCTGCTAAATGTAATCTTTTAAAAGTTGATTAAAACTCGGCGCATTTCACCTACTAAATCAAAATCACTCAAAATATACTTACAAATAAATGATAAAATTTGACTAATTTTCTACTGAAAAGCAGGATTTAGACCGTATACTTTCTTTTAATAATAACAAAAAAACTCATTTCCAATTAAAAAATTACATATTATTTTGGGAGGAATAACACCAACATTCTTGAATACGTGGACATATGTGGAACTTAAGGATTGGCACACCATGGAGAGTAAAGATTGATGATGCTCTCAAGAAAGATGCATAGAAAGATGTTCTACTTCCAATCCTACTAATGTTCTGGGAAATTAAGATTCTAAGGGCGGTCATCTTCCTCCTCAATCTCTTGGAGAATGACATATTTTCCGGCCGCATTTTCCGACGGGCCCGTGGAGTTAACTTCATCTGAGTGGCCCTGCCGCAGATGTTGATACCTGCATGTAACAATTGAAGTTAACTGACAAACTCGAATATACCACAATATTCCCTTCATTTTAATTTTCTTGATAAATTCATTATATTTCATTTGACACAGTTTTCTTTCACTTACTTGTACCAGTTGAAAAGACTAACACCAAGTATGATAATGAAGAGACCAACTCCTTTCAGCCAAGTAAATTCATCATGAAAGTAAAACACTGCAGCCTGAACACAAAATTCGGCCTCAGACTCAAATGAAAAAATGGGTTTTATTCAATAAGAAAGAGATCAAGAAAAGAGAGAAGAGATCAGACCAGTATGGTGACAGCCTCCTTGACAACACCAGCTATTGTCACTGTGACAGCACTTGTTACAGAGACAAGAACATACTCTGTTAATACCTGCAAGCAGAGAGAGGAGTAACATGATTCTTGGATATTATTGTACAAATAGAAATTTTCAAGAAAGATTCTTTTCTTTACCATCGAAAAGGCAATTATTCCACCTAAAAGCATCAGCAAGCAACTTCGAGTAATATGCCAAGGATTGTTAAAATATTTGTTCGTGTCGAATTCACTCCAAGGATCCAATACGAGAGACAGAAGTAAAGTCACTGCTGCCATAACTGGAGTTACATAGCTCATCAGCATCAGTGGATTTCTCAAACCTGCGAGGAAGAGCATGTAAAACATGATCGCATATTTCTACTTCGCTGATCAAGAAATGATATCTAATTTTATTTTTTGAAGCTTTGAAATAAATCGAGCATATCAAAATGCGAATTCGAATGTGATACATCTCCTCAGAAAGGTGGAGAATAATTTATTGGCTATATTATTATTTATTTTGTGATTTTTGTGATTGGTTGTGTTTTTGTGGGTGAGTGGATTTTTAATGCGTATTGAGTGTGTTGGTTGGGGGAGTGCTTTTTGTGGACGTGTGGGGAAGAGGAGGGAGCATTCTGGAAGAAGGAATCAATTCTGGTGAGGGAGAGTCCAAGCCTCTCAAAAGCCTGAGAATTGTTTGTTGGAGTTGTGGATTGAATTTGATTTTGTTCCGTGTTTCTGTGTTGATCAACTTTTCATTTCTTAGAGAAGCAGACTGTATCATTGGTATCAAAGCAGACTTTACTTCCGTTGACAACGGGTTGGAAAGGAGACAACAAAGACGATTCTGGAGAAGACCGAGTGGGGTAGGTTTGCAAGGAGTTGCGAATTGAGATGGATACCTTGCGTGAGGGAGTATCTTTAGAGATGGGAGCACGGTGGGCAAACATCTCTGCCATCTCGGAGCAGCTCACCTCACTTTTGACGACACTACAGAGGGGTGAAGTTCCTCTGTTGAGGGCAGTGGGTAAGAGAAAAATGTGAGAGGATGACTTGGTTGCAAAGGAAAACGGGTCTCACTGTGGCTCGGCTTACGTTGACGGGGTGAATGCCAGAGAGGAGCTGCGATTAGATCGGTCGATTCACAGAGACCGCGCGCATGCCAGTGACGAACATCGTCGCTGGAGATGCTGGTGTTCGCGGAGGGAGAGCCAGATGACTAGGTATTTCATGTGGAAAGCTTTTTCTCTCTACAGGGCTAGAATGAGACAGAAAAATGGAGTCAGTGCCCATGTATTTGGAGGGTGAAGCTTTGGCGTGGTTCCAAGGGAGGAAGGCCGACGTCATTTTTGGGTTTTGAATGATTTTAAATTGTAGCTTCTGGACAAGTTCTGCTCGTCTCAAGAGGGAACCTTGCTCGAGCGGTTTTTGGCCCTCCAACAAGAAGGCTCCGTAAGGGAATATCGGCAGCAATTTGAGAAGTTGTCATTGCCCTTCCGAGATGGCAAGATATAGCCGATCACATATTGGAAGCCCAGTTCGTGAATGGGTTACAAGCATGTATTCGGGCCAAATTATTGGTTTTCCGACTGGTCGAGCTTAGTCGAATTATGTAGACAGCTCAAAGAAGTGAGGATAAGTTCGAAATTCTAAAGGGCAATAAAAATCCAGGGGAGTACCAAGAGCATAAGCCTCCATATTCATTAAGTTCCAATTCTCATTATTCAACAAGATCCATGGAGGAAAGACCAATCCATCGACATATTTAACAAAGCTAGCAGTTCGTGGACTTGATGGGGTGGTCAAACCGTTACAACTAAAGTTGTTCCTAAACCGCAAACTCAGTTCAAACGATTGACGGATTCGGAGTTATAGACTAAGCGAGAAAAAGGATTGTGTTACCAGTGCGATGAAAAATACAGCATTAGTCATCGTTATAAATTACGAGAGTTGCAAGCATTAATCTATCATGACTTGGGAAATGAAGAAACCATTGGAGGGGAGATTGAGTTGGAAGAGGAGGAGATTTTCAACTCCTTGTCCAATGTCGTTGAGTTATCAGTTAATTCGGTGGTCAAGTTAACACCACCTAAAACCATGAAATTGTTGGGTATCATTAAAAGTATGTCGATTATAATTTTGATTGATAGTGGTGCAACCCACAATTTTATTTCGACTGAATTGGGGAAAAAATTTAATTTTAAGCTGGATTTTCTAGACAGTTATGAAATTTTAATGGTCATGAGATTTTCTGTCAAACAAGGAGTACGCCATGGAATAAGGTTGGAGTTGCAGGGTCTTGCAATTGTAAATGATTTCTTATCATTGGAGTTGGGCAATTCTAGTATTATATTGGAAATGCAGTGGTTGCAATCGTTAGGGATATGCAAGTGAATTGGACTACCTTTAGGATGAAATTTAAGGTGAATAACCCCTCCTGTGACGTTACAAGGTGATCCTAGTTTTTGTAAAAACTTGGTTTCCCAAAGGCCCTGATGACTGCAATTAACAAGGGAGGTGAAAGGGTTTTGATTGAATGCTACAATTTACAATTAGAGGAATCCAATCACGTGCTCCAAACAGGAGTACCTAGTGTTGTTCAACAACTTTTAGATAGATTTTCGGTGGTGTTTGCAATGCCCGCCAAGTTACCTCCTATTTGTGCCCACAATCATGCGATCATTTTGAGTGAGGGTCAAACCCTAGTCTGTGTTAAACTGTACGAGTACCCTCATATACTAAAAAACATGAGATTGAAAAGCTAATTTCTGAGATGTTGGCTGCAGGAATTATTCATAGTTGCAATCATTTTTCCAATCCTAAGATAGTAGTTGGCGATTCTATGTGGAGTATCGTGCGCTTAATAAAGTGACAATTTCAAATAAATTTCTCATTTCAATTATCAATGAGTTATTAGATGAACTATATGGAGCTTGGATTTTTTCCAAGCTCGACCTTCAGTCTAGTTACCATCAGATTCGGGTCTAACCAGAGGATATTCCCAAGACTGTCTTTTGCACTCATGAAGGCCACTACGAGTTTTTAGTAATGCCTTTTGGCCTCACGAATGCACCGTCAACGTTTCAAGCCATAATGAATGATGTCTTCCGAATTTTTGTCCAAAGATTTGTTCTAGTTTTCTTTGATGATATTTTGGTGAACAGTTGGGATATGGATTCGCGCTTACAACATCTGGAATAGATGTTTGAAATGTTATAAAAGCAGATAAAGCAAATAAGATCCAGACTTTGGTGGAATGGCCCACCCCTCGCACGTTGAAAGAGCTCTGGGTTTTTTGGGATTGACAGGATACTATGGCAAGTTTGTAGCTGGGTATGGTAAGATTGCACAGTCCTTAATGAACCAACTGAAGACAGACAATTTTAATTCCAGTCGAGCTAGTGTTTATCTGCCCAAAGGAAGCTATGACCACAGTTCCAGTGCTGGCTTTACCGAATTTTTCGGAGCCATTCATCATCGAGGCTAACGCATCGGGGTGTGGAATTAGCGCAGTCTTAATGCAAGGAGGTCATCACATCGCATATTTTAGCCAAGCACTTTCGCAATAGGCTCGGTTTGGGTTAGTTTATGAGAAAGAGCTCAAGGCAATTGTATTTGCTATTAAAAAATGGCGACTGTATTTGCTAGGTCAAAAATTTGTGGTATAAACTGACCAACGAAGCCTAAAATTCCTTTTGGAGCAACAATTAATTAGTCTATTTCGATCATCAGAATAGGCTTGCCAAAACTATGAGTTTTGATTTTGAAATCCAATACCCGCTGAGAGTAGAGAACAAGGCTGTCGACACTCTATCATAACAATCCGAAAATGTGGCCTTATTTGCCATAGCCGTTGTTACCTTGATACCTTGGGACCAGCTTGACTCCGAGGTTCGAAATGATCTGGTTTTGAGCAAAATACACAATGATTTGAAGTCCAGAGAACAAAACATGTAGGGTTTTTGTTACATAGTGGACGACTATTCTATTAGAACCGTGTAATACTAGCCATGGGGTCGACAATCATACCCCTTCTCCTTAGGGAATTTCATGCTAGTAAATCTGGAGGCCACGCCGGAGTTGTTAAAATCTACAAGTAGATTGTAGGAGAATTTTCTAGGACGAGATGTGACGACGCATGTGGTCGCTTGCGAAGTGTGTCAAAGAAAAAGTAACATGCTCTATCTCTTGCAAGGTTGCTGCAACCTCTACCCATTCTGGAGCAAATTTGGAAAGATATATCCATGAATTTTATGGAGGGATTACCTCGTTCTGAGGGATTGGATTCTATCATGGTGGTGGTGGATCGATTGAGCAAGTATGCTTATTTTATTGGCCTTTAGCACCTTTTTAATGTATTGTACTGATAGGTTAGAAGGGTTATAAAAGAAAAGTTAGTTGGTTATAAATTAAGTCTATTATATAAAGACTTGAAGGGTAGTCGAGGGGAAATATATCGGTAAGAGAGTAGGGGACTTGAAAGTCTAGTTTAGTGTAGGATGTGTCCTACTTTCTATATTGTAGATTGACATTCAAGAATAAAGATTTGGTTCTTACCAATTTGGTATAAGAGCAGTTTCTTTTCTGGAGAGGAGATGTTGACGCGATCGAAAATTTTTCAAAACCAAGATTTTTTCCACGAAGACTGGGGTTACCCATTTTCAGTGGAATGGATCCTGAAGGATGGGTATCTAGGGCAGAACATTACTTTAGTGTCAATCGGCTTACAAAAGAGGAAAAAAATGAATCGGCATTGGTTTCTTTTGAAGGCTCGGCTATTGCATGGTTTCAGTGGGAACACAATAGGCAACTGTTTCTGAATTGGATGGTTTTAAAGCAGAGTCTTTTGGAAAGATTTGCCCTCTCAAGAATGGGTTATGGTTGTGAAGAATTGTGGTCGTTGAAACAAGAAGGCATAGTGGAGGAATATAGAACAAAATTTGAGTCTGTTGCTTCACATTTGTTTGGTATTTCGGATGAAGTTTTGTTCAATGCTTTCTATAATGGCTTAAAGAATGAAATAAAAGGTGGTGTGCGTTTAATAAGGCCAATTAGGTTGTCTGATTTGATGCACTCATCTCATGTAATAGAAGAGCAAAATGAGCTGCTTAAGCCTAGAGGGCAGAGAAGAAATATGGTGGTGGATAGATTGAGCTCAGAAAGAAGACTGCTTTCTGGTTTGGGTTCGCAAGAAACGAGAGTTGAGATAGAACTGATGAAAAATGGTTTCCAGACCATGGCAGAGCAGCTCAAAGAATCGGAAGTAGTTTCCGACCAGTTACAGAAGGTGGTAGAAGAGAAAGTTTCAACTAATCAAGAAAGAGAATTAGCGGCCGAGGAATTTTTTAGCGAGCAAACAATCGCGCGCGATGTCTCGATTGCAGGAGTGGAGGAGCCGGTGACAGAGAAAGTGGAGGAGCTAGTATTAGTGGAATTGGAAGAAGTGGTGATGGTGAATATGGAGAGAGTGGCAGAAGGAAGAACTAAAACCGCGCACGAAGAGTTGGGGACGAACGACGACGATGAGAATGGAAGGACCGGCGACGGTGGAAATGGAGAAACCACCATCAATGGAGAAAACCATATTTCCGAAGACAGAAGAAATATTGATGGAGAAGAAGAGAAAATTCCAGATTTCCTAATGTTTCCAGAACCCTGTTGCAAAAGGGCTGCCTGAAGAGCCTTGATGGGCCAAGCCCAACTAGGGTCCACTTACATAAAACGTGGGATTTAAAGAAATGTGGCTTTTTAATCCAAATTTTTGAACTAAGAAATTCAATGGATCATGCAAAGGGTGAAGAGAAAATTTTTAGGCTTAATTCTAGCCTACTTTCTCTTCAGAATATTAACGATGTAGATAAAAAACGTATTTTTCACTTTTTCCCACCTTAAGGACAAGGTGATTTTTTAGGGCGAAGTAATGATAGGTTAGAGGGGTTATAAAAGAGCAATTAGTTGATTATAAGTCAAATCTATTATTTAAAGACTTGAGGGGTAGTCGAGAGGGAATATATCGGATAAGAGAGTAGTTGTGGGGAGTCACTAGGGACTCGAAAGCCTAGTTTAGTATAGGATGTGTCATACTTTCTATGTTGTAGATTGATATTCAAGAATAAAAATTTGGTTCTTACCATATACATACCACTATCTTTCATCTCAAACATTGTCAAATTACATGGGGTTCCATGATTTATTGTGTCTGACAGAGACAAGATTTTCTTGAGTCTTTTTGGGAGGGAATTATTCAAGGCACAAGGCACTAAACTTCAACATAACACTGCTTACCACCCGCAAACAAATCATCAGACAAGATTGGTAAACCGTTGCCTTGAAACCTACTTGCGTTGTTTTGCTATGATAAACCAAATTAATGGGCACAATGGTTTCCATTGGCTGAATTTTGGTCTAATACTTCTTACCACGCGTCAGCCCACACTACACCGTTTCGTGTTGTGTACAACCGAGATCCTCCTCCTCTAGTTCACTATGGTGTTGGTATTTCCCGATATCGACGGTGGACGCCCTTCTTCAAGATCGCAGTGCTATTTTGAAGAAATTAAAACATCATATACTTCGAGCCAAGTCTAAGATGAAGAAAACGGCAGACAATCATCGTCGTGAGGTACATTTCAATTTAAATGATCTTGTTTACCTAAAGTTGTAGCCTTATCATCAACGCTCCTTAGCTAAATGGCGAAACGAGAAGCTCAGTCCCCGTTTCTATGGGCCATTTTCCATCATAGCACGATTGGGTCCAGTTGTCTATAAACTATACATGCCACCTGGATCTTCCATTCATCTAGTTTTTCACGTTTCGCAACTTAAAAATGCAATTGGGTATTATCTAGCTTCATCATTTCTCCCTCTTCTACTCATGGTTGATAATGAATTGCTGGTCAAACCGACGGTTCTGCGGGGTGTACAACAATGCACAACTGGTAATACAACTGGCATCAAAGTATTAATTGTGTGGAGGTCACTCCATCGAGGATGCATCTTGGGAGAATTTTGACACAATTAATCACCAATTTACTCATTTCCACCATGAGGACAATGTGGCTCTTTAGGCATGCCCTCCAGAGAAGTTCAATTATGCAAGAAAAAAGAAAGGGGAAGAATGATTTATTAATTTTATTATTATTATATTTATTTTGTGATTTGTTATGTGTTTTTGTGGGTGAGTGGACTTTTAATGCGTATTGAATGTGTTGGTTGGAGGAGTGCTTTTTGTGGACGTGTGGGGAAGAGGAGGGAGCATTCTGGAAGAAGCAATCAATTCTGGTGAGGGAAAGTCCAAGCCTCTCAAAAGCCTGAGAATCATTTATTGGAGTTGTGTATTGAATTTGATTTTGTTCCTTGTTTTTTGTGTTGATCAACTTTTCACTTCTTAAAAAAGCAAAGACGGTATTAGAATGGTGAATTGTTAAGAAAGAAAAGTATTTCAATCGGTGATAGTCTGATGGATTGTGTGCAAAAGTACCACAGAAAGATGAAACTCCTATTCATATCATAAAAGGAATACACGTAAACATCGAATGTTTTCGTTATTTTTGGATTATTTATTGTTTCATTTTGAATTGATAGGTCCAAACATTTTTTAAGATGTACAGCATCAGTTTTCTAGAGGGTTGGTACATTCTTGAGCCTCACAAATAAGAAAATAAGAAATTGTGTAGAAAAAGTTATCAACTTTATTCAAAACTATCAATTAATAAATGTTGTAAGCACTCGAGTGGCTTAGTTCTCTCTCATAAACCCTAGATTTTCCACCCCACCCTCCTCTATCTCTAGTAATATCTTTTTATTAAAATCTCAGCTCTGCTATTACTATCTCTATTCAGATTATCAATCACATCTCCTAATTGAAATTTAAATTATAGATATCATGTCTAATAATTATTCGAAATACAACTAATAGATGTTCAAAAGAGTAAACTATCATTTAATAATATTGGGGCTTTATTAGGGGTCAATTTAATAACATTACTCGAGCGATAATGATTAGTTTGATGCTCATATATAGTGAACACAAATAAATATAGTAAGCCTAATTTCTGCTATAAGATGAAAAATGTGAACAAGCCTACAGCAAATAGGAATTCATTGAGGTAAAGAACAGCTCTTACCATATGCTTCTCTCTTAATGTGCCATAATGTGTTAGCAGTCAGCAACAGAAATCATCCAATCAACCAATTTAAGCGAGAAATAGAACAAGCAAGTTTAGGGCAGATAAATCATTACATAACTATTATTTACTGAATAGAAAGATCTAGCAACAGGAAGATTCATACCTGTAAAAGAATTTGAGTCATTGACCATCGAAATCCAGACATTACAGATGCAAGCATGACAAAAATGAAACCCCAAAGTTCGAATTCCGTCTCCTTTGCGACTACCATACAGTCATATTTCATAAATTAGACTAAAATATCTTTGGAACAACGTGGAAAACAAATTACATGTTGGGGTTTTTCTTTTCTCTTTAAATACATGTAAGCAAAAGTATTTCGATATTCATAGTGAATAGTCTCTTCTGCACATGGTTTCTTACCAAAAGAGTTTTTCTATGTAAATCTTAGTGTCTTAGTTTCATATTTTTCTTTTTCGTATATAGTTTGATTACTAACATTACGGTCTACACAACTTAGATTACTAGAATGCAATAGTCAAGCTAGAAACCTGATAATAGTACCCCAACAGAGATAATCAAGATGATGCCTGTGAGTCTGAAGCTTGGAGATTCCAACCTTCACAACACGAAATTTGCATTAAACGTAATTGGCTTGTGCAAACAAGCGCATTTAAGAATTCAGCTGCTATATATGATGACCAAAAAATTGTTTTCAGATTTATATGGTAAACAAAAAAAGTGCATGGAAAACAGTTCTTTGGAGAAAACCTTCGTAATTAGTATTGTAATGTCCAACTTTTGATATTTAATTTTATGTTAGTTAAAACTTTAAACTTTTGAGAGAACTCACCTGAAAGCAAAAGCAAATAGAAGGAGAAATATTGGAGCGGCAGATTTGCACTGTCAACACAAAGGAAGATCAATGTGTACTTGAAAAGCATAAAAATTTGTATTTGGATGATAAAATATCTCACGGCAACAAAAAGTAGAGGGAAAAAGATGGCGAACCATGGTGGCAAACGTGACAGATATCGAGACAAGAGAAGCGTTGCTCAAGTTAATGTCCAATGCTGTTCCGAGAGCAGTAGGGACAACTGTGAAAGGCAAAGTCCATCTGTTGCATTAGTTGATAGAAAAGTTAATTGGGCAAGGCCAAGTGTAAGGACAGCTCAGAATCACTACTAAAACTTGAAAAAGCAATGACCAGTTGGTAGGAATTATAACAACTTTGCACAAATAAGGAACCAATCCAGTAATGTTTCGAGAGTTTCGCTCTCACGGATAAATATTGCTTCTAAACTCTAAGAGTCAGGAATAAATGTAATCATATTTTAACATCCGAAGAATGAAAAAGGCAATCCTCTTTCTTCTTCTATACTATTACATTATTAATGTTTTGTTTTTCACTCTCCTATATGCCTTTGCTCAACCAATTTGTACCTAAAAAAACCCTTGCATTTTACCAAATTGACATAATATAAAAAATACGCATACCTCTTGTAAAGTAATCCCTCCTCGACACCATGACATTAGATTGGAATCTATGAGGACAAAACCATCTGATAGCATTAGAGAAAATGGCTTGCATCGTGAAATGAACTGTATTCATGAGTAAGGGAGCTGGGAATTTCCCCAAATGATCTCCTAATAATGATTTATTATACCTACTCGGGCCATACCAACAAACAACAAATGTTATTAGTATGATCAAGAGCAGTTTCATTTCAAAATTTTAATATTCAATGGGTAAATGAAGAACTTACAAGGTCAAGAATAGGCTAAAGGTATACCATACTAGTATAAACAATAGTGTCTTCAACACATTGGCAGCAGAGAAAGAAGTGACAACTGGCTTCTTGGGATATTCTGGCAATGCCTTATGATTACTACTGGGAAGTGAGCATCCACTGTCGATCTCCCTCCCGGATGAATTTTCAATATCAAAAGATACATATTTATCAGTTCCACTGCCCTCGACGTGTTTGGAAAGGTGATCTACGACATCCTCACCTTTGATATGCAAAACCATATTTTTTTCTCCTTCTCAAACTTTTTGTTGTTAATGTGTTTACTTCAAAAATCGTGTTGTCTCAGCTGCTCTGTAGAAGCAAAGGCAACTCAAATATAGTATTTGCTAAGTTTGAATCTTCATTTGTTAATGGAAGATCTGCATTGAACGTTTCCTTCTTCTTCTCAAACAAATGTGAGGATGATCGTTTCCTTGGAAGAACTGGGCCCAAGCCCTCACTCCGGATGTATTTCACGGCAGCAATGACAACTTCTGTACTGAAAATCTCTCTGCCATCTGCTGTCTAACTCTGAGTCTCTGTCATTTAGGTACCACAGCCAATTATCAAGAGACTAAGACTTAGTTTTTCGACTCTAAATTTCAACCAATTTGATAAATTTCATCAACATTATCTTTATAAGAACTTGATGCAAACGTGACCGCCACTACTTCAGAAACTAAACTTCCTCAACATTAAGAATGAACGAGTACCAATATAACTCACAGAAACTATGGCTAGTGGAACTTCAAATCATGAAATTTTTTCGGCTACCAATAATGGCAAGCAGCAGGGACTATGAAAAAAAAACAGAAGCTTTAGAGATGATGTAGCTAGCTTCTGTCAAACAAACCAGAAATTCAACTAGAACGCACAATCACATAGCATACATTCATTGTAGATCACGGAAAAAAAAAAGATCCAACAGTAACTCAAATTCTAAAACTTTACTTGATACCCAGATAAGAAGAACCAATAAATTATCGAAGGCATAATCAGCTAAAAAGACCCACTTGCAGTATTGGATATGGACAAGCAAGACCGTGGCAACGAAGAAGAGAACAGATCTGATCTGGGTGCTCAGATCGTTTGTGGTCTTCGTAGTTCTCCCTCGTTCGCCGCCGACAGAAGAAATTCGTGGGCACCCGATTCGATTTATTTAAACCAGAATCAAAGTGTCCAGAAAAGTGAAGACCTTTTATCCTTCAGCATTTAAATTTGGTCAAACCAACCCTTCAATGTCAGTAATAGTAGTAATTTATAACAGTAATTTATTTGATAGAAAAACGTACTCTTGATCAAATCCCAAAAGATTAATGGGTCAGAATCATAACGTTATTGCCACGATATATTAATATGTTGGTAAATTGACCTAGAAAAATGCTTCTTTTTTGTTTTTAATTTGTGTTTCTGAATACAAATCTAACCAAAGGAATAGTCTTATAATTATTTTTTTAATGGTATCTCAGTTCTAGGTTTGAAAATAGTTTATCAATTATTCGATTAAATGAATCTCTAAAAGAAAGTTACGAAAGATCATAAATTTGCTTGTTGAGAAAACTATACGTTGCTGATTCTAAACGACAAGTAGATTTAAGAATTTAGAGATATTTTTGTCTGTTGGAACAGAAGAACGCTGGAAATATCCAAAGTTTTGGGTGGGATTTAACGTTGCAAGAAGAACTTATCTTTAAGGAAGATATTTTCGAGGCTCTCCCTTCAGAAAAATATCCACCTTCACTGTCACTCCCTACTTAAAATATTCGTCTACTCTCATCATCCCACACACTCAAAAGGTGCTCTTTTTTCGATCTACCAGAGGATTTGGGCAATGGAGAACCAAGCTGTGAATCGAAGAATCAACATGATTACAGCCCACTTCGCATCCTCCGATGATATAGCAGCGACCAACCTTCTTCGTTTGGTAATCTCCATTCTGTCTCTCCTCGGTGTATTCCCATATCTCCGGTTGATTTCCATGGTTTTTTCTCTTGCTGAGTTGCTTTGTGGGTTTATTTTTTCAGAGCTGCAATGCCAGTTTAAGCCCTTTTGCTCAAAGGGGTGATAATAGGCTGACTTTTGCGAGGCAAGGATCTTCTTCTCAGGCTTATTTCATGATGCCTGTTCTAACTGGAAAGGTGCTATTCAGTAGTTTTCTTCATAGTATCTTGGGTATTATTGATTTACATCAATTGCTTTGTACTTTTTTTCTGGGCAATCTTACTCAGATTGATTCGGCTGTCAAATCTTTAAATTCTGCATCTGAGGTTTCTTCGGAGGCTTCTCAAGGGCCATTATTTTCGAGACCTATGACGACGGAATCAAGGGTCCCAAATCTGGGGGTAATTCAGCCTGTCGCCACTGGCTGCAGATTAACTGCAGCTGACCCTCCACAATTTGCTAGACCAAGGAGGATGACATATGGGCCAAATCAGGAAAATATGTACTCTAAAGACAAGGGTTGGTAGTTCATATCTCACGACGATTTTCTTGATTTTTCTTCAAATTTCAAATTCTTGATCTCCTTCTTGAGCTCATTATCATAAGAATTTTTTATGATTTCTTCAGGAACCGACCGGTCACCCAGGATGGATGTTGCTGAATCTGGCCGGAACTTCGTCATGACAGTTGAAATTCCGGGAGTGAATATCGGAAACATCAGGGTAGAGGTAGATGACCACAAGTAAGTTGTGACAAGTAATATAGTATTTTTCTTAATTATAATACTTAACTCCCCGAGATCCCGACTCCGTTGCAGGTTGACGGTCACTGGCCATCGCTCCAGCAAATATAAAATGTCTAGTTATTCCAATAACATGATCTCTGCGTATCACAAGAGAGAGATTTCTCAAGGGCCTTATCAAGTTGTGTGGCCACTTCCTGCTAATGTTAACAAGGATAGTGTCTCAGCTGAGTTCTCGTAAGTGAAGTTTCATAACATCATATTGAATCTGGATTTAGTTTCTGATCCCAATGCCATATGACTAATGAAAACCGGCAGCGGAAAATGTAAGAAGAACACCAACATTTTCCGTAGAAACTTTTGTGGGACAAAACCGAATTCGCCTAATTCCAAAAACATTCATAATTTTGCTTTGTCGCATTGCGGATTTGTTGACGCAGACTAAATTTTAACAAGTGTGAAGTGCTGGAGATGGTAAAATTGGATAATTGATGTCATTATGCATTTCCTTGGTACCGATTCTATGGTCAGGATGGGTTGTGTTGTTGTTGCAGGGACGGGATTCTTCGGATTATTGTTCCTAAAGTTTGAGAAAGTGTCCATGTACACAAGTACAAAATGCGTACTCTATTTATATACGATATGATTGGAAGAGAGGTGATCTTCTATAAATACATAAACAAGATGTGATCCAACTTGGTGGGTTAATGTAGACAACTTAATGGGTTGATGGAACGGGAGAATAAAAGATTTCTTGAAGCAGAAGTGAATATGCAATGTGCTGGTGGGTGGAGGTGCTTGTAGAGGTGGTGATAAATTGAAAGATTTGTGAGTTATTTGTCCATTTGCCTTTCTAGTTGATGTGGTATAGGCTGTAAAACATTGGTCGTTTGTTCATAGCTCATAAGAGATAAGTTGAAGTCCACGTAGTAGTGATGACAAAATATAAAGATAGTGCAATATAATATACGGAGGAAGTGTTATGGCGGAAAAGTAAAAGATCTAACACCCAATATATTTATATAGACTAGAAAGAAAGAGGAATATATCCGAGTCCTTACAAAATAAAATAAACACTCCGAAGAAAAAATACAGAAGAGAATAAGAACTTTATGACTGGCTACTCCAAATCACCTTGGTTCTTTAAGAAAATTAGGTAATCCTTTCATGGCGAGGATCTTAGAACTATACCCAATGCGTGAGAAAATTAAGTTGTTTAAAACATGAACCAGTGAAAAAAAATACAATCATTAATTTACTTCAACTTTTTTTTTATCATTTTAAATTAGGCCCCAAGAGCCATCAGTGGAGCAGTTTCAAAAATCATGGCTACATGCTATATTGTAGCTATATAGAAAATAACGTCACCACTATTTTTTGTAAAAAAACAATCCTAGTGAAAATAAGCTCACTTATAGAATTTTGCACAACAAATGTCTCCATGAGACCAATCAACGCATAATTAAAACAACCTGGCCAATTTTAGAGATTTGCATATAGGGGCATAACATTAAAGCTACCTCATTACTATATCGCGCATACAGACAAACACCATAATGTAGCAAAAGGTATGTATTAAACAAATGGCCCAAACCATGGGTCCCAAACAAACAGAAGCTCCTTTCGAAATATAATATGAAATATCATGCGTACATAAAATAAATATGTAAAATCAACGTACATATAGTTTTCAAACTAATATGCTATTAAACAGGACAGATCAGAGTTTTATCTGAGATCTATCACAAAGTAAGGGTCTTGAAACCATGATGCATGTGTGAATATAGTAAAAGAAACATTTATCTTGACGACAATTGGCTTTCACACCTAAGGGAACAGTCTAGAGAATAGGCTTGAAAATAGTAAACTCGTCAAAACCTATAACAAAACTGATGTCACTATCACGACCCGGAGGCAGGCCCAACAAAATAATTGTGTCAGGTGACCCGATTCTCGAAGAGAACTCGGTTACCCAACCCAAGGCGTAGGAGATGCGTGAAAAAATATCAAGTCCAAACCTAAATCATATGAGTTGGGGTCCGTAGAGTGATCAACTAGAGACATAATAGTATAAATAAAGAAACATATTGTGCAGGAATTAAATCAAACAACACCAAAACTAAAAACCCAAAATATATCTGATACGAAGAGATTGAACTGACGAACATCCACCCATCCACAGGAAGATGGAAGCACCCACCAGGTGACTCCAATGCCTCCCACGAAGACACGTGCAAAACCAGTGCACCGAACATACACCCTAATCTGGAAAAATATAATCTAAGGGGTAAGTAACAAACTCAGTAGGAAAATCGATATTAAATGCAATGCATGCTAAAAACTGTTTTTCTCATCTTTTTGAAAATCATTTCATGCTTCTCATTTATCGTACATGGATTTAAATCATCAAAACATATTTATCATTTTATAAAATCGGCCCATAGCCCTCAATGTGGTTGCATCAAAATCCGTTGTATACATAGACAATTATACTACAAAAATATGCCAACATCATTTTCCTTAACGAAAACGTCATCAGTGAAAAAAGATAGTCACACAAGGACTCATCTAGCACACACCATAGAAAGGTGGTCCTCTATCGAGTCATGTGACAGAGGGAATATAATAATGGCGATCCGAAGATCTAGCACGTTACCCAAGTAGTCGGCGAGCAAGTTCCTCGATGACACAACTCGTGTAACCACCCGGATGTGCCGACGAGTAGTAGCTTAGGGCCGATATGATCCATATAATCAAAGTAACAGATAAGGTTGCTCGCGATAAATCACTTCTCAACTAAATACCTCTGTATTCCAAATTGACAAGGGTTGCTAACGAGCAGTGCTACGAGCCGTCACACCACCCATCAAATGGAATGGTACTAGGATAAACTAATATCAGCGACTAATAACCTTCAATCCGTCCTCAATGAAAATGATGGTCACACAAGGACCCAACACATGTCATAGAAAGGTGGTTATCCGTCAATAGCAACAGCTCATGAGGCAGGAGAGAATACCAATGACGGCGACTCGAAGATCTAGCACGTCACTGGAGTTTGCAGATGAGCCAAGCTTCGGGTCGACACAACTCGTATAATCGTAGTAACGGATGAGATTGCTCGCAATAGACTGCTTCTCAACTAAAATACCTCCGTGTTCCAAATTGAAGAGAGTTGCCGACGAGTAGAGCAACGAGCCGTCACGCCACCCATCAAATGGAACGGTACTAGGATAGGTTAATCTCAATGACTAACAACCTACCAGCTCCATTTGACTAAACTAGCCATGTTCTGGTGCTCGAAATCCAAGGAAGCATCATCACCTTCCCATCTCCATTTTCGACTTTTGGTGCTCGAAACTCGAAGACATGTCACCAATGCCCTATCCCCATTTTCACTTCCGGGGCTCAAAAGCCTAGGGCATCAATGCCCATTGCCATTTCTCACACAAGCAACCAATCTTCTTGCAGCATAAGATTGCATAGGGATAGCCTCATGATGCATTAGCGCTAATCTTCCCAATATACATAACAAATCTTCTCGTAATAGAAGATTTCATGAGATAGCCTCATGATGCTTTAACACAAGAGTGCCTAAAGCATCAAGAGGATTCATCCTCCTAATGTACGTAACCAATATCAAATCTTCTCGCAGTAGAAGATTTCACAAGATAACATCGTGATGCTTTAGCGCTGAGTGCCTGAAGTATCAAGAGGATTCATACTCTCAATGTACGTAACCAATATCAAATCTTCTCGCAGTAGAAGATTTCACACGATAACCTCAGGATGCTTTATCGCTAGAGTGTCCAGGCCAATTTTTGTTTTCTTTTCTTTGCAAGCCACGGCGCCGCGACGTGTTGTCTACGAACCGCCGCGGCGCCCGTCAAATTGTTAATGGCAAACGTGACAGCGATGGTTGATTTGTCATTTTTTCATACATCAGTGGTTAACTTGTTAGAAAATATATCACAGTGGTTCACTTGTCATTGATCACAAACCACGATGGTTGATTTGTCATTTTCCCTAATATAATATATATATATATATATATAATAAATCTTATTCAATTTCCATTTTAAAGTCCAATTCATTTGAAACGTCAACCAAAAATAATTTTTTATTCAAAATAATTTACCAAAAATATTTCTAAAAATAAATTCTCCCTCAGAAAACCCAATTTGACCATTTTACAAAAAAAACACATATGTCACCACTACTCGAAAAAACTAGTCAACTCTTCCACATTTGATAGAAAATGCGCAAAAAATTTACACGTAGCATTTTAAAATTATTTTAAAATCTCAGATTTTACGATCAAAATCCCTTCTAAAACACTACCGCTAATAGATGAGTGCAATACCAAACAAGGCCATGAGAGTAAACCAAGGACTAGAGAAATGGACTGAAAACGACAAAAAATAGCTTGCGCGCCAAGAGGTGATGCAGCGTTGCCTAGCAACAGTGCCGAGGCTTCAAGAGAAAAGGATCACGGTGCACACACCAATGATTGTGTCACACCGCAGCTTCAACCGAGAGAAGTCACATTGTGACATGTGTCACTCATGGAGATGCTCACAAAGGACTCCGATGCACAGGTGCTAAGTCGCTATGTGGCTCGATTTTTCACAAATTGGAGTTCCGATTTTTCCATTAATCTCACCAAAACTTGTCAAAACCCATACCAATGCCTTTATAACTGAAAAACAAGCAAGATACATTATTTTAACCAGTGATTTCGAGTTTTTAAGTTTGAAATCATATTTCTCAACAAAAACACGAAAACTAATGAAACAAAAGTTTAGATTCTACGTATCCTTGAAGACTGTTGAATAATCATGAAGATTAGGATGTTGGAAACTTTGATCAGATGATGGAAATCGCTCATACTCTTTCCCTCTCTCTCTCTCCTTCTCTCTCTCTCTGTGCCAAACTTAAGGAAGAGGGGGTTCCTTCCCTCTTTAAATAAAAAATTGTATTTTAAAATTTTTAATATTTTATTTTAATATACAATATAATATATTGTATTATGAATTAAATAAATATTTAAATTTTAATTCATTGAAAATTTAAACGTCATTTAAAACTCTATTCGAGGTAATTTTGATTTACTTAATACTATTTTCGAACATAAATGTAACTGAAGTAGAATCTCGAGACGTCGATTTCATTGATGATGATTTCCATAAGAGGGGAGAAGGGGATCAAAGCACTAGGCTTTATAAAATAGTTGAATCAAATGAAGACACTTTGAATTCTGTTCCAGAAAATGAGAGTGACTCACATCCTAGTGGGAGGATTCTATTGGGTGATGATTCCTATGATCCACTTCTTCGTAAAAGCACACATGAAAAAAATTCTATGACGTTGTTTTGAGATTGAAGGAGAATCATTCATGTGTTGCATACAAGATAATGATGAACCTAGATCTTACAAAGAACTTCCTCGTCTTTATCTTCAAGGGGGTTGAAAGCTACAATGATAGAAAAAATGAAGTCTCAAAGTCAAATGCGAGGCAGTTGTCCACATGGGCAAAATACTATTGGGAACAAATGGGCTCTCAAAGTCAAATGTGAGGCAGTTGTCTCAATTAATCAATATAAGGCTTGACTTGTGGGGAGATGTCACACCCAATGAGAGGGTATAGAGTACGAGGAAACCTTCTCTCTTATGGTAAGGTTTGCCTTAATTTGCTTGAATCTAGCCATTGTCGAACATTTAGATTTGGAATTATTCCAAATTGATGATGTAAATACAACATTTCTCAATGGAGAACTAGATGAGAAGATCTATATAGACCAACCTTTTGGCTTCGTGGAAAGTGGATTGGAGCGCAAAGTATGTAAGCTCCATAGATCTATATATGGTCTGTCTCGATCACTCGGGCCCGAGGCAAGAGGATCATCATTTTTCTAACACGCTATTATTTTGCAGAGAAAACCACACTTGATGGACTTGAAGAAGAGAATTTGCAAGAAGTTAAGGGAAGGTCAAATCACATGCTCATTTGGAAGTCCATTACAAGCACTCGGCTAGCACAATTGATCTGAGGTCACATTGGTGTCCACATCATCGAGGCTAAGGAGGACCCTTAGCTAAAGATATGTTCTTTTTTATACTTTGACATGTTTTATAACTTAAGTTTGATTGAACTACTAGATATTGGGTTGTTTTTGGATAGATTTAGGTTGGTTAAATTGTTAAACTTTTGGGAGTACTCGACTAGTATATTAGTCGAGTCCTCATGGTGATTTTTGATTAAAAGGGCATATTTGTAATTTTGCTTTAGGGCAGTCTTAAGGGGGTATTTAATCTTCCTTAAGGGTGTCCTAAAACCTGAATTTTGAATGATAATCAACTGCTACTTTTGCGTTTGAAAGACTTCCCTCTCAAACTCCTCTCGGCTCCTCTTGTCTTGGTTCCCACCGAAACTAGAAGGCAAAAATCTTTCCTCTCACCATTCTTGTTAGGTTTTGGAGAGGAACCCTTATATTAAGCCTTCCTACATCTCTCCTTGAGGTTTTCTCTAGCGTGGAGGTTTAGAAGACCTAAAGAAAACAAGGTGGAGTGGTCTTTGTTGCAAGGATCCATTGAAGTTGATATTATCGGTTAGGGTATTATCGGACCAGCTTGTAAGTTTGCTTCTATTTTTCTGTGGTTGCATTGCAATTCTGGTTTTAGAATTTTGGAACTTTGTTCTTCATTGGATTGAGGTAGAGTATACGAAATTTGGTTTTGATTTATTGCGGATTGGAGATATTGTGTTATTTTCTTTCTAATACCGAAACTGTATTGCTTTTGGCACCTCTTCAGACCTATTCGTACTTCTTCATCCATAACTCCCCATTCCTAAATGTTTCTATCTTTGATATTTGGAGGGTTACTAATTCATTGATAGAGTGGGGTGTTGTTCAAATTTCACGTCATTTGGACGCTTATTGAGGGAGTTATGCATTCTACAATGTGGATACGTTCTTTCTCGCTTTGGACGCCCCTTCCCCATAATGGACGTCTATTCCTCCATATAGGACGTCCATTCCTCAATAAATGACGTCTTGTCCTCTGTATAGGATGTGCATTCCTCTATAAATGACATCTGTTCCTCCATTTTGGACATCTGTTCCTTGATAAAGGATGTTCGATATTCATCCCAACGCTAAACCTTCTAATTTGGACGTCTTCCCTAAGGGGACGTCTGTTATTCATCCAAAACACTCATTCCTCTCATTCCTATGCTCCTACTTCCAAGAGAACTTCCTATGGTGCATTAGACTACGAGAAACCTTTTCTCTTATGGTAAGGTTTGCCTTAATTTGCTTGAATCTAGCTATTCTCGAACATTTAGATTTGGAATTATTCCAAATTGATGTAAATACAACATTTCTCAAGGGAGAACTAGATGAGAAGATCTATATAGACCAACATGTTGGCTTCATGGAAAGTGGATTTGAACGCAAAGTATGTAAGCTCCATAGATCTATATATCGTCTCAAGTAGTCATCTAGACAATGGTACATGAGATTTTATCAAGCCTTCATTACTAATAAGTTTACAATGGTCGAGGAAGACCACTAGGAATACATCGATTCTTTGTCATCATAATTGTTTTTGAATGATTTCATATACGTATAATCACCTTATTAGACAGTGATAGAGATTTGTTGATAGGCAAGATTGGCTTACTCACATGAGCGATTGCCTTTGGTGCTTTGGATAGCATGTAGAGATAAGACATACTTCAATTAATGTGCTTTTGTAGTGAGCTTGATTTTAAATACTAAGTAATGAGTTTAAGATGAGATCCATGGTAGATGATTGAATATTGATAGACCCACAATATGCGTATATAAAAGTCAAATGTGAGACCTTAAAATGGTGCTTAAGACATTGAGCATTTAGAGGACTTAGCTTAACCACTTGATAGTGACTAGACTATGATCCATATTTTGTTGGAGATTATACATATGTTCTTCTGGGAAAGATAACTCCACCATAATATGACTTTCATACGACATGTGTTACGCGACCTAGATAGAGGTGAATGAATAGATCCTTATAAGATGTCATCAATATACATAAAAGGATAATAAAATTATTTTTACAAATCAATAATAATAATAAAATACCCCAACTTTATATCAGAATTTATTAAGAATAATTAGAAATTAATTAGGGGTATTTGGATTTATCGGATATTTATCGGGATATTGCCAAGGACGTAACCGTTTTGTTATAATATAAGAGAATTCATTGGAGGTTTAATTGATGAAAATCAATTTAGGAAATGGAATTAAGAAATTTAAATTGGACTCTTAATAATCTTTTAATGATATTTGGAATAAGTCAAGAGTTAGAATTTGGGTTGGTTAATATGTGATACAAATATTTAACACCTAAATATAAAAATTTAATAGTAATTAAAGAATTAAAGGAAAGTATGGATTTATTGTTAAATAACTGAACCGGTTCAGTTGGAGAACCAGTTTAGCTTTTCCCCCATTTCGTCAAATGGCCTTCGGCGAGACGAAATGAGAGGGGGAGAGAACAGATGAGAAGAGGGAGAGAATGAGAGAGAGGGAGAAGGCAATCAGAGGAAGAAGATGCGAGCGAAGGGCGGCGGTGAACTCGGGTTGGTTCCGGCAAGCTTGGGTTGGTTCAAGAATACACATTGAATGCTCAAATTATGCAATGAGTTTCTGGTAGTAGACCCATAACCAAAAAAGTGTTTGTGATTCTTCTAAAAGAAATAAAACAAAAGATATGGTAGAAGTAGGATAATTATTGTATGAGGTCTACCTAATGCTAGATGCAAAGGTGCATAATAGATGGATATAAATATCATAAGTTGTACCATAATAAAATATCTTGTTACTAACACTTTCTTCTTGGTTCCTTCTTCCATAACTCGACCTCAGAGAAGGAAGAGATAAGAAGGACCCTATGGAGAATGTGGTTAGAAATCCATAATAGAGTCCAATTACAGCGATCAAATTTATTATCTTCATGCATAAGGATACTAGATTACCTAGTGTAAAAGATTTAAAAATCATCACAAACCTCCCTTTTTCTTTTCTATTGCAATTTCTAGAGTAATATATGTAGGAACGATGCAAGCCTATAGAGAGGGGGAGGGGTGAATTAGACGTGCTAAATTTTTCATGTGATATTTTAATCTTTAAACCCCAAATGATATAATGCAAATAAATAAACAAACAATCACAAATATAAAGGAGTTTAAGGGATAGAGAAAATGTAAACCAAATTTGTTTACACAGTTCTACAACTCCAGCCTACGTGTGCGCTCCAAGTTTCCTACTTAGAGATCCTTAATCACCTAACCTCCCGGGTAAGTGATGATTGACTTCACGGATGTCAATCAAACCTTTACAAGTTAACTATTGCGGGTGACAATTTACGGGGCGTGACCCTTTGTTTGCCGTTTGAGTACAATACAAAGTAAAACTAAAAATCCTAACTATCCCAAATATAAAATCTCAAATTTGGGAGTTGGAGAGTTAAGTTTGAAACTCAATTACAGGAGAGAAAAATAGTATAAATTTTGGCAGAGTTCGCAATGGTTTCTCTTCATTAGTTTGAGCTTTGAAGTGTCTTCTATTTATAAATTTTGCAAAAACGGCAGACCACCCTTATTTTGGTCCACCGCCTCTTGACTGTTGGAATATAGCCGTTGTGTGAAATACAGTCTGGCGGTTGACTGCGTTTTCACATTCTGAAAATTTGCTCGAATATTTTTATTTTGCAATCATTCAATTTTGGTTTCAGTCTGCCACACAGGTCAACCGCTTTCCATCATAGGTCAACCACTTCTTTATATTTTCAAAAGCTAGAGCAATCTGTAATAATTTCATTCGATTGGCTCTTTAAACCAATCAACCGCTTTTCTTTTCTCACTCTTTCTTCAGCCAACTAGTCAACCACTTCTTCACTGAAGTCGACCTTAACTTCATGTTTTGCCCTTATTGAATCATCTAAGTCTCAATGATCAATACATAAGCTACATAGACTTATATAAACACGTTAGTAAGCAATAATATATGTATTAAAGGTATTTCCAATAAAGAATAAACATATTTACTTAATTAAAACTAATACATAATAAATAACCTAATTAATCAAATAAAACCATCATCATCAAAGAAAATAACCTAATGTCTATTAGGCTAACGTTATATACTATTGTTGAAGACTAGGAAGACAAACATCGTTGTTTAACCATACTTTGTGATGGTCTGTTTAGAGTTAAGAAGGAAATTTTGAGTTTAAAGTTTTGAATTTTTTTGGACTAAGGATTGTAAATTTATGGATGAAATCTTGTTAGGATTTGATTCTATGATTTGTGGATGTTCGAATTTTGTTTTTGCCAGAAATTATGGTGGAGATCTAGTAAGATGTGTAGTCGGCATCGGAGGAGATGACGCAGGGCTGTACTTCAAGCCTTTTGGGGTGCTACCCAGGCACAGTTTAGGCTGCGGTTTAGACTCTGTTTGGACCTTAGCTCAAGACTTGTTTTTGGCATGATTTAGACTTTAGACCCAATTGTTTTTGGGTCATTTCGAGACCTATTGTAGAACCAAGTTGGGTTTATGACTCAATCATTTTTTATTCATTTTTCTTAGCCTAAAAGTTTGGAATTTTAAATGCTAATTTTGTGGTGATGATTTGGTTAGGTACTGATACCTAGGTTTTGGGCTTGGCACATTATTTAGTTTACTTGAATTTGTTTGGACTTTGGTTACTGGTTGGCCCATTTTGAGATAGAAGTTTATTTTTATGTCTAACACTTCATAGTTTTTATAAAATATTATTTTGAAACGTGTTTAATATAGAATGACATGTTCATTTTTATGACCGTCAATTTTATTATTACTATGTAGTTTCACTGGACATGTTTTAATGGAGCATACATATTATTTCATTGATCATCTTGGTCGAATGAACCAAGTCTGATTGACCCATTAAGAGGTCCTATTTTTTATACGTACATTTGACTATTGAAGGATGTACTTCTTTATGTTAACTAGAGTAATTAGACAGCTGTTTGTGTTGTGTCATTGGGTGCAAAACCCTAAACCCGATTAGGGTCTTAATTTTATAGTTATAGTGATCGCTGAGTATCACCGTTATTATATATGTCTATGATATGTTGTGCTTGGAGTTCTTAACTAACTCCATTTTCACTGGACTTTTTTTTATATATACAGTAGAACCTATTTTCTGTATATACCACATTATAGTAGAGTGTTTTAATATTTGCCTTACTACTTGTTTTATAAACTAGTTTTATCACAGATGTTTTATATATGACATGCTCCTCATTTTATTATAATTTTAATGTTGAACGTAAAACTCTAGCCTTATTGAGTTTAGTCGAATCAGCTCAAACGATATCCTCTTTCAAGTTTTAGTCAGGAAGTAATCAGTTGCCGACCTAAGAGTGAGGTCGGTGATACCTTTATTTATTTAGTACTTTCTCATTTAATAGTTTATTTTGTGAGGTTGCAATTTGTATTTCACACAGTTGTTTTGGGACTGAATTTTCTTTGATTAATGTATTCCACTGTTGCATTGAACATTTAAAGTTATGAGTTTGGTGACTTGGTTCATTCTCGGTTCGGGTTGCTAATGTGCCACTGAAACGTACAACTCATTATCAAGCGGCAATATTAACTAACCTTATATCAAGTGTTTATTTTGTAGATGATCATGGAAAATAGTGCATTGAAAGTATCAATTATATCTATCAAGTATCCAAATATATCAAAGAATTACTCAAGATAAAACATAAATGGAAAATCTAGCACAAGGTTAAGATATTTATGAAGCAATCCAAAACTACCAACAGTCTGACCCCAAGTAGTATTTGGAGTATTTCGGGGCCTTAAAAATCTTATATCAGAAAGTATACTTCATAAATATTGTAGCTAACATTTCAAAGTTTTTGGAATAGGGTGTTTGATTAAAATTAGAGTTTGTTTGTTATGCCAAAAGTTCATGAATAGAGAGCTTCGTTTATGCTAAAGAAACCCAATAGCTCTTACCCAGAATTGAACTCAAATCCACTTGAAGATGGACCTTAAAGATTTGATTCATTGGATCATGGCGGCAACCAAGACTTAATAGTTTATTTATGGCTTTATTTTATGTTAAGTTTAATAGTCAAGTGTTGGTGTCACTCGGTTAGGGCATATCTACCCTCACATTCATAACTTTTGCATTGTGAACTTTAAACCCTAATTTTGGAGGAGCTATTGAAGTTCTCATTAGGGCTCTTTGTACTCAGTTTAGATTATTAAATTTTTAGAGTTGTTGTTACGACCCAAAGGCGGGCTTTATAGAAATGCCAAGTCGAACGACTTGATCCTTGAAGAGGATCCGATCGCTCAGCTCAATGCTAGGAAGTTAGCGAAAGTCTTAATATAAAATTAAGCCTAAAGATCAAAACCAATGGACCATGGTCCACAGAGTGATCAACAAGAATCAAAGATAACATAATTAAAACAAAGGGAAAAATACTGTGGAAGAAATGAAACCACCAAACACCAAACAATAAACTAATAAAAGAAGTAAATCCTCACCAGAGATATGGAAACACCAAGGAGGAAACCGACTCCAAAGTAACCACACTTCCGACACCACACCAAACCACCACAAACAACCCTGGGATGGAAAGGTCGTGGGTGAGTAACTAACTCAGTAGGAAACTTAAGCTAAAGCAATGCACATGTAAAATTGGTTTTATCTTTTCTCGTCAAATCCATGATCAAATAAATGCTACATCTGTACTTATACAGGTATCTGTACTAATACCCGTACCTATACCCATATTCTTTATCGTTACCCGTGTATGATTTTTTAAAATCATTAATTAGAAATATAATTTATCATCAAAACATGCTCCACGAACCACCGATGAGACAATCATCAAAACATTGTTGAATACCTAGCCAACTATAGTAAAATAAGCTTCCATCGTTTTTCACAAGTCAAAACAAGGATCCATGAAAAAGAAGGGTCACAATAGGATTTCTATGATACAAACACAAATAAAGGTGGCAATTTGAAGATGACAATGCCTCACAAGCATATATAGAAAGAAATTGGATCCAAAGATCTAGCCCCTCATAGGGATTGTCGGGAAACCAATCAGTGACGACACAACCCAAAACATAAACACCCTAATCAGGTTTAGGGATTCGATACCCAAAGTGTGTGTCAACATCGCCCTATTATCCATTTTGACATCAAAGAAAACATCTTCTCATAGTAGAAGATGTATCAAAGATATTCTTGTGATGCTTTGACACTAAAGTCATCCAAAGTATCAAGAGGATTCAACCTCCCGTATCAAAACCATAACGTACTATGAAAAATCATGCATGCAAAGTAAACGTGTACAATTCACGTGTATATATTGTATAAAAACTAACGTGCTGTCAGGTTTTCATGTGGTAACCCACAAAATACAGTTTAGAAAAATCGTGATGCAACACAATGCAACTGAGTATAAAATTCTTAAATCGATAACAAAAAATGAGCCCAGTCGACCAGTTGCATGTGTTGTCGAATGCAGACACCAAAATCGGAGACATCATCGGAACCTAAAACCAAGTGGATGTTAAAACCCTAAATCAAAACTAGGAATACAACAGAGTCCTAGACTGAAATATAAAACCAAATATGCCTGACAAAGTCGAGTAAAGTTTGCCAAACCTAAACTCCACAAAATAAATAATGCGGTCTACCAAGACATAACAGTGGTCGACTAGGCACCTCAATAGATAACTAAAAAAATCCACCGGTCGACGAGACACGGCTACAATCAATGGAATATGACATGCCTAATTGAACAACTCAACAGTCGAGAAGACACAGCTTGAGTCAACCAAACACGACTACGGTCAACTGTGACCGTCTAGTATCAACAAGACACGACGAGGGTCAATTGGGACCACCCAACCATGAACAAAAATCAATGATAGTCAATCGGGACCTCGTAGTAGTTGATGAGACAAACCACCAGCCATCCAAGACTCAACAGCGATTGACAAGACAAAGTCGTGGTTCACCGAGACCAAGTAGCAGTTAATGACCCACCCCACGGTTAACCGGGAGCACGAAAGAACACGAATCGGAAGGGAAAAATCATGGTCAAGAAGTTCGTTGAGGCATGTGGCACCGAGAGACAAATTCTAACCTAAAGAGCATTTGTGGTTGACTAGACCCCCATTGTGGTTTACGCAAGTAGATACCTAAACCAGAAGCGGAAAAACAACGTAAACTTTTGGACCCCAAGCCGAAGCCCAAAGCTTTAGTGGCAAGACACATCCATGGTTGAGTGTAAAACCAATGTTGTTCACCAGACACAGGCAACCAAGGAAGGAATCCCTCAAACAAATTTCCAGTAGACCAAACCTAACAATTAGTCTACTAGCACCAGCCATACTACCCAATGCAGAAGCCTAGAGCAGATGTTGTGCACTTTTGAGGACATTTCAAGACACAAGTTGCGATTAATTGAAATCTATATAAGATCGACTGGACACAAGCCATCTCAAATAGAGAGGCTCTTAGAAAATTTCCCCGTCGTGCGGCGCAAACCATTTGCTTGACGTGGACACCTCGCACCTTAGCGGACGTTGGGGAGGGACGTCCTTAATGATTGCCTAAAATCTTGCGGTTGACCAGACTCAAGCCTTCATAATTGGAAAGGCTCTCGGCCAATACCGCTGTCAACCGGACCCAACAAGTGGTTGACTAGGGAAGGTTTTCCAGCGCGAAAATCATGAGGAAAAACGCATTCCCTAACCAATTCTTGCCCTGAATCGACATAAAAACCGGCATAAACTTTAAAACAACAAAAATAACACAAAAAACAAATTATTTGAGTTTCCAAACTTGAATCCAAAACTGACATAAACAGAAAAATCCAAATGAAAAAAAAAAAAGCAAGAACACAGTCCCGATAAAATCCTTAAATCTGAATCTGACAAAATATAACAAACTCATAACTCAATTTACAGAATCGAGAACTTGCCAAACACAATCTCATAGCTTCGGGCCACAAGGGAACACGGAATGCACTAATTGACCATTGGTTGAATGCTTCACACGTGGCCAAAGACCCATGACACGAGGCAAGAATCTGGTCAACATAAACAATTTGACTTAGACAAAAATAAAAAATTTACTCATAAAAATATAAAATCCAAAAATTGTGAATTTACAGTTGCTCCCCTCTTTGTTCTTTCGTACAAAAAACCCACATTGCAATTCGATTGTTGACAATTAATTGTTTTGTGTTCTAATTTCTAATCCTTTGGGAGAGTTGGATTAGTTTTTTTTTTTATTTCAACATTCTTACTTCCTTTCCTAGTTAAGTGAATTCCACAGTAAGGTTGTAAAAACTCACAAGTTATCAAATTGAAGATTGCCTTGAGAGTAGAAACTTGTAATTAGACAATTTTCTTACTAACTTGCACTCTTTCAATCGTATCTCGATCATCCCTTTGATTTTGGTTGCAAAAGCTTGAAGGTATTATCTTCATCCATTTTCTATTATTGTGTTCAAAAATCATTTGCAAATTTGTTCATTAGTCTTTTTTATTCATTCTGAAATCACTTTCCAAAACTGTCTTATTACCATAACCAATTCTAAAGCACCTTTCACTTTTTCGCATATAACTTCTTCTCCTGTGTGAATTTGATAGTGAGATTTTGATGGATTGTTCTTCACTCACTCAATGTTGTGCTGTTCAAAAATTGTAACAAAATTTGTTCATTTGGTTCTCTTTTATTGAAGTCAAAGTTCTGTCACAATTTTGTGAAATATTTTCCTTATTTGTGGGATTTCTTTCCAAAAGTATTCGTTTTCGCATCAGTTGCTTCCTTTTCTGTTTTGGGTACCCTTCAGGGAGTGACACGATTTGAGTTGACTATCTCATATAAGGTGGATTAAATAGTGTGACTCTCCCTTCGACTGAATTACCCCCACCGACTACACTAGAAAGTGAAAGAAAAGAAAGAATAAAGAATGAAAATGCATGTTTTACATAGTTGCATAACATGAACATAATATTGTTGCATGTCTTATTGAGGTGAGTATTATGATATAGGTGATGATAACATGGATGAAATTAATTTTGATTAATGATAGTGATGTTGAAGTTGATGAAGTATGGTTATGTTGAGTGCATGTTGTCGTTCAACAATTTTAACCGTGGGTTATGGCTCGTAAACTGATATTTTGATGTAAAAAGATTTTTGAATTGAATAAGTATCTTAGAAGTTAATTTTACGTTAAGAATACTCCTAGTAAATGTTTTGAAGTTTGAAGGAAGGTGAAATGTATTTTGATTAAGGATTTGGTTATGATATAAGTGATTGATGACTGTTTTAGAATTAACATTTTTTTACATAAGTTTTGTTTTGAATATATGTAGTTATATTTGTTTAAGCAACGTTTTTATCAAAATTTGATTGTTAATATTTTATAATTATGCCAAAATTTAATAAGTTTTCAAGAAGATGAATCTTCCACTGTACTTATATTATTTCATATTATATTATTGAATATTTTTGTATAAAAAAAATTAAAAAAATGGAGTGTTACAATAGGAAGCTGTAACATCTCGTTTACCCTTTTTTCCTTTTTTTTTTCTTTATTCATGTAAAAAAAATTTGCTTTTTAAATTTCATAAAACAAGCGAAGAGAAAAGATTAAAGTAATCAAAAGTGGAAGTTAATACTGATTTCAAAACATAATTTGCCACGTCAACGTAATATTCATAGTTAACAAAACATAGACCACATTTAAAAACTAATCAAGTCACCACTTTAAAACTGTTTAAAACAACCATATTTTCCTTTCTGTGAGCCATAACCCTCAGGTCAAAGTGCCAAGTAACACAAGCGTTCATCATTTCACGCTCCTTTCACATGTACTTTGTTGGGATCACAATTGTCACCTACATCATGAGATAAACTATAAGTCTAATGCTCGGTAAGGGATAGAATGAAATGCAATAATCAATATATGCTTATAACATCTGTCTTAGAAAAGAACCTATCTTTTCTGTCTTATCATTAACTTTTCACTTGTTAGTCCAAACATTGAGGATTTCTGGTACAAAAGAAAAGTAAACCCTATAGTCCATGTTGGGCTTAATCATCACCCAATCCCGACGTGGGACGAGGTGTATCCATCAGGGGTATTACCACCTAGGACCTTCACTAATCTCCCGAATCCCCACACACTCATTTTCATTTATTTCTTTTATTTCATTACAATGCAAATGCATGCCATGGATGTAATTCATACAGTGCACAACCTTAATAGCATAGGCAATCAGAATAGAGCATGAAACTTGAAACGTGAACTACCATACATTTAAGAAAATGGAACTAGGTAGTAACAAACAGAGTACATATCTAACCATCTTGACTTAACTGCCATGTTAACTTTATCTTCACAGTTTATTTAATCAATAATACCAGGAGAATGTTCATTTGAGTAATAACAAAGAACATTTTAATTAAGCAGACACAAAACAAAGGCTAACATTTCATAAACAAAATATGGACCCTCAATATTGACTAGCAATTAGTAAGCGAAATAACTAATAAACCAATTCCACATTAACTATTTAGCATAGCAGTAATCAACTAGAGGATGTAAGACTGAACACGCATCCAATTATAGATTTTCAACTGTATCCAAACAACATTAAGCAACTAGTAGAGCATAACTTAACATTTACATGGCTTACTTATTCATCTGCGGCCAGCAGGCAGTAACCAAAGTAGATAACAGAGCTTACAAATCAACAGAACATTATTTCTCCAATATACATCTCTCAACATAACCAAACTTAACTAGCAAAAATTATCCAACATTCTTAATTCCTAATGACAGTAATTTGAAGTAACTAGATGTATGGAACAATTCTGATAGACAAAGTAAAGAACAAATCTCAGATTATCAGACAAGCATTTCTAATCCCATGATGTTGGCCTCCATTGGCCACACATATACACTATTCCTTACCTCCGCAAATCCAACTTGCAGAACTTCCTCTTCGCACCAATAGCATCACTTAAGGTAGCTCCCCCTCTAGAAAACCAAATGCAACTCACTTCTTTTATGAAGCAAAAACCTCCGGTGTGACTGCCAAGCTGTCAAGTTCAACATTTATAGGCATAAATCAGGGAGCTGACACTCCATGGAGCTTCCATCTGTCCAGCACCGCCCAACCAACCAGTAAAAATAGGGTGGGAGACATTTTCCAGACAACAGCTGGTTGTAGTTTAAACGACTGTCGAATTTCACGGTCGATCACCTTCTTCACGTGATTGACTAAAAATTTCCAGTTTATAAATTTCCCTAGCCACAACTAACTGCTAACCCTTTGATGATCGATTGTAATTCTGCATTTTTCAGGAAAGCCGGCCGATCACCTTCTTCAGTGGATGATCTACCACTTCAGAATTGGTTAGACTCTATATAGAAACTTCTTTGGAATCGGGTGATCACCCTCTTTACGTGATCGACCGCTTCCATATTTGCAAGAATCTATTTTAATTTTTCATGAAGGAGATCGACCACCCAATCTTATGATCGATCTCCTCCCTTCATAAACTGCCTTCTTTTCTGTTGCACCTTATTTAATTAACCATTCCTCATATACTAATTTCATTTGTATATTTAGTTCACTATATCAAGTGTACAATACACTACTACAAAACACATTTCTACTATCAAACATATATTCTACAAAGTTCTTTACATTTTACATAGATGAATTTTTTTGGACATTACATTCTTCTCTCTTTAATAAAAATTTGCCCTCAAAATTTAGCTAATGGAATAACTCCGGATACCTTGCCTCCATATTTTCCTTTCGTTCCAACGTAGCCTCCTCAGTTGAATGATTTTGCCATAACACCTTGACTAACGAAATCCATTTGTGTCAAAGTTCCTTAATCCTTGAATCTAGAATTTGAACAAGTTTTTCTTCGTAGCTTAAGTTTGATTGAACTTCTACATCCTCTAGAGGTAACATTTCAACCGAATCTCTAAGGCATTTAGCATAGACACATGAAATACATTATGAACTCCTTCCATAGAGGCTGGCGATAGCAACTGATACGCCACTTTTCCTATTCTCTTCGTGATTGGAAATGGATCAATGTACCTCAGGCTTAATTTTCCTTTCTTACCGAACCGCATAACTCCTTTAAACAAAAATATTTTGAGAAATACTATGTCCCCTTCATCAAACTCTGATTCTCACTAACAGTGATCTACATAGCTTTTCTGGCGACTTTGAGCAGCCAACATTCTATGCCATAAAATAGCAATTGTTTCAGCGATTTGCTGTATCATGTCAGGTTTGTAATATTCTGCTTCTCCAACTTCATCCTAATGTAATGGCGATCGACATTTTCTGTCATACAAAGCTTCACAAAGTGGCATTCCAATTTTAGCTTGAAAATTGTTGTTGTAAGCAAATTCCACCAAAGATAACATTTTTCCCCATCCTATCTAGAATTCTAACACACGCTCGCAATATATCTTCCATGATTTGAATTGTCTGGTCGCTCTGGCCATTTGTTTGTGGATTAAAAGCAGTGCTAAACTTCAATTCTATTCCCATTGCCTTATTTAAACTCTTTCAAAACGTAGAAGTGAATCTTGGATCCGGTCAGATACGATTGGAACTAGAACCCTTTGCAACCATACAATTTCCTGAACATACAACTCTGTGAACTGGTTCATCTTATAAGTCATATTCACTAGCAAGAAATAAGAAACTTTTGTTAATCTATTGATAATTACCCTAATTGCATCATGCCCTCTCATCATCTTGGGTAATCTTGTGATGAAGTCCATAGTGATATGCTCAACTTTCATGTCGGTATAGACATAGGTTACAATGTTCTCCGTGGCCTTTGATGTTCTACCTTCACTTGCTGAAATACTTGACATAATGACATATATTGAGCAATATCAACTTTCATTCTTGTGCACCAATAATGCACTTTTAAGTCTTTATATATTTTGTTACATTCGGGATGATTAGAGAAGTTTGAAAAATGAGCTTCTCTCAAAATTTTCAAATGCAAGTACGACCTCTCTGGTACATACCATCTATTTTTCAATTTCACAATCTTATCGCTAGATACAGAATAATTCCTATATTTCTCTAGAGTTGGGTTCAATTTCAAACTAATACATAGATCATCTTCTTGTTGAGTATCTTTAATCCATTCTTATATTGTAGGCTTTAGTGTCAGTGCTAATAATATGGCTGTTAGTTGCATAGGAATCATCTGTACATCCAATTTTTGAACATCTTTACAAAGTCTTACGGTCATTTCATCACACAACATACTCATAGATGTAACTTTCCTACTCAGTGCATCCGCCACCACGTTTGCCTTCCTAGGATGACACTTGATTTCACAATCATAGTCCTTAAAAAATTCCAACCACCGACGCTGTCACATGTTCAATTCTTTCTGAGTAAAAATATATTTCAAACTTTTGTGGTGGGTAAAGACCTCACACCGTTGCCCATACAAATAATGCCTCCATATTTGAAGTGTGAATACCACTGCGACAAGTGTAACGCCCCGTATATTAAAACCTTATCTTTTTCTTAGTCATAAAAATTTTTCTTTAATTTATTTAAAAACATATGAGTGAAAGAATATCAGAGTAGTCAAAGTGAAATTTAATAACAGTCTCAAAACACCATTTTAGTACTTAAACCAAAAGTCCATTATTTTACAAAACATTTATCATAATTTAAGAACCATCCTTAACTGTTCAAAAACAACCAGTATTACTTCTTGTAAGCCATAACCCTCAGGTCAAACCTAGCTGATAACCCAAAGTGCTATTCCTACAATGCCTCCTCCTCCACAGGTATATCGCTAATATTATGACTGTTACCGATATCACAGGATAAAACAATGAGCCTAATGCTCAGCAAGGAATAATGAAATGCAATGCTCAATGCTTAATGTGTGCTTATGCAGTCTATCTCAGAGAAGCACCTATCATCTCTGCTTTTCAGTTTACGTTTTACATACCAGTCCAAACGTTGGGGATTTCAATTATAGAAGAAAAGATACATCATTTGGTCCTTGTGGTTTAACAGTCACTCCTTCCTTACGTGGGATGAGTTGCATCCATCAGGGGTGTCACCATCAAGGACCGTCACCTACTCTCCCAAACCCTCCACACGCCTATTTACATTTGTTTCACATTGGGTCCTGTTTCCATTTCAGTATCTTTTATGTTCACATTACCCGCATCTGTTGTCAGGCTCACGCTTGCAGTCCAACATTACAACTTTGTTTCTAGAATACCCCAGAAAGAACTTGGACTTATCCTTTGACATGTCTATTTACATTTATTTAGTCATTTAACATGTCATGCATATGTCAACATTTTCATAAATCTTAATCATGATGCATGTATGTCATACAATATTCAGTTTACAACAATATAAAAAATATATACGGAAAAGGAAATATAACATTAAAATAGTGAGATAAAAGTTCATGGCTCAAGCTAAAGCAATTTATCTGTGTCTTGTAGCATTTTATCAATGAATTATAGAAAACAAGGCATAGATCAATTATATTAGAAATGGCTATTGACATAACTATGTAATTATCGACAGAGAGTAACTCACAACAAGGCAGAGGACAACTTGCTAAAACATAGCAACATTTATAGAAATTAACAGAACACTCATAACCCTTTCGGTACCCTATTTCCCTCAACCAAGTAAAGATCCAATATCAACAAGAAAATATTGAATGAGCAATTTAATAGTACTAACTTAATATATTTCTCAACATCCAAAATAATCCAAATTAAGCATCCAGTTTCTCAACCCAACAGAAAAAGCAGTAGCTGAAATTGCCTATCAACAGCAGAGTACATAACTTAAAAGAGATCACTTCTTCATCATGACAGTTTCACAATCAACAATAAATCACAGAGTAATTCAAAGGTAATATCATTTATGAAACTCAGCAAAACATCAATAGTCCTCTCGGCAACATATTTCCCACCAATAAAAGAACCATTTAACTTTTTTAATAAGGACATATTGAGTGGGTAATCCAACAAAGTATTCATGTAATCTTCATCATTCCACAACCTCTCGGTCAACAATAAATGTAGAACATAATCTAGTTTCTTCATCCAACTATAATTGATAGTTTTTAAAATCATTTAATAATAGCATATTAATGTTTCATAGCAAGTAACCAAGGTAGTATTCAAACAAATAATAAAGTCCTGTGATGTAGGCTTCCACTGGCCAAACATCATTCCATTTCTTCCCTCTGCTTCCGAAGTTCAACTTGTAGAAATTCCTCTTCATGCCAGACGCCCTCTTTGAAACAAAAGTTGATTCCCCTACTCCTCCTTCTCTCTCTTTCTCTTTCTCTTTCTCTTCTCTGTGAAACCAACAACCAGAATAACTCTCTCCTTCTTTCTCTCTCTTTCTCGCACTTCTGTTTCTCTTTTCTCTCTCACACGCTCTCTCTAATTGAAAGAAAACCCAAAAGCTCCTCACTCCTCCTCTCTGCTTCACTTTCTCTCTGTAATTTAAAAAAATCTAGAGCACTTTGTTTTATTAGCACAGGATATATCCCAGAGAACCTTGTGGGAATCTAGTTGAAGTGGCCTAACACCAAATTGCCACATGGGTATCTTATCATTTTGGAGATCAAGGTTAAACCATCGGGTGAAGTAGAAAATAGACAAAACAGCCGCTGTTGAAAAACAGTAATTTCAAAAAATTGTGTTGGAGCGGTCGAGTGTCGGCCACGAATTCCAAATTCTCCATATGCTCGACCTCTCTAACGTAAAATCCAATTAATCTATCTTTGCTCGACCTCTCCCTCATGGCTAAGCCTCCAAGCATAAAATTGCTCTTTTGTCTCCTCCATTTGTATTTTAATCAATTTCATATTTCCGTTTTACTTAATCTACTTAATTTTCACTGCTTCAAAAGCAATCTTATACCTTAATTAATCCAACAATATTTTTACCTTAATTTTCATTGCATTATATCAAGTGTGCCATACACTATTACAGAATGTATTTTCTTTTATCAAATATATATTTCGTAGAATCCTTTACATTATACATAGATGAATTTATCTGGGTATTACAATTTCTCCTCTTTAACAAAATTTTGTCCTCAAAATTTGGCTAATGAAACAGCTCAGGATACTTGGTCTCCATGTCCTCTTTTCTTTCCCACGTAACTTCTTCTACTAAATGGTTTTTCCATAACACCTTTATTAGTGGGATCTGCTTGTGTCGAAGTTCTTTAACTCTTAGGTTTAGAATCTGAATCGGTCTTTCCTCATAGTTTAAGTTTGTTTAGACTTCCATATCATTAGGAGGTACCACTTGAATTGGATCTCCGACGCATTTCTTCAGCATATATACGTGCAATCCATTGTGTACATCTTCCATGAAAGCTGGCAATTGCAACTGATACACCACGTTCCTGATTCTTTCGTGATGGTAAAGGGACCAATATACCTAGGGATTAGCTTCCCTTTCTTTCCAAATCGTATGACTCCCTTGAAAGGTGATATTTTTAGGAACACTAAGTCCCCTTCATTGAACTTCAAGTCCTGTTGATGATGATCAGCGTAGCTTTTCTGGCAACTTTGAGTAGCCAATATTCTTTGTTGGATAATTGCAACTGATTTGGCTATTCGCTATACCATATCCGAGCCATAAAACTCAGCTCTCTTTCTCTTTCTCATTCTATTCTCTATAAAATCGACAACTAGAATAACTCTCTCGTTCTTTCTCGCACTTATGTTTCTCTTCTCTTTCTCGCACGTTCTCTGTAATTGAAAGAAAACTCAAAAGCTCTTCACTCCTCCTCTCTGCTTCACTTTCTCTCTGTAATTTAAAACAATCCAGAGCACTTTGTTTTATTAGCAGAGGAGACATCACAGAGAACCTTGCGGGAATCCAGTTGAAGTGGCCCAACACCAAATTGCCACATAGGTATCTTATCATTTCAGGGATTAAGGTTAAACCATTGGATGAAGTAGAAAATAGAAAAAACAGCCGTTATTGAAAAACAACAATTTCTGAAAATCGTGTGGGAGCAGTTAAGCATTTGTACGATCGCTCGGCCGTGAATTCCAAATTCTCCTGCTCGACCTCTCTAACGTAAAATCCAATTTTTAATGCTCGACCTCTCCCTCATGGTCAGGCCTCCAAGCACAAAATTGCTCTTATCTCTTCTCCATTTGTATTTTAATCAACATATTTCCTTTTAACTTAATCTACTTAATTTTCACTACTTCAAAACTAATCTTATAACTTATTTAATCCAGCAATATTTCTACCTTAATTTTCATTGCATTATATCAAGTGTACCATACACTACTACGAAATATATTTTCTTTTATCAAAATATATATTTCGTAAAATTCTTTACATTATACATAGAGAGATTTATATGGGTATTACAACAAGTTCTAGGTCATGCGTGGGGTAGTTAATCTCCTATGGTTTTAGCTGCCTTGAAGCATAAGTGATTATCTTTCCATTTTGCATAAGTACACCACCCAAACCATTTTTGGATGCATCACAATAGATATAGTAATTGCCTTCATCTACTGGTAGGGCCAGAATGAGAGATGTAGTCAATCTATACTTCAATTTTTGAAAGCTTTTCTCATAGTCATTTGTCCACTAGAATTGTGTGTTCTTCCTTGTTAAACTAGTCAACGGCAGTGCAATTTTAGAAAATCCATTTATAAAACGTTGGTAATAGCCTCTAACCCAAAGAAACTTCTTACTTCCACCACATTTGAGAGTTTCTTCTAATCCATCATTGCTTGAATTTAAAATGGATCTAGTTCAATACCCACGTTGGAGATCACATGACCTAGAAAATCAACTTTCTTCAACCAAAATTCACACTTTGAGAACTTTGCATATAGTTGATGTCGCTCCAAAATAGACAAAGAAATCCTCTGATGCTCCTCTTTTGAACGAGAATAAATCAGAATATCATCGATGAGGACGATAATGAACTTATCCATGTAATCCTTAAAAATTTGATTCATCATATCCATGAACACTGCTAGAGCATTGGTTAACCCAAATGACATTATGAGAAATTCATAGTGCCTGTATCTTGTTTGGAATGTTGTCTTCGGAATATCATCTGGCTTAACCTTTAGATGATAATATCTTGAACGTAGTTCAATCTTTGAAAAGACACATGCACCTTGCAGCTGATCAAATAAATCGTTAATTCTGGACAAATGATATATGTTAGTCTAAATGTGTTTAGTTCAATTATTTTGATGATGAATATTTTGATTGTAATCATAAGTTGTTTATTGAGTTTTATGCTTAATTGTACAATCATTATATTTATATTTATATTTATTGAAAATACCCTCAAAACGGGTATTAAGTTGTGCTAACAAGTTTATCTAAGTCCATATAGTGAATATGTATCATATTGAGACTTAAAGAAATCAAGGAATTATAAAGCAGGCGAAGGAGTGAAGCAGGGGCGTCCCTCAAAAAAGAAAATGATGTCCTACTTATAAAACAGTGAAGAAATGAAGGTGGCAGACGTCCCTCATGAAGGAAAGGGCGTCCATCTTAAAGCCGTGGTGAAGAATTGAAGAAATAGACAAAATTTGTGAAGGAACGGATGTCCGGTGTCTTAAGGGTTGAGGAAACGGAAGCCTAGCTTCTGAAGAATTTGAGGAACGGACATCCATCGAAATGGACGTTCGATATATTAAGTTACACAAAGAGCTCCGAAGTATTTCGGATGATGCAGCGATCAACGGCACAGACAAGAACATCGTAAAAAAATGTACACATTGGGCTCCTAAGAGTTTCGGTCAAATCTGCAGTCAAGGAAGACATTATTAGATCAACCAAAAATGTGCAGAACTCACAATGGCTAGTTTTTAATGGTTGGGTGTGGTTGACCAAAAAGGATTGGGTTGACCGAAAAAGTTGTGTCTATAAATACAAGACACTCCAAGACTCAAAGCAACCAACATGAGAAGTAGCAAAGCTCTAGAAAAATTTATACTCAACTTCTCAATACGCAAATAGAGTGTCAACCCTAACTTCCAATCCCCAAACTTGAGAATTTATCATTGGGAGAGTTAGGTCAATTGTAATCTTTCAATTCCGCAATTGTACACAAACAAAAAGGGTGACGCCCTATGAATTAGTCAAGTGAAGGGTGACACCCTACAAATAGTTGAAGAGAAAAGAGTGACGCCCTTAGAAAGAGTCAATTGTAAAAGGTTTGTTTGACATCCGTAAGTCAAACTTCACCAATCGGGGAGATTGGGCGATTAGGGATCTCCAAGTGGAACACTTGGAGCACGGACGTAGGCCGGAGTTGCTGAACCACGTAAACATATCGGTGTCAACTCTCTAACCCTCTCTCTTATATTTGTGTTTGTTTAATTCATTTATATGCAATAAATCACATAGGATTAGAAATCTAATATCGCACAAAAAAATTAGCACACCCAATTCATACCCCCTCTATAGGCGTGGACGAGTCCTAACAATATATATTCTTGATCCTCACTTTATTTAGCTCACGCTAGTCGATACACATCTACATTGATCCATCCTTCTTGTTTATAAATAGAATCGGCGCTCCCATGGGTGAGAAACTATGACATATAAATCCCTTGCTAATTAATTATTCAAGCTGGATTTTCAGTTCTCGCAATTTGCCTGGTGTCATCTTATATGGATTTTTTTAGATAGGTTTAGTACCAGAGTGCAGATAGATCACGAATTTGAGTTCTCTATCTAGCGCAGCCCATGGAGATCGTCTAGAAAGACTCTCGGAAAGTTTTGAAGAACCAGAATTTCTTCTAACCTTGCCTTGTTGCCACAGTTGTATTCTTCACATTCACAAGAAATCCTTCACATTTGCTTTTCAATAATCGGTCTGGCTTAATCGTAGAAATCACGACTAATTTGCTTTTCTCCTTGACTCCATAGATGGTGTGTGGTTCTCCACCAGGAGGCCAGAAGTATACTTCTCTCCTGCTACAATTTATAATCGCATGGTGATGAGATAGCTAGTTCATGCCCAGAATAATATCATATCCCCTCATGTCCATAATAATTAGATTGACATAAAATATGAGGTCGTTTATTCTAATTAAATATGTCTTTAGAATACCGTTGGTGGTCAAATAATCACCAGAGGGTAAAAGTACCCTATACTCATTATTCACTAGACTAGATAAACAATTTACTTTCGTGCAAAATCCAGTTGCAATGAAAGAGTGAGTAGCTCCAAAATCAAAGAGAACATAAGCGGCTATATCATTAACATAAATTGAACTTGACACGACCAAGAAATTTATTCATTTTTAAGCAAAAATGCAGATGCAATAAAAGAGTAACTCCTGTATCAAATAGAATATATATAGAAACTTTATAACATAAATTGTACCTGATACGACTGCAGACTAATCCTCCTCTTCATCGTTCCCATATGCGGAGAAAACCCTTGGTGTCACTCTTTCTTGTTCTCTCGTCAGAGTTGGACAAACTCTAGCAACATGCCCCACCTTTCCGCATTTATAACATAGTCTTCAACCTGCTTTGCACTCTCCATAATGATTCCTATTACATTTTGGGCATTGATTTGGTTGGTTTGTTCTCATGTTTGATTGAGCAACAACTGTTTCATACATAGGACATTTGTCATTCCTTGGTTGTGCTTCATTCTTCGATGGCCTTTTTACCCCCTTGTTCGCAGGTGGTCCACCCCGTTACTGTAGGCTCCGATTATTCTTCCAGAACCTCTGATTTATCTCTCGCTATCTCACCATCATCGATTCAGGATCCTTAACCTCTAGTGCCTTGGAGACAATTTTTGCATGAGGGACATCCTGAGTGCCAAAGATCTTAACTCCTCTGAAAATTTCTACCTTCAGCCCTTGAACGAACTGATGGACCTTGTGTTCATTCCTAGCTACCATATGTGATGAGAATAAAAATAATGCTTCGAATTTTTGGATATATTATGATATCGTCCCAGTTTGACACAGCTGCACAAATTTCACTAATTTCTTGGTCTAGATCGTATGGTTGAAATACTTCTTGTAGAATAGCTCTTTGAATTGTTTATAGGTAAGAGTTTGGATATCCTGTGCTATCTTGACTGAGTCCCACCAGAAACTTCCATCATGGATCAGCAAATAAGTGACACACGAAACCTTCTTAGCCTCCTGTATCTTCACATACTCAAACATATCTTCGAGAAACTGAATCCACTCCTCAGCTCCCACAACGTTAGCAATATTTTCGTCAAAGCTTGGAGGCTTAAGTCATTGGAATTTCTCCCACCTTGCTTCCTCAAGAACTACCATAGGGCGATAATTCCCATTCTCATTCCCTTTATCTCTTTCCATAATCCACTCAATATATTGGAACTGTCGCTCCACTATAGCAGTTAGTCGGTCAATGACTTCATCTCTTTCATCTCAATTACCGACATTTTCTTAGCCAGCAGCATTTCCTTGGTCGTCAATAGCCTCGTTCGTCACATTATCCTCGGGTACATTCCCTCTTGTTCCCCTCATTATTCTATAATCGTACACAATTTCATATTATGAAACAATAAGTTAAACAAAACAATTTAACTAATAAGGCTAAACTTACAGTCAAAGAAGCATTCCACGATAAGTATTGTGTTATCGGTAGTTTACAAAATTGTATTTGACCCGATTATGCTCTGATACCATAATTGTAACATCTCGTTTACCCTTTTTTCTTTTTTTCATTAATCATGTAAAAAATTTTTTTGCTTTTTAAATTTTATAAAACAGGTGAAGGGAAAATATTAGAGTAATCAAAAGCGGAAAATACTCATTTCAAAACATAATTTTCCATGTCAATGTAATATTCATAGTTAACAAAACATTGAGCCATAACCCCTAGGTCAAAGTGTCAAATAACACAAGTGCTCATCGTTTTACACTCCTTCCACATGTACTCCACTGGGATCACAATTGTCACCTACATCATAAGATAAACTAGGGGTGGAAATGGTCGGTTCGGTTTGGTTTTTTTGTCAAAATAGAACTGAAATAACTCGGTTCGGTTCTATAATTTTAAAACCGAAATCGAACTGAAGACTATAAGAAACCGAGTAAAAAATCGAACCTCGGTTTCGGTTTTTATGGATTCGATTTTCGGTTCAATTTGGTTTTTTTTTTCTACATTGAATTTAAAATTCTGATATCCAATTTTAAGCTTGGTTATAGCAATTTTTAGATTTAGTAGAACCATTTATAATATTTATTCATAATATTTATTTCATAATATTATATTAGATTAAAGACTAATATTATATTTTCTCAGAGTTTCCTCTGTGCACTCCTCTATAAACAAGATGTTTCGTCTCTTTACACCTTTTCTCTCTCTCAGTACAACACCAAATAATAATTTCAAATATTTGTTTTCAAAGTCATTTGAATGCATTATATGAATTATGGAGTGTGACAATTTACCGTTTACACTTTCTCCCGAAAATCTCATTTTACTGTTTTAATCCAAATTATCTCATTAATAAACATTTAAAGTAACATAATTAGTATACCAAATATCAAAATCTACAAGTCTTAAAATAACTTCTAAAATTAATTTGAAGGTGTACAACATGTTACTTTTACATGTTTTGATGTTTCACAAGTTAATATATATAAAAAGGGGTGTCCATCACAATTCAAATAATGATTTAACTAAACAATTATTTAATCAAATAATAATTCAACTAAACTTCAAGAATAACAAAAAACGATAACATACAGTACCAAACAAACAAAATAATTATTTGATTAATCCACGTAATTAAGTTCCAAGCTCTCCTGCCTCTAAAAAAAATTGAAAATCATAAAGTCCCAAGTAAATAAATAGGAACTGAACTTGGAACCGAACCGTGTCGGTTCAATTTTGAAAAAGAAAAATATTTTTGATTAAATTGGAATTGGAATTAACTCAATTAGAGAAGAAAAATTGAAATTAAATTAGTGACTCAAGTAGGTTTTCAAGTTTAGTTTTATTTTCGGTTTGGTTTGGTTTTTCTCAATTTTTCTCACTTACAACTGAGAACCGAACCAAAATTATCGGTTCGGTTCTGTTCGGTCCTATATTTTATTTTTTTTTCATATCAAAACCGAATCGAACAGATAAAAAAACATCAGTTCGATTCGGTTATCCGGTTTGAACCGAACCGATTTCCACCCCTAAGATAAACTGTGAGTTTAATGCTCAGTAAGAGATAAAATGAAATGCAATTATCAATGTATGTTTATGCCATCTTTCTCATAAAAGAACCTTTCTTTTTTGTCTTATCATTTACGTTTCACTTGTTAGTCCAAACGTTGGGGATTTCTAGTACAAAAGAAAGTGAACCCTATAGTCCATGTTGGGCTTAACCGTCACCCAATCCCGACGTGGAACGAGTTGTATCCATCAGGGGTATTATCACCTAGAACCGTCACTAATCTCCTGAATCTCCACACGCCCATTTACATTTATTTCGTTCATTTCATTACAATGCAATGCATATGCCAACATTATCATAGCATTTTTCTACTCATGATGCATGCCATGGATGTAATTCATACAATGCCCAATCTTAATAGAATAGGCCATCATAGTAGAGCATGAAACTTGAAATAACATACATTTAAGAAAACGGAACAAGGAAGTAACAAATAGAGTACATTTCTAACCATCTTGACTTAGCTTCCATGTTAACTTTATCTTAACAATTTATTTAATCAATAATACTAGGAGCATTTGAGTAACAACAAAGAGCATTTTAATTAAGCAGACACAAAACGAAGGCTAATATTTCATCAACAAAATATGGACCCTCAATATTGACTAGCAATTAGTAAGTGAAATAACTAATAAACCAGTCCCACATTAACTATTTAGCATAACAGTAATCAACTAGAGGATGTAAGACTGAACACGCATCCAAGTATAGATTTTCAATAGTATCCAGACAACATTAAGCAACTAGCAAAGCATAACTTAACATTTACATGGCTTACTTATTCATCCGTGGCCAGCAGGCAGTAACCAAAGTAGATAACAGAGCTTAAAAATCAACAGAACATTATTTCTCCAACACACATCTCTCAGCAGAACCAAACTTAACTAGCAAAACATTATCCAACATTGTTAATTCCTCATGACAGTAATTAGCAGTAACCAGGAACAATTCTGATAGACAAAGTAAAGAACAAATCTTGGACCATCAGATAAGCATTTCTAATCCCATGATGTTGGCCTCCACTGGCCACATATATACACTATTCCTTACCTCCTTCGCAAATCCAACTTGCAGAACTTCCTCTTCGCACCAACAGCACCACTGAAGGCAGCTCCCCCTCTAGAAGACCAAATGCAACTCACTTCTTTTCTGAAGAAGAAAACTCCTATGTGACTGCCAAGCTCCCAAGTTCAACATTTATAGGCATAAATCAAGGAGCTGGCACTCCATGGAGCTTCCATCTGTCCAGCATCGCCCAACCAACCAGTAAAAATGGGGTGGCAGACATTTTCTAGACGGCAGTAGGCCGTATTTCAGGCAACTATCGAGCTTCCCAGTTTTTAAATTTCCCTAACCATGACCAACTGCTAACCCTCTGATGATCGATCGTAATTCTGCATTTTTCAGAAAAGTCGCCCGATCACCTTCTTCAGTGGATGATCAACTGCCTTAGAATTGGCTAGACTCTGCATACAAACTGCTTTGGAATCAGTCGATCACCCTCTTCACGTGATCAACCGCTTTCAAATTTGCTAGAATCTATTTTAATTTTCCACGAAGGAGATTGATCGCCTAATCTTATGATCGATCTCCTCCCTTCATAAATTGCCTTCTTTTCCTTTGCACCTTATTTAATTAACCATTCCTCTTATACTAATTTCATTTGTATATTTACTTCCCTACATCAAGTGTACCATACACTACTACAAAACTCATTTCTACTATCAAATATATATTCTGCAAAATTCTTTACATTTTACATAGATGAATTTTTTCAGACATTACATAGTCTATGGATCATAAAAAATGATACCCCATGTGTGCCCTATGTGACTTTTGACCATGTCATGAAATTGAAGAATAGTATTTGCTAGTCTAGGGTGTTGCCTATGATCTTCATTGATGAGATCTAAAGGCAAATTTTTGGGAAAACAACTAGACCAATATTAAATGACATGAGGGCGAAGAGAAGACCAATTTGGTATGACATCGAAGTAATAGTCTTACTGTTGGCAGCTTATATTGCTTATCGGGGATGCAATATAATTGTGAGATGTTTCTGATTCATGCGCTCGAAGCTGAGACTCGTGAGGGATTAAAGATGCTTAATTTGATGCAACCAAATAGGATTGGGGCATGAAGAGACATTAACATGAATGTTCTACTAATCTTGTAGATTTGGTATATTACATCCAAACTTTTCTTTGCAGTTGGTTGAGCAGTCACACGATTCATTAGCATGTATGAATAGAGTTGATATTGGAGATGTGAGAGATGTAGGATTGGATCATATCCACTATGTGTGAGTGAGAGATGTTAGAAAATGGGATTAGCACGGCTAAAGTCCAATATCTATTAGGTGTGTGTAGTGGGTCTGACTAAATATGATAATATAAAGTTGGCTTTGATTTTAATATTTTGTAGATTCTTTATTCAAAAAATATTATTTGGAATAATAGTTAATTGAATTAGATAAAATCTAATCTGCTTAAAATTCATTAATGAAATTCAAACAGATAACCGTCTATCTCTATTTATTGAATATGAAATTTATTAAATAATCCATTCAGAAAAACTTTTATCACTAGAAAAATAGTTTTTCCATAAACAAATTTCATTATCTTCCTCTCTGGGTGATCCTCTATTGGCTTTTGAACTGTGAAAATTTAGTGGATGCTCGAGTAGTTTCCACCACCATGAGCCTTAATTCGTTCATGAAAGAAATTTCTCTCAAAGTGTTTTTTGAGGACAACCACAAGAAGGAAATTTTAAACAATTAAGTTGATTCAGTCATAAATACAGTAAGAAATACTACTTGGCAAGTACACTTTCACACTTTATGTATCGGTTTGTTTGGCCTTGTTATGCTTACATTATATGATGAAAAATATGTGACTTTACATTGTAGAGGAATATATTAATTTTAATGATTTATTATATATATTTGCATAATATTATGAAATCACATGAATTTATATTAGTAGAATTATAGATTTTCGGCGGGTGAATTTTACAAAAAGGGTCAGCTTTATTATGATTCAATTTATCTTTTGGGTTTATTGACTTTTGTACAAACCCTTTTTTTGGTAAGTCTTAAACCACCGTGATTTTGAATGTCTCTTTTGACAGATAAGCTCAATGGCTGTACTTTTCCTAAAAGCAAAGCAAATTGTAGCCATAACGATATCTATTCCTTTAAGCTTACTTGTCAACTATGGAGAATTCACAGCCATTCATCGGTTGCATTCACCAACAAAAGCACACCGACTTTCTGATTACAATATAATCATTACCCTTATTCTTCCCTCTTAGTCAGTGACATTGTGAGTTCTACCAAACTCTCTCTCTCTCTCTTTCTCTCTCTACCAACGTAGGACAAATGGGTTTGGTTGAAATCACAGCAGTCATCATACTGGCTCTGCTGCACCAAGTGCATGGAAGAATTGTAAAGAGTGGTTGCGATTATTTTGAAGGTAAATGGGTTTTTGATGATTCATATCCCCTTTATGATTCTTCGAGATGCCCTTTTATAGAGAGGGAGTTTGATTGCATGAGCAATGGCCGTCCAGACAAACTCTATCTCCAATTTAGATGGAAACCCAATACTTGTTTCTTACCCAGGTACGTAATATTTCTCCCCATAGCTTCGATTAGCAATGCATGATTGTTTCCACTATCTGTAATTGCCGCTTCTGTGCCTGCTCTAGCAATCTTTCTGCATTATCTGTTTCATTCCAAGCTAATTCGCTTGATGGAAGATCGTCGTCAATCGGTCTGCCAACAACTTTTTTCACTTGGCGTCGTTGATAATCATTTTTTTGTGGCAGTAGACGAGGAAGACGCTTGTTTTCTGCTTCAAGTTTTGTGTCTTTGGCCTGTGGTTAACGGTTAGCCTACCCCACTGATTAATGTTTTTCTCTTCTACCAAACAGGAAAAATGATGATTTTCTGGGTAAGTTAGTTGGGTGAAGGTAGATAGTGTGTTTCCAAAACAGTCACCTAAGGCAGGTGATCTTTCCACAGTAAAATCTTCATTTTTATTACCATACTGTGTCTGGTAAGCTTTACTCCGAAGGCTAACTACTCCTTTTAGGAAGAAGATTTCCATTGCTGACAAGTTTTGTCAGGTCGGACAAAGATTAGAATTATCGGTTTTGGATCAGCGAAAGCTTTCCAATTTGAAGTGTAAATGAAAATTTGATTGAAATCAGCCAAACCCTTTGGAGAAATGATGACAAGAAAATATCTGCAAAAGGAAGATGCCATAAAAAAACACGGTGCCAAATTGTGTATGGACATGGAGAAGATGGAATTATCCCATGTGTACAAGTTGTTCAGCTGTCGCTTGCTAGAGTTTCTTTTTCGCAAGGGAGTGTAATCAATTCAGTGGGGTGGACGAACAAGACTCTACAAGTTTTCCATTATGCATGATTTAACGGCTACTTTGGACCTATTCATCTATCGATTTCATTCTTAGGAAGATTGTCATCATTCTCATTAGTTTCATCTCGAATCATCCCGTTTAAAGGCTATAATGACCCAAAATTAGAGTATACTATGAGAGCCTGGTACGAAGTAGAAGGCTGTACAATTACACTTTACTTGATTGTGATTAAGGCCTTATTTTGAGGTAAAATATGAGAACAAACTATGCGAAAAAATGAATAATTTTTATTTTTATTTTTATTGTTATGTAAAACTAATGAGTAGATGTCTAGACTTATGGCCTTGTTGGAGGGGTTATGGTCCATGAGAGTTCCATTTCAGCAGCCAGATCAAAAAAGCTTTTTTAAACTTTGTCTCCATACAACTGAGTAATTAAAGATTCCTGTTCCTTTCCTAAGCGTTCAAACTGAGTTGTCGCTTGATTGGAAATATGGTCCTTCCTACCACGAGTGTCACTCTCGATGGTCGTTTAAAACCTTTCAAACTCTTTGGCTCTTTGTCTGTCATCAATGCTGCTGATAATATGGAATCTTAGCTGAATCTCTCTAAATAGATTACTGTATTTCTTTTGAGGACTCATTTGCTGTTGAGTTCTCAACCAACGTTGCTCTCCGCATTAAAGCTTTTGATTATTTCCAGTGATCGAAACATCGTTCTCTCCATTGTAACGTCTCTTATGGTAAACATGTTTTTACTGCTTTTTCGCTGGAGGGTTACTTCTTGAGAAGCTTTACTTTGAAAGTAAAACAGAACCCCAAAAAAATTGTTCAGTAATCATTGATTAATTATGTTAATGATGGTCGTAGATTCGAGGGGATAGAATTACTGGAGAGATTAAGAGGAAAAAGAGTGATGTTCGTCGGAGACTCGTTGAGTTTAAACCAGTGGCAGTCAATCACTTGCATGCTCTACACTGCTGCTCCAGACCTTAAATATACCTCTGTCAGATATGGTGACCTCTCCACTTTCACGTTTCCGGTGAGTTCCCCGAAAACTTCATCAAACCCTCTAATCTAAACATCTCAATTTTTAGAGACTGATTATCAGCCGTTCATTTATAATGATATGTACATGCAGGAATACGATGTAAAGTTGATGCTGTCGAGGAATGCTTTTCTTGTTGACATCGTGAGTACAAGCGCGGGAAGAATCTTGAAGCTGGACTCGATCGAGAGTGGGAAGAAGTGGAACGATGGAATAGACGTTTTGATCTACAACACCTGGCATTGGTGGCTCCATACCGGAAGAAAGCAACCGTCCGATTCAAACTCCTTCTAAGCATAACGTTACCTTGGTTTAACACAAGATATAAATTAGCTGTATTTTTTGTGGTTACAGGTGGGATTGGATTGAAGACAAGGGTTTGCTGTATAAAGACATGGATAGATTGGTTGCATTCGAGAAGGCGTTGAAGACTTGGGCTGGTTGGGTCGATGCCAATGTGGATCCTGCTCGAACCATGGTCTTCTTTCAGGGCGTTTCCCCCGACCATAGCAAGTATGTTGATGACTTGGGCTGATTGGCTCGCTTGTATCTCTCAATTTATAGATTAAAATTTTGCAAATGGCATTAAAATTGAGTGTTTTTTTTTTGGTATGATTAAAATAGTTCAAGCTTTTGGGGGGACCCGAAGGCGAAGAACTGTGGGGCGGAAACACATCCGCTGTCTCCTCCCTATCCAGGAGGAGCACATCCGGCGGAGCTTGTGGTGGAGAAAGTGTTGAGGGCCATGGTAAAGCCGGTTGGGTTGCTTAATGTGACAGCCTTCTCGCAACTCAGGAAAGACGCCCATCCGTCGGTCTATGGTCATGGCGGCCATAGAGACATGGACTGTAGTCACTGGTGCCTCTCTGGAGTTCCTGATACCTGGAATCTAGTGCTGTATGCAGCTCTCATGCATAAAAATTAAAAAATTTGATTGATAGATTTATTTTATGGTAATTTCTTAAGCTATTGCGTTGCGTACCACATTTTAAGAAAAATAAAATAAAAAATAAGGTGATTTTATTTGTTGCATTGTAACTATAACTATGATTTGTAATTTTATTTTCGTTAATTTATTGTGTTATTGTCCTTGTATTACCATTTCTTTTGGAAAATTACAAAAAAATAAATGATAAAATACACTATTAATATTCATAGTTAATGATTTGTTTTAATTAAGTCTTCCTAGTTTCAATTTTCTTAATTAACTCTCTAAAATTTCAATTTCATTTCTAAATAGTTCTCCATAATTAATTATCAATAAATCTAAGGATAGTCATTATTTTTATTCATATTAACACTTCGACACAAATTTTGTTAACTATTTTTATTTGATTGACTATTTATGTCACGTCTCGAATGAGACTCAAGATAGAATAGAAAATGACCCGATGCAAGAACGAACCAAGTCGTCCAACTCATTACTAAAAATATCCAATATAGCAACAGAAAACTTAATTAAAACTAAGTCAATGCCCAAAATACATGGAGCAACACTTAGGTCCAATAGTGACATCATATAATGTAATACTATGAGTCCAATAAGTAAATGTGGCATAATTAAATGAGAACATATAACTTAAACCGATCAAAAATAACTAAAACAAATCTTAAAAGGAAATTCAATTTTAACATTAAAATACTAGAAGTAAACGTCGAGCTCACACCAGCCATGACAAGTAGGAATCCTCTAAACTGAACCTTAAAGGAAAATGTCATTGAGACAAGTCGGCTAAACTCAATAGAGAAAAAGTTTTACATGCAACATAAATGTTTTTTTAAAAAAAAATGTGAGTATATCATGAATAAAATATTTAAATAAAACTAAATAGAAAACGACCAATAGGACAAACATCGAAAATTTCTACTATAATGTGGTACATATGTAAAATAAGCTACTACTATCAAACAATAAAAAAGAAAATAATAATTTTTTATTTTGTTAAAAACTTAAAGACCATACATCCTTGGAATGTGAGTCTATAACCACTAGATTTGGCACATTTAATATAAATCTAGTTGCTATGAATTATTGCACCAAAAAAATAAGGTGACTCATATCGCTTGCTAAATTTAAAATATGAATTTTTAGTCTTCACCTTAAATTTAAGGGTAGAGTGTAATTTAGAATGTAATATTTGAGGTAATTTACAAATTATATTTTAAATAATTTTTTTGTAATAAATCAAACTTTCTTCTTTCAACTATTAGTAATTTGGATATTGTCGTTAATTTATTTATTAAATCTAAAACATGTATACCACTTTCAATTTAATCTCAGGTGTTTTAATTTGATTTCCAACTTCTTCATAATTTTTGACATGATTTTGAAATCTGTTAATCTCTTGACGAATTTCAAAATTACTGAAGAAAAGACTAATAAAGTTCAAAGTTCGAAAGTCGTTGGAGGGATTAGAAATTAGATTTAAACGTCTAATTAAATAAAAAAAATAATATACACATGCTGTATTTAACAAAATAAATTGTTGCAATGTTCTAGTTGATAATAGTTAAAAGATAGAGGTTCAATTTATCAATTTTTTTTTTAAAGATTCTAACTATAAATGACCAAAAACTTTAGGATGTATGGCCAAAATAAATACTCTATGTTTATTTTCAACCTAAAAGTCTAAGTGTAAAGTATCCCAACTTTTAAGAAGTAGCCATTTATTGTCATTAATAACCACTTAAAAGTTAATAATTTAAAGGCTAAATCTATTCCCCTGAAGTATAGGGTCTTGGAAACTCAACTTTAAATTAATTTTATAAACAATCAGGATCTCAAACTATTCATCATTATTAACAAATTACCCCGTCATTAAATATTCTATTAAGTGACACACGAGTCATCCACGTGGCTTTTTCTCTATTTGACGTATATTTCCTCTGCTTGAGTATGTTTCTGTGTTTTAGATTGATTTCGTGGAGTGTGAGCTATAATAGTGTGATGAACTACGTTAAAATTAACAATAATAGTTATGATTAGGATAATTAATTATCATTAAAAATTTTAACACGTTTAAAAAGTAACAAAAACTTTAAAATATGATCATTGCATTGAAAGTCATCAAGGGAAATGACTTTAGGCACGTAACGTGATTGAAATAATTACCAACCAATTTATGGTGTTGAATGAGAAACCCTAAAGAATGAATTGACTATAAAATTAAGTCCAATTGAATTAACACATAAAATAAAAGTTATGCAAATTAGAAGTTAACACTTAATATTATAATGGTTAAAAATTGACTTTCAACTATAAAATGTTGAAAGCAAGTGTTGTGGTCAATGCATTATTGGTGCGATTTAAATTATCGGCCAATAAGACGTCCACATGTGACCTGAATTGATTAAATTAGTTAATTATGCTTAAAGTTAATTAACTCGGTAATATTATAACTACACATAAATCAAAGGGCAAAGCCGTCATTTTAAAAAGACAACTTGTCCGTGTTAGTAATATCACATTTTAAAAAAAATATAATTAGCAAAGAGTTGGTTGTTTATCGTCAAGGAAGAGAGAGCAAAAGGGGGTGAGAGAAGTGAGAGAGAACAATGGAGAGAAGCCGAAGAACTGGACTTTCCGTTGCGTTTTAATGAAATTTGTCAACACAAAAAACATTCCTAGCATTGAGAGGAACGTGTTGGTATAAAAATCTTGAAGTGAAACCCAGATTTTAGGTAAGTTACTCTTCACCCTATCGATTTACAGATATGTACGTAAAATCGGTTGAATTCATTACAAAATTTTGAAATAAATAATATAGAAATGTTCTTGGTAGTCAAATTAACATTTATAATTGCTCGTGAGGAGCGCTATTGTGCTGAAGAACTGTTCAAAAGCGGCACTAGAGCACTACAACGCCCAAACAATGTTATAACATTGCTACAACATCTTATACATCATAAGTTTTTAATCCATTTTGTGTACTGTTTTGTCCATTCTTTTGAGATAGTTTGGAACATGATTAAATAACATCTCCAAAGGTATTGACACAATTTATACAACATTATATTTATTAAATAACATAAGTAAAATTATGTTAAGTGTAGGTGGTAATTATGGACTAATACTACGGAATGTCATAACATTATTTGTAATTTTATAAATTTTCTATTATTTATAAATACAACAAAATGGGATATTAGATAATCACTATACACGATTAGAGTTGTGTGTCCATTAATACATGCATAATGAAACTTAATGGAAGATAATAAAATGGTCTTCATGTGTAATGATATTACACGATGCGTTGGTATGCGCTTGACATAGTATTGTATGTTCATTCATCATAATTGCATGGCTAGCGCATGAATCAAAATTTGACTAACATGGTGTGCTAGGTGTACACATGTTGTGTGATTGTAGTCAGTTACCATTTAAATGGGGAATCATCCTACAACTTCATAAATCCTCATAAGGTAATGGGCGTCTAGAGCCATGTACTGAGGTTGGAAAATCTAGAATGTGAGGCTATAGTCACAGATGTTGTATGTTCATATTGACACTAATCGTAGAGCATGTTAATATGATGAATATTTATATCAACATACGCATTAGCACATATTGGTATGAATAATAATAATGAATATATATTAGATATTCATTGGATATGTTTTCATACACATGATATGCATGCAGGTAGATAAATATTAGAATCTACACGGTATAATGCAGTTGAGATTGATATAACTGTATTGGATATACATTGCATAGTCACTTACATATGCACATAAATAAATGTTCAATAGAATCTATCTAGAATAATGTAATCTGGGTTATTATGATTGCATTGATTGATTGTCATTATATAGACATTGTTATAGGTAGATGACATATCGTTTTACCTAAGAGTTAATGTAAACTTTTCTAGATAACCAACGAAGAAATCATTGATCATTCGTGAATCTAATTTTCTTTATTGTTGATTGTATATTCTCACCTCCCTGACATTTCCTGATATGGAGATGCCTTAAGCTGGGTTTACTTTTTGTCCCAGTTCAAAAGAAATTTTCAGAACTACCCTTACAAAGATGTTTGGTTCAATATGTACATGACAGTCTTTAATACATACAATCATAAACATAAAAATGAATTGCTTAACATACTCCTCATCATATTTATTAATCTACAGTACACCTTTTTGCAACTCTATTTTGTTGTGGTTTTGCATTTGAAGTATAACACTACATAAGTGCGAAAAAGTAATAAAGCACGTAAGTATCAGTCCCATAGAGAATAGATTATCAAGAATTAACTTTGTAAAATTTAATAAGTTTTTATAAAACAAACAAATATTTTTAGAATAAATATTTGAATTACAGCTCCAGAGTAAAGTAACAAAAAATATTAATGAGAAATATACTGTAAAATTAAAGATAAAATCAATTGGGAATAATCTCAATAAGAATCAAATTTCTTTTTTCTATAATCAGCGTTCAATTTCTATAGGATTGTTGCAACAAAGTAATTCTACTAATCAGAACCCAAAAATATACGAATTTTTCGATTTCTATATTTTATTCTTTTATATTTATTTCTATGTAAAAACAATCAATATGAGATTAAACTCATGTTCTTATAAGGAAATGTGAACAAAGTTTATATTCTTATAATCTTTGTAATATTTAGTTAGTTTATTCCTAAATTTCCCTAAATACTCACATATACATAAGGGTATTTAATAAAAAATTCGCTAAACTATGAGGTCAGTATCAAGCTGAATCTTAAACTATTTTTTCTAACAAATTAAACCATTAACCATAGAAAATGAATAAAGAAAACATTCTATGTCATATTCGGGAAATGTACCTAGATATAAAACTTTGGTTATGTGTAATTCAATGCTTGAACATTGTGATATTGTAATTCTGAATTTTTAATATTATTGAGAATATTGACGTGGCTAATAATTGGAAGAATTGTGGAATTATTAGTTTTTTTAAGGAGTGTAATTTGGAAAATAAATAATTTAATAATAAGAGTGAAGTGGTCGATCACTGTCGAAAAAAAAATGTTGGGGAATTGGCGTGGTTAGAAACGGTCGACTATGGAGTTGACCGAAAAAAATGGCAGAGGCAAATATATATTACAGTGGCGTTTTCGGTCGACCAAATCTTTGCTACTCGAGTGCTTCGTCGACCACAAAACTAAGATGCAATCTGTAATATATTACAGTCGATCTATTCGTCCGAATACTCGACCGCTTCGTTGACCATAAAATTAAGATGCAATCTATAGTATATTTTGGTCGATCTATTCGTTCGCATACCCGACCGCTTTGTCAACCACTATATTACAATGGTGTTTAAAGAGGAAACACTCGACAAAGTGGTCGACTGTTGGAATTTTGACAGCCGAGTAGTTGATCACTTGATCGACTTGTGCTCAATCCTTTAGTTACAAAAAATATGGTAACTGATCTTCAGAGGATTTCGAATCCTGTGGAAATCGGATCACGCCTCCTCGTCGTCTTCTAGGGTTTTAAGTTTATAAATAGGAGGAGGTAGGCTGAAGGGTGAAGCAAAAACATCTTCTCTGAAGCTTTCTCTTGAGTTCTTCTGGGTTGTCCTTCTGCGTCTATCTTGAAGAGCATCTGTTAGAGGTGAAGGATTCTAGCGGAGAAGGTTTAATCAGAAAAGGGTTTAATAAGGTGAAAGGTAAGAGATTTGTGTGTGTTTTGCCCGAAAGGGCCCACACCAGAGGATTAGGGTATGGTGTTATTCTCAATTAAAAACGTTTCCTTGTCTGCTTCGATGGAAAGACTGTTAATATGCTTTTGTTATTTGTTTCACATTAATGAATCTGCTTGCTGTAAATGAACTAACTTTCTAAGGATATAACCTTGAAGGATTATGTTTTGTGTTCTCTGTTAAAACGTTTTCTGTCTCGATGATAAGAATTTTTTGACTGCTTATAGTTGTTGTTCATATAGGTTGTCTGTTTACTGTTAAAGCCTATAGAATTCGTTTGCTTCTATTGTGTTCATAATATTAGTCTCTGTTTGTAACGACTCGGTTTTTATTACCTTAAAAATGCGTGAAATTTAAAAATTTTATAAAACAACTTAAATCTTTATTAATTTCTTTTAAATTGAAACAGAGTTTTTTTCTTAAAAACTCAATTGTTAAAACACCTTACTTAAAACTCATTACTTAAATCTTTGTTAACAGCGGAAGACTTTATTTATAAAATCCTTTTTCTTTAAAACATAGTGGAAACATAAATCATTTTATAAGATAATAAATAAACTGTTGCTTTACATTTACAAAACTCTTTTCTTACTTTAACTTCATTAGCCTAGCTAGCCAAAAGACTCGCCTGTGCAAATCCTTCATCAGCTGCTCCTTAATCTGTTCATCATTTTCTCTCGTACTTGTACCTACATCGCAAGTCATAAACTATGAACCTAACGCTTAGTAAGTGATAAAACCTAATATGTTAGATTCACATGCTGTGCCATTTTAAAACTGTATGCAGTTTCTCTTTTTGTTGTCTTTTTTTTTTATCTTTTCCCATTTACGTACTTTCTGTTTCTGTTTACGTCTATATCCGTTTCGGTGTCCGTGATCGTACGTGTTTCCGTACGCATTTCCATATCCGTTCCCGTATCTGTTTCTGTATCCGTATCTGTTTCCATTTATTTTCGTTTCCGTTTCTATTCCCGTTTCTGTTTCGGTATCTTTGCTCGTACCATTTTCGTATCCGTTTCTGTTTCCGTTTTCGTTCCCGTATCCATATCTGTTTTTCTTTTTATATTCTTTTCTTTACTTGTCTTTTCTTCTCTTTTGTTCATGTGCCAGGCTTGACCTACCGGACCGCAGAAATCTGTATCTTTTCTTTATCTTTTGTTCATGTGCCAGACTTGACCTACCGAACCACAAGAACCTTTATCTTTTCTTTTGTTGGGTTATGTGCTAGGCTTGACCTACCGGACCACACCACCCTTTTTCTTTTGTCTTTCTTAATCATTCATTTGCACTTTCTTTTCGTTTTCGTTTCTTTTTCAAAACTGTGCATGAAAACCATTTTCGTATACTTTGATAATCGTGATGCATGATTCTCGTGAATATATATAATTTTTAACAGTTAATAAGGGAATATAAATAAATACCCAATTCACAGAACGTGCTCAATAAAGCGGTAGACATGCTATTTAAAATGATAGACATGCTGATAAAATAATAGACATGCTTATTAAATGGTAGACGTGCTAGTAAAGCGGTAGACATGCTATTAAAATTATAGACATGCTAGTAAAGCTGTCGACATGCTATAAATCAATAGACGTGCTATTAAAATAGTAGACATGCTCAATACTAATAAAGCAGTAAACAACAAAACGTACATATCATATTCTTGCAATGTAGGGTCCTAAGGACCAAAGCACACATATCACTTACCTCGATTGTTTAAAGCGCTCAATGTTTATTTGTTATCATTTTCCTTCTTTTTTTAGTACCTTCACAATTTAATAATGCTTAATCATTAATCTACGCAATTAATAAACTTATTAATCTCAATATCTTTCCTATCCTTCATTTTTATTCATTACTTAGTTTCATAATCTAACTTTAATTAATCTCACAATAGTTCTAAGAACCCATTAATGCCCAAAACGAAATATAACCATCTCAATATCCATGTTTAACCCATTAACTACCTGTGCGCGTAAAGATGCAAGAAAACATACAAGCAGGGTATACCAATATCCAATAATAACCCAACAACAGAGATTTAAAGTAGAAACCAACAAAGAGCATTAATCCAACAACATGCAACACAAAGAGCATTCCATATAATCCAGTCATCCAACAGGTCAATTCAGAACATCAATCTAACAAACTCATATAAACTAGCATCACTGGAAAAACCAAACATCCAGAAGCAATAGCACACAATATCCCCACAGTTAGCAAAAATTTTACAGATTATTAACCAACTTATCAATTTAATGATAACCAACAGATTAATGGCCCAGCCAACAAACAACTCAAAAGCAAAACCAACAGCCAACATATCCTTCACTCATCAATCTCTTACGTATCATCATCCCAAAAATCCATAAAAGGAAGTGAAGGAATGCTTACCTAAAACACCCGAGAGGTGGCAGCAGCAACTATCCATGCATCCAACGTCCTAGCTCGGCTTCACCTGCAGCTCAAGCCTTCAGCAATTTTCACAGCAACCGAAAACACAGAACAAACCCAGCGACATCAACAGAACTGAAATTAGCTCTCAAGACAACACTCACAAAATTCACAGGACTCAACAATGGAGATCAAGGAGTCAACCGAATAGAGGACTTACCTCACAGAGAAGGTGTTGCGAAATCTGAACCCATGCCCGGAGTCTTGGCCACAGTCGAAATCGCCCACAGGAGCTCCGCCTTTCATCGAGGTCACGCCTGACGAAGACCCAATCGCTAAAACCATTCCCCCGATTAAAGCCCTAAATCTGTGTTTTGAACACACGGGCTAGGCACAACCTCCACCACTCGAATCGTCGGACAAGTCAAACACCACCAACGCAGGGAGTTCGCGCCTGGAGCTCGTTCTCTTGTTGCACCCGAGCTCCCGCGAACTCGGCCTCTCACTCTCCCTTCCTCTTATCTCTTCTTTAACTCTCAATGCTTCTTCCCTTTTCATCTAGAGAGAAAATCGGCTCTCTTTCTCCCACAATTGCAAGAGTGCCCCACGCCTTCCTCTTTGTTGCCCACGCTTCACCCTTGAACCACGCCTTTGTCTCCCTCGATCTCTCGATCTCAGTCTCCTTCTCCCTCTCTCAGGTCTCTCTTTCTCCCGAAAACCGCAGACCAACATAAACTCCTCTCCCCTTTCCTTCTTTTGTTTTCCAAGAAACCGGACCAATGAGCTAGCCTTAACCGGTTCACTAGCTGAACTGGTTCAACTTCTACTCTCGCCTTCAATTTCATTTTCTATTTATCCCTTTAAATTCTAATTCCATTTAATTATCCCCCTAATTAATTATCCTTACAATTTAATTCCAACTAATCCCCCAATTATATCTTACCACTTTAACCCTAATTATTATCTCAATAATTTCTGTTAAATTATAATCTAAAGGTTACGTCATTGGTAATATCCTGATAAATACCCAATTAATCTAACATCCCCAATTACTTTCTAATTATCCTTATTAAATTCTAATTATCCTATTTTGATGATGAATAGAAGGAAATCCCTCGTTGTTATTCTAATAGAACTGTTACTACTTGAGAAAAGTCTACAGATGGTAAGGTTTGGTTGAGAAAAGTTTTCTGTTATTCTTCTTTATTTCAATGATTAGGGTGCATGACACAACACTTGGCTTAATGGTTGAAATTAATCTTTGTCTGATACATGACAGGAACTGTTGGGAATAATGTGGATTACATTGCTTCTGCCTTATTAACCTGTTAGTGATAGCATGTAGAATTAGTTACTGTTGTTTCATGATTCATTGCATGTACAGAGTTATATTTCTTCTTGCTATGATACTGTCAGGTTGATATGTTAATTACAGCATGCATGAAAAATTTATTTACAATTGTATGCCTCAATATTTGGTGGATTGTATTATTTTGAGTATTATATAAACTGCTATGTGACATCATATAGGTGTGTCAGTTAAGGTTGCATATCATGCAATTACATGAGATAATAATGAATTAAATGTATGTAAATAAACTTTGGAGGTTGGGGAGTATAGTGATGGTGATGCTTAGGAGAACTGCGAGATGATGTATCTTTCCCAAGTAGGAATTGAGTGACCTATTCTGCCCAGTATAAATCCCAAGGATGTATCTATTTCTGTGTGAGAAATGTCTCCAACGTTCTGACTGAAAGTGAAATGATAAGTAAAAGCAGAAGGGGTAGGTTTTCTTCTGACGTGACAGACATGTGCATAGAGTCAGCACATGCATTTTGCATTTCATTTATATCTCTTACTGGGCGTTAGGCTCATTATCTTTCTTGTGATGTAGATAATGAAAATGATCCAAATATGTGTACGTGGAGGAAGTTTGATGGGATAAGGACTTGTATTACCTGGCGCATGATGACCTAGGGGTTATGGCTCACAGATGGAATAAAAGAGTTTAATTATATTCAAGGCTTTGAGATAGTTCGGTTTTAAGTCATGTTATTTTGTTTTTGAAGAACGATTTCATGTTTTACGCATTTATTTATTTTGATATTTTCCTTCACGCATTTTTAATTAAAGTTTTAAAAGGAAAAAAATTTATTGGAAAGTTAAACGGAAATGAGATTTTACATTCTAGTCACGCTTTTTTGTTTAAAAAATATGTCCGGACAATCGTGGGAACCTGAAGACATCCGCACTTTAATTAGCACATAATTGCGGCAACCCCCGAACGTCCACACTTTAATTAGCGGTCGACCACAATGACCCATGAACATCCGCATTGTTAAATCTAAATTAATTCAAATTAATTCAAACTAACATATGTAACATAATTCAAATTACTAAATTAATTAAATTTAATTCAAATTACTATATGTATTACAATCAAAATTAATTCAAAGTACTAAATATAACGTAATCCAAATTACCATATTAATTCAACTTAATTCAAAGTATCAATATAACGCAATCCAAATTAATTAGTTAAAATTATTGAATTAATTAGGCAATTTAAAATAATTTGAATTAATTGGATAATTTTGATTACATTACATATGGTAATTTGATTTAAATTGAATTAATTTGGTAGTATGAACTAATTTGAATTAATGTGATAATTTAAATTACGTTATATATGTTAATTTGAAATAATTTATTAATTTGGAATGAAATTTGAATTAATTATGTAATTTAGATTCCGTTACATGTCCTAATTTGAATTAGGAAAATTAACACTATAGACCCTATATTTTGGAATCAACGATAAGTCAAACCTTAAAGAAATTAACGAACAACTAAAACCCTAAACTATGAAAAAAGAATGTCGACGACCTCGCAATCATATTTTCTGTCAAAATTTGTCGATGTTAACGTCGTGATTTCGTTAACGCTAACAACCGTCAAATTGAGACATCTAAGGTAGCAACAATCGATGTCTCACATAGACGAGGGACGTTCCAGGCTAATGCATCCCCCAACTTGCATCGCAGACGAGGGACGATCACTGTTGGATCGAGGGAGGGACATCCCTAGATTGGAATTGACGGCTAGGATGGATTTATGCCTTCCCTCAATCTGCGCCGCGAACAAGGGACAATCGCCATTGGATCGAGGGAGGGACGTCCCTTGATTGGAATTGATGGCCAGGATGGATTTATGTCATCTTGCAATCTGCACTGTGGACAAGGAACGATCACCACTGGATCGAGGGTGGGACAACCCTCGATCGGAATTAACGGCTAGAATGGACTCTAAAGGCTTTAACATTGAACGATCATGTGCAAGGCACCCACATTTTTAAAAGGCGCAAACTCCCTCAATTAAGATTGATGTCCCTCATCCAAAACAAATGTCCATATTCCCATATCGCACGTCTCTCCTCCAGAAACAAACATCCATCAACTTGAGACTACGTTGTTCTGCCCATAACGGACGTCTTTAGTCTCACAACGCATGTCCCTCGACTTAAGACTACGTCATTTAGTCAGAAACAAACCTCCGTCTTAGGTAGAAGGACGTCTGGTTTGGACCGATGGACTTCTCTGAATGCTAAACAACAGTATTTCTCATCTCGATTGACGTCCCTCATCTCTGCCTATATAATTGCAAAGGACGTCGTCTGTGCCCTAGCTATTACCAAGAGACATTTCAACTTCCTCTAACCAACTCAAATTTTTTAAATCTCTCTTCACGTTTGTAGAAGCAGAAAATGCCGTCGAAGGCCATTCAAGTGTCAACGAAGCATAAAAGGGCTCCCTCTGAGGCTGAAGGTCATTCACGGGGTGATTCTATGTATCCCCGCATGTCTGCAAAGGTACAACCTACATCGGTGTTTAGTTCGACATCCTCTAAGGAAAGGTACGATAATGACATTATACACCGTGCTGTAATTATATCTAGAAGGGTAGATTTCAATTTGTTTGTAGACTTTGGATTGAAAGAATTGTACGAGCGGATTGGACTGGCTAGGCTGTGCACGATGGGAGGTATTATTGTGAAAGGGTGGTAAAGTTATTTTACACAAATTTGGAGGTGGACAACAACCACCAACTGAGCTGAGAACTTTTCTATTTGGGCAACAAATTAGGCTAGCTCTAAAGGAGTTAAATGAGCTGATTGGATGCTTCACGATGGAGGCGAAAGAGGAGTATGTTCATGTATCAAAGGACCCAGACTTTGTTAAAGAAAGAGAAGATCTGGCCTTGCTGAAGCAGTTACATCATAATCTTGAAGTTGAATCATTCTACAGGCCCAAATCCAAGGACTTAAATGCCAAAGCCAGAGTAATCCATCACATGATCACCCACACTATTCTAACCCGTGATGGACATAGAGACCATGTCAGCTGCATGGATCTCTATGTGACGAAGAAGCTCTACAATGGGAAGAGATTCAACATTGCATATGTGATTATTAATCTCATGAAGGCAATCTTGAAGAGTACAAGGAAGAACCTCTCGTATAACTAACTCATTCAAAAGATTGTTGACAGTAGCAGGAAAACTGTTCCTCCCAGGGAATGAAGAACTAATGAAAAGGCACTTGACGTCTACAATCAAGTGACATTGGTTAGAATGAGGCTGAACAAAATAGGTGGGGAGTGGGTATTCAACGGCACGAACACTCCCTCCACATCGGGTGCACATCTTCCATCTACGTCGGCTGCACAATCTCAATCAAAGTCAGCTGTACCTCCTCATTTGACTTCGACTTCACTAATTCTTTGGATGTTGCATAGTCATCAGATCACGTGGAGGTGCAAGATGATACTGTTCATCCCCTCTTCAGTTCTTGACCTATGTATTGATCACTCAGGAGAGGTGGAAGTAGCTTGTCGCCAAGTTGGATAGAAAGGAGAGGCAAATTGATGAGATTCAAGCCACTGTACTACAGATGAAAGAATGATTGATGAGGATTGCAACACCTCCTCTAGCAGTCCAGCCAGCTCCTCCATTAGACCAACTAGCTCTTCCATCAGCCTCTCCACTAGCCTCGCTAGCTCTTCCATCATCCTTGCAAGCAGTTTCTCCTGTAGGTTCCGTTGCCGGACTTGAAGAATGTCATATTGTTTTTTTAGCTTACATGCACTTTCCATATATGCATTAGTACTGTTGATTAACAATGTGTTACAATCATTCATGTCTCTTATCATTATGCAATCGTCCCCTCCTCCAACCCTTGCCAAAGTTCAGAAGATATTGGCAACGAGTCCTCCATTGATGGAAGCAGTTCTAAGGCCTACTTCAATGCTAAAATTGTAAGTGGTATGTCTTCAATTTGGTTTTATACAATGTATCAAATTTACACTCACTAGTATGAGGGTCATCCTTAATCTGATTATTCATCGGAGCCTGTGAAATTGATGGAGTAGTTCATGAGAATGGCACAGACAAATACCAAAAAGAATGTTGAGACATGTAGTATGCTTTGCAGCTCCAAGGTAAGAAACAAGATCATTTCAAAGTGATTCTCAGTTTTAATTGTATGCTAAAAACATCCTGCACGTGTTGTCTTTTTTCAGTGTAACGGTATTTATTCAATAACAACCCTCATTGTTCCAAAGAAAACGGGAACAGATTCCTTGGTAACAATGTGTAATCAATGTTTAAGACACTGTTATTGAAAATAAAGATATTGCATTCTTAATATGCAGTGCATGACATTAAATGAGGAGAAGGTATTTGCAATTCAACTAAAGGAAGACCTGTGAGCTTTGGTTAGATCCATGTAAGGAACTTTTACTCATTAATGTATTTTTTTTTTGTATAATATATGGTTTTTATTTTAGAAACACCATAGGCAAACATGTTTCATGTCATTGGTTGAGCTGCACAATTAGTATGGCTACTAGTCGATGTTACTTGAGACAATTGCATTGTCATGGACCCTACTGATAAAATCAGGTATATTTTTTCACCCTGTGCTACATTCATTGTGCTTTGAAGGAAGTGACAAACTAATTTCACCTCCCAATTGTAGCCCATAGAGCATATTTCAAGTCTCGCGCCCTTTTCGAGCACTCCACTAATGTTAAGATGAACCATGTAATTGTGCAAGTCAGGTAGTTGAGAAAGTTATTGTATCTTTGTGCATCTGTATTACATTACATTTGTTCAATTGAGATTTTGTACAATTGAGTTATCTGTGTTGTTGTTGTTGGTTATCTCTGTCATGTTGTTGGTATTTTGTTTGATAGGCTGTGTTTTGCAACTTGGTTGCTGTATTGTAGGTGAGTGACGTCTGTTATAGGGCATGGGTCATTTGTTTTACGGTGAGAGATGTCCGTTTCATGGTGAGATACATACATTTTACAAAGAGGCATGTCCGTTTTACAGACAGGGATGTCCATTTTATGGAAAAAGACGTCCCGTATGCGAGAGCCACTTTATACACATTAAAAAACACACTATTTTTTAGTCATTCACCCAATACAATACATCCATCTATTGCATTACCAATAGAATATATCTATCCATCATTAAACATAATTTACAAACTTAATTTACAACCATCCATCAACAGAGGAATAGGCCTTTAGAAAGTGGTGAAGCATCTGTTAGAGGCCATTATTACCCCTACAGACTCGCTATCATAATTAAAGGAATTATACTTGCAAGTCTTTAGTGGCAACAATTGGCTCCAGTAGATGCTTCAACAATGAAGCCTCACTGCCTTCAGCCGATCTCAGCTAACCCTCCTTCAATGTAATATCGTGCTCTCAACGTATATTCCAATTGAGAATACGTACTCTTACCACTTATATAGTTGAGGAGACCTACTCTTACTCTCCCTCAGCATTCACAGACCTCCCTCGACATTCACGAAAATTCATCATTTAGTATTGAAGACACATCCCTCAACATTCAGAGGCTTCCCTCGGCTGAAATAGACATTCGTCTTTTAGTACTAAGGGACCCCTCACCATTCACAAATATGCCTCGACATTCATCTTCTAGTATTTGTATTTTTTGTTGAGGGACGTTTGTTATAGTATGAGGGACATCCATTATGGGATGAGGGACGTCCGTTATGGTATAAGGGACATTCGTCGTAATGGGATGATGCATGTCCATTTGGGCTGAGAGACATCCGTTTCATCCATTCCTCACCAACAATCTGTATAGACGGTCGTTCACCTAGCGACTGTTAATTTCCTTAGTTTGAATATGTAAAGAAGCTGATTAAACACCCTTTAACAGCCGATCAATTGCAAAAATTTTGGTCGAACAATCCTCCAAGTGATAGACCACTCTTTCCCTTTTAAGTCCCCCAACCATTTAAATCTCTCTTCCTCCATAAGCTATAACATAATATTCCTAATTTACACCACATATCACGATTCCAACACATTCAACTCACTAAGCATTAAAATGATAAATCTTAATCTCATACTCATGACAATAAAATTCAGGGTATTACATAAGTATAATTAGGATACTAATAAATACATAAAAAAATAAAATAACACCTATAGAAGACAGTTGGTTAAGAATGCGAGTGTGGAGTGATGGACTCCTACAAAACACTAACTCAATACTATGTCATACAAAACGCACATAGTTAGAACAACATATGAAAGTGTACCAATCTACGCACCTGTGTCTCGACAACAATGGTAAAACCCATAAAGGTGTCTTGTGAGTATCCTGCTCTACCACTACTACTTGCCAGACACCTTGACAAGAGAACATTGTGGCTGACACCCTGACCATGACTGTATGTCATGGGGACATTTCTCATGTTGACTACCGTGCGGCTACAGGGCTCGTGCACATCCCGCACTCTTCATTTTTTAGGCCGACTTGGGAGTCTCGTAGTTGGTGGCGACAAAATTGGATCCTGGTTTGTTTTAAGCCACATGTGTTAGCCACTAAAAGGTCGGGCAAAGTGGGACTACATCCTCATAAATTTGTTCCGATGATACGATATATGCACATAATCCTCAACTGAAGTCCTCATAAAAAGGATACACAAGATGACATGCACACATTGTAATACCTTGAATTTTTATATCAGAATTTATTAAGAATAATTGAAAATTAATTAGGGGTATTTTGATTTATCGGGTTATTACTAAGGACGTAACCATTCGGTTATAATTTAAGAGAATTTATTTGAGTTTTAATTGATAGAAATCCATTTGGGAAATGGAATTAAGAAATTTAAATCGGATTCGTGATAATCCTTTAACGACATTTGGAATAAGTCGAGAGTTACAATTTGGGTTGGTTAATATGTGGTACAAATATTTAACACTTAAACATATAAATCTATTATTAATTAAAGAATTAAAGGAAAGTGAGGATTTAATTAAATTAGATTAATTTGGATTAAAAAATGATTAAAGAGGGATTATGGAATGCATGAACCGGTTCAATAGAACCGGTTCATGCCATTTGGTTTGGGCGACTTAAACGAATGGCCTCTGGCCATTGGCAGGAACCGAGCCCAAAAACGAGGGAGAGGAAGAGAGAGCGCCGAAGAAGAAAGGGAGAGGCGACGGGCGAGGGAGACACGATGGGAGCAGCTTCCCCGCGGTGGTGCAACGCTGTCCAACAGACGTACTGGCTATGGTCGGCGACGCGGTCTGCGGGCTAGGGCTCGGTATCGCGAACACAGAGCTCCCGCTGAATTTAAGCTTCGAGTTGAGGTAAGTTCAATCCATTTCTTCCTCCTCCTTTGCTTTTTGCCAATTGGGTGTTAGTAGAGAGCAATTTTGGCATCGGGATGGCAGCCAGGAACGTCTCGGGACGAAAGGCAGGGGTGCCGGTCTGAGTGGTTTGCACTGGATTGGGCCTGGCTGGTTCTCCAATGTCGATCTGGTGTTTCTCCAGGTGAAATTGACAGAGTGTTGGGATGGGGAACAACCCCTGAAAAGCTGGTTGGAATTGTAAGAATGGTCGGCGTGCTGGGAGAGTGTCACCCTCTACCTTGGGCATAGCAGAGAGTGTTCCCTCTCTGGTGGAGTTATACAGAGATGAGATGGGAGAAATAAGAGGCAGTGGTGAGAAGTCTCTCGGGTGAGCTTCTGCGAGAGGGATGATGTTCTGGAGGTTGATCCGAGAATGAAGAAGGAGAAGCTAGAGCTGTTGGTGCCTCGGGTCTGCCCTACTTCCTGGTGAGCTTCCTTCTCTGTTGCTTTGATTATTTGGTTCCTGTTTTCTGGTTATGTGGTTGAGGACCTCTGCACTAGTTACTTGATGAAATAATCCATTGTTGTTAAGTTACAGTTTGGATTCTGAATGTTTGTTTGAGGTATGTAACTGTTGGAATTGTTGAGTAATTATTGTTGGATGTTGCTCCTCTATATATCTTGTTGGTGGCTGTTGTAGTTTCTGGACGTTGGTATTGATAAATAATGCCTTTGTTGATGGATAGTTACTCTCTTTAGTTGGATGTATTTCTCTATAGATTGGATTTTCTGGATGTTGGTTATGTTGTTTGCAAGGGAGATATTGGATAATGTCTTTGTTGAGTGTGTGTTGGAGGTTCAATTGATGGGTTTTATACTCTGTGTATTGTTGTGAGTGTTATGCTCAATTTATTATTGGATTTCAAGCATGTTAAGATAGGAACCCTGAATATTGAAATATATAGAAATGCTACGTAGTTTGGATTGGGTTCTGTGAACTTCTAGTGATGAATGGATTGTAGAGAATGATAGAAATATGGGTGTGATACTTTGTTGTGGTCTGTTTTGATATACTCTATTAGTTGCTAATCTGAACATATTATTGGACGTAGGAAAATGATAAATGGTTGTTCTGAATCAACTTGTTGGATGATAAACTTGAATATATGTACAAAGTGCTCTATCATTGGATTGTTGGATATTGATGAATATGGATGTGCTAGGTTATGTGGAAGGAAGCCTCAGTAATCGGATTAATTTATTGGAATAAGCTATGTTTTGTTTAGCTGTCAATGAGTTCCTAGAAATTCTATGTAATTATGGGTAGGGTAAAATCATGAGTTGTAATCGTTAATGATGAATGTTACTAATTTGTGAATGTGTTAAAAAGAGGAAGAAGAATAATGACGGAAAGCTAATGCGCATTAAAGCTCGAGGTAAGGAATTTGGGTGTGCTTTGGCCATTGAGGCCCTACACCACAAGTAGAGTGCGTGCGTTTTGTGTCCGTTCATGAAATGCTTACTGTTAGATAGTTCATTGGATGATTTTATATGTTAGTTTCTTGTTGATTTTGTTTAGTTCTTCTTGCTACTAATAGTGGTTATTCTCTGTTATGTTTTCCTTTGTCAATTCTTGTTGTAGGTCATTACTGGCTCTGTGATGTTTTCTTTTCTTTGATTTGTTCTGTTTTATTGACTATGGAGCGATATAAATGCTTAGTTAAAAGAAGTGAGGAATGAGAAAAAGGTGATGAATGTCAAGGATATGAATGACGAGTGAATATGTGCAGTTTGGAAATAAGCTAGGACCTCTATTTTTGATACTGACTGATTACTTGCTATTTAGTTTCCGCTATCATGTTGTTATTCCTTGCTATTGCTCTGCCATTTATTAACCGCTTTATCTCCCTGAACTGGTATGCTCACTTGTTAATCACTTTAGTTAAACGTTAATCTATGGTAACTAATTAGTTGATTAATCTGAACATGTGAACTAATTGATTGTGTAATCCCGATATGTAAATCGCTTAATTCTATGTTTATAATCTTCCAAGCATGTAAACCAGTTAGTTGTTTGACTCCTCTAATTCTAGCATGTTTATTTAATGATTAGTGCTCTAATTCTAGCATGTTTATTTAATGATTAGCGTATAAATTGTAATCAATTGAGTAGGTCAACCAAGCGAGTTAATTGACTAAGTATGTGGATTAACTAGCATGTTTAAATGTTAATTAGTATTGTACGAGCATGTTAATTGGCCTAATTAAATCAGTTAACTTGAGCATGATAATCTGATTAGAGTAATTAACTTAATTGAGCATGTTAATTGAATCGCCTAACTAATTAATAGTTGTTAATTACTTCTTGAGCATGCCAATCTATTTAGAAATATTTAATAATCTAGAGAGCATGTTTAATTGATTATTTTAGCATGTTTAATAGCTAGAATTTAATTGAGCATGTTAATTAATTTATGCCTTACTTTAATATGAACGTCACTTGTGATCCGTTGTATCTCCTTTATTATTGTGATTTATGTATTCGAGCATGTTCCCATTGTTCAATTGGTTCTATAATTGCTTCCTTCATACGATGTACGTTATTGGGTGTTCTATTCCTTTTATTTGCGCTTTTAATTCAGTTACTGTCTTCTATAAGTGCACTTCAATTCCTATTAAAGTTATGTTAAAGTTATATTATATGCATCATGCGTCATGTTAGGTTGAAATCATAATTATAGAAACCAAGTAGGGGGTACCCCCTTGGGGTGGTACCCATATGCAAGAGTGAGGAAAAATGCTAAGAACAAGAATGTTTCAGGATGGGCGGGACACGCCCATCACTGAAAGAAACCCTCCAGCGGGATATGCCGGAAGGGCAGAAACCCTGAAGGCGGGATACGCCAGAAGGGGAGGAACTTTGAAGGCGGGATACGCCGAAAAGGGGATGACCAGGGAGTTGGGGTAGATGAGTAGTCCAGATCTAGCATAACAGTTAGGATACACCCTCACCTAATCGGGAAAGGGACTAGCATGCGTACAGGAGGTTAGAAGCTGATCCACGAGGCCATCTCAAAGGACAACTTCCAATCTCTAGCTCAAAGTACGAGTAAAGAACCAAGAACCAATGAACGTAATAAAAGAGTTGGTTTGGGTGGCCCCCATTCCAAGAAGAATTAAAGAGAGAGATATGCATAATTGTTTTCCACCATTTCCTTACTAAGCCTTTAGGCTTACAGTTACTTGTGGTGTAGGTATAAACGACGAACAAATAATAAGTAGACGGTAAACACATAATGAAGCAGGGATGGATGATTTCGCACGCACGAGACTCGGGGCTGGCTAGGCAAAGAGAAAGATGAGTAAACGAGTGTAATCAAATGATGCTTAATTGTCAAGTTTTATTTGTTAGACATAGTGTTTAAATTGTTTAGTATTTCCTCCTTGAACAATTTATTTAAGCTTCCGCCATGATTTACCAAGGTTTAATTATTTACGCTTTCGTACATTTTATCAATTGGTTTTCAAAATGAGTTTTAAGAAACATTTAGTAGCGATTCGGTTATATGCACTCTGATACGTTTTGTTTTAAAAAGAAAGAAATTTCAAATTTTCACGCATTGTAAAGGAATTACGAAAATCTGGGTCGTTACAGTTGGTATCAGAGCAGCGGTTTAAAAACGATTTTGTAAACTACTTTGATCGTTTTTAAAACCAATTTCGTAGCTCACTTGTTTTGTGTTACTGCATTTTCATTGACTAGAGAGGTCCGTTGTGAGACTAGAGACGTCTGTTATGGGCAGAACAAGTTAAGGAACGTCTGTTTCTAGACGAGAGACGTCCGATATGTGAAGAGGGACATTCGTTTTGGTCGAGGGACGTCCATCTTAATTGAGGGAGTCTATGCATTTTAAAAATGCGAGTGCCTTGCACATGACCCATCAACATTAAAGCCTTTGGAGTCTATCCTTGCCTTCAATTCCGATCGAGGGTGTAATAGCTCGATTTTTTTATGTTGGAATTTAAAAAGGATAAATTGAAATAATTAATTGGGGAGAAATTAAATAAAGGGAAAGAGGAAGAGTTAAGAGAAGGGAATCGGTTGAAGGGAGAGGATTGAACCACTGGACCTATTCGGTTCAAGCTTGCTAGTTTGGTTTGAATTTTAAAATCAAAATGGACGCAGGCCATTTGCGAAGAGAAGAAGAAATGGAGAGACAGAGAGGGTGAGCGATGGTGAAGGAAACCGAAGGAGAAAGAGAAAGGGCAATTAGGGGGTGATTGACGGTGACAGAAGATTGGGTCGGTCAGTGTTCTTAACGGCGCGTTGCTACTGACGGCGCGGGGACGGCAAACCACGAGATGGCTAGGGCACGGGATTGGACCGTGATATCCACAGGTTTAATTGGAGCGTGTTTTTGCTGCCTGTGGATTCCGGCGTCGGGACTAGGTGCATTTGGTCGATTTCCTCCTCTCCTTGGCATTTTGTTGCTTGGCATTTTCGGTGTGGCGATAACTGGGAAGAATTGGTGATGGCAAGATGAACCGCGATCCGTGCGTTCGTTCTAGACCGAACCAAAGCTGGTTCTCTCCCGCCACTCCTTTAGCAATCTCCACGTGTTTCTCTAGTGAATGCTAAAGGCTTTCCACGTAGCATAAGTAGGAGACCTCCTCCATTGGTACATGTGATCATCCATCCCTGTCGGCGTCTTGGCTATAAATGAAGTGAAGCAAGGTAAACTCTCCATTCCTATCATGTGTGCTACTGCAAACTGTGGGGAGTGAAGAAGGAAGGTGAGAATGTTTTATTCTGTTCTATATGTGTGTGTTACTCTATGAACCATGGAAGAAGGAAATACTCTTTGGTGAGCTGCTTGGGAAGTGAGGGTCATGTGTGTGCTCTCTTGAGAATTTTGTGAGTTGTGGCCGAAGGAGATTGGGATGAAGCTCCCTGCTCCTAGCTTCGGGTGTACTTCAGGTAAGTTGGTTCCTTCCTGAAATTGTAAATTTTATATAAAGATTGTACTGTGAAGAATTAAATAGATAATGTTGCACTGCTGGATGTTGGTTTTCCCGTGGGCCATTGTTGAGATTCTGTATTCTGTTGATGAAGTCTGGTTCTGGATAATTGGATAAATGTTCTCTGTCTATTATGGATTTCAAATGGGGTATGTTCTGAAGTTTGGAAATAGTGTCATGCCTTAGAAATAATTGAGAATATATTGGAATTATGCCTCTGTTGATAAAAACGTCCTGTTGGTGTTGTTTTGCATTCTTTGGCTGTTGTCTTGGTTATTGTCCATGGGAGGTGGCTATTCTATTGATGAGTATTGGTTTTGGTTGCTTGTTGTGAAGTGTATTCAGTCGTTGTTTAGTAATTTTAGTTATGGCTATGTATTGTTAGATTTAGAAAAATGAGTAATGTGTTGTATTTTGTTGTTGACTGTGAGGCTTGGATGATTAAGAATATATGAAGTTGACTTTGTAAATTATTCACTCGATAATTTCATGTTAAAGTAGGAGTTAAATGGTTCTCTACTCTGCTGTGGGAAATTGGTTATTGTGATGGAATATTGTTCAGTATTGTGAAGTAAATTCGATGTATTATCATGTCACATTGATGGAATGAGCAACTGTTGTGGGTTGGTGCTATTTAGTTACGCATGTTGGATATTGTTGAATTATATTTGTGAAGCAGTTAAGAAATTAAGTTGAATATGGGATTGTTAAGGCGTTTTATGTTGTTTAGTTCTCCATTATTGGGTCCTAATGATTATGGAATAAGGGTAGTGAAATGGTTAAGAATAATGAACTATATGAATGAGGTTGATAATATGTGGTTTTAATAACTGTCCATTTAATGGTTTTGAAGGTACTAAAATGAATGACATAATCGCATTGAAAACTCCAGATAAGTTGATACTTACTGTAACGACCTGGTTTTTTGTATTTCCTTAAAATGCGTGAAATTTTTAAAATTTTTCTTCTTGGAACGAGTCAGAGCACGCCTAAACCAGATCGCTACCAACCGTTCGTAACTTGATATAAAAGCCTCATTAATAAAACTTATGCAGAAGCGTATGAAAATAGTTCGGTTAAAACTGTGCGGGAACGTAAATAAATAGTTAAGGAAGAAATACCAACCAATTGAAATACTACTTTTCATACAACTTACTACTTACTTTAATTACAACTTTCAAAACTTAACTTAATTAAAACAGTTTCTCTTTTACCTTTTTTACGTGCCTGGCCAGCCACGAACTCCCTCGCGTGCAGATCCATCATCCTTACTTTATTATATGATTTTTGTCTTTCACTTTGACTTCTAGTTTCATGCATTTGTCCTAGCGTACTCGTACCTACATCTACACCACAAGTAAAACGTGAGCCTAATGGCCCAGTAAGAAAAAAGGGTTTAAGGCATAAAATGCCTCTAATTAGTCCTTTTTGGAATGGGGGCCACCTAGACCAATTCTTTCATTAAGTCATTAATCCATTTATTACTTTACTAAATCTTACTTTGACCCCTTGGGATCCATTATTCTATTATTCCATTATTCCATACTAGTACTTTGAGCTGGAATTGGGAGGTTTTTTCCATGCAGTGACATAGTGGTCAGACCTAACCTTTTTCCTCGCATCTAGAACTCATGTACGCTATGACGGAGGGGCTACACCTAGATCGCAGACTAGATCCGCTACCCATCCACTCCCAATTCTCTTTTCTTCTTCCTTTCTTAACTTTTTACCTCACTTATGCATGCTTATGTACCACCACCAAGGTGGCACTCCCTATACTTTCTATTAGCATGATGCATGAACATACATTCTTAACCTATCATGATGCATGATGCTTTATAACATAACATTATTAATGGGAGTGCGCATTGAAATAAAAGTAACTGTAATTGAAAGCAAACTGAAATTGAAAGCAAAAACTGAATTTAAAGGCGCATATAATAATGACAAGAATTAAAGGCGCACAACAAAGAAAAATTGCATCTAGTTCAAACAGCGAGATAAGAGACAGTAAACTAAACATGCGATGAATGGAATTAACTAAACATGCTCACAATAAGAATACAACATGCTTTAGAAAACAAATAACTAAAACCAAATATGTGCTTAGAAATTCGTCATTCTTATTTTAATTGGTTAGCATGCTTTTATTCCAATCCAGTAAACATATTACGATTAATGATCTAGGTTATTATCCTAGGTAATTACATGTTCGACTAGTTAGTTAACATGCTCAAGGTTTAGTTATTAATTAACCAACTAGTTAATTTACATGCTTTAGTTGCTTAATCATTTAACATACTGATCACATGATCAAATTAACATGCTTAGGTTGATTAACTACTCTAGTTAAGTCAATTAGCATGCTTCACTTTCTTAGCTTAAGTCTCGTTAATTAATCTAGTCCGCTCGAGTTAATTTACATGCATCAAGAATAATTCAAGTAAATTAAACATACTCAACTAGTTGTTTAACATGCTCGTCTAATTTTTTTTACTCAAGTTAATTAGCATGCGTAAGATTGATTAGGCAACTACACAAGGCATACATTAGTAAATTAAGATGCTGATTAATTAAACGTATTAGTTATCCTAGTTAGTTATTAGTCAATTTACATGTTTCCTACATTTAGTATTCTACATGATTATTCTGATTAATTATCCTGGTGAGTTACATGCTCAAGGAAAACTTTTAATTATCCTTCTAACTAGTTTAGTTGTCCTACTGGGTTCAACCCACAGGCTTAAGCTTTTGGGATTGTTGGTAATTTGTCATGGTATCAAAGCTAGAGATCTCAAGTTCGAATCTCGGCAAAGTCAAAAAAATTAACCCCATTAAAAAAAATATCCACAACCTGCGTCTAGTTAATTAATTATTCTAATTAATTAACATACTCAAGTTTAGTTGGACATTTATTGTGAACATGCTTTGGTCCTTCTAATTAGTTATCCTAATGAATTGACATGCTCAGTTCATTAGTTAGATATCCTACTTAGAGTTGGTAGTCCATGTGCTAAGAGTTTAGTAAACTATAATTTACCATTTATACCAAGAAGGCAATAACAAAGGAAATATGAAACATATAAGCACATGGCGAATTGAACACTCAAGTGTGCTAATTATTCTAGTTATTAATATGTTCTAATTGATCATGCTTATAACTCTAGCAAATCAAACATGCTTAACATGCTAATGGTTTGAATATGCGAATTACATGCTACTTAGTTACCCTAATTAATTACATGTTCATCCTAATTAATTACATGTTCGGATTACATCAGATTACATGCTTAGTTAATTTCATGCTCAAAGGGTTAGTTAATTACCCTAATTAATTGACATGCATCCGAAAATAATCAAATTGATTAAACATGCTCAACAATTTATTAACATGCTAGTCTAATTAATAACATGCTCAAGTGGTTATCTTACGACTAGTTAATCGATTAGTTGTTGACTAACATGCTTATTAACTTAACATGGATACCAAACAAAGTAGATGAAAATAGAACCAATGGCAGAACAACGAAGGAATTATAGCACAAATAAATAATCGTAAGTAAAGTAGATAGTAAGCATTCATCCTTTCACGCATTAACCATTCATCACCCTTTTAACATTCATCATTTCTTTATCACACAAGGCATTTGTATCACGTAACAGACAATAAAACAGAGCACAACAACAAAAGGGAAATATCACAGAACTTAATCCAAATCTACAGAGTACTAACAAATCTATGCCATCAATCAACACAAGAAATATCTATGGCAGATAAACCAGCAAAGGAAGTAACTATGACACGACTAGTCAAAAAACTCACGCAACCCCCACTTGTGGTGTAGGCCCTCAAAATGGCCAAGACACCCCATTTTCCTTACTTCAATTTTTTATTACGCGGTAGCACTTAGTCGCTATCCTTTTTCCCCTTTCCGATACCTTCACAATCAAAACATCTTTCATTAATAATTTTGACTTATAACTTTCATTTCCTTTTCGAATCCTAACTTGTATAGTAATTCTAAGAACTTCACAGAACATAACATATATCAACTTTATCCTTCCAAGGAAACATAACATAAACTATTAAAAGCTTATACATTTCAAGGAAACATACTTTCAATATTTTTCCTCAACCATATAATAGTTTCTAACACTATAATAGAGGCATTAACACAACAAGGTAAAAATCCAACACTTTATGCTTGCGAAAAATGACCAACAGAGTGTTATCTATATTCACAGTTCAATTCTTCACAAAATAACAACCCAAATAGCAGCACATAGTCGAACTATCCTTCACACAATTAAGAAATTGAAACCCAACAGGGCATCATTCACAACAGAGTATTAAACCATTCATCAGTAAGGTTTAACTACTCACAACCAACAGACAACAAAGCAATATCTAGTTATCATCCAAATAAACCCAAGGTACACAACCCCACACACAATTAGCAGTGCATAACATTAAACCAAAGACTAGCACACATTGATAAACCTTCCAACAATAGAGTATTTTATCCATTTATTGACCAATCACAACAGTAAATGGAAGGGAACAGAGAGCAACGTCCAAAATTAACCAAACAGAGAAGGAAGCTCACCAGAAGCTCTCAGCTAGAGCTCACCCAAGAGGAAGCCTCCAGCTCCTTCACACTCTGCCTTTAACTTTCTTCTTCGGCTAAACCCCAGAGAGCAAATTCTGCTCTCTGCCCAGCACACCCGAAGCACTCTCCAATCACTCCTCCTCACTGCATTTCAACATCTCCCAGAGGGTACCCATCACCCTATCTCTGCCCTCTCTACATCTTCTAGAGGCACTTCATAACCTATCCCTGCCATCCACAGCTACGAGGTCAAATTTGTCTCCCTGTTGAAAATTTGTCTCCATGTCGACTTGTAGAGCAAGGAGCAGAAGGAGGAATCAGTTCTGCATGAACCGGCAAGCTGGACCATGGCCTTCAGCCGGTCCAGCACACATCACCGACTCAAGGCAAACCCACGTACCGAGGCCAAACACCGTAGCACTAGGCCTGGCTGAGCATTGTTGTCACTGTCCGTCTTACCATCACCAACGCACCACCATCGCCGAGAATCACCTGGAACAACAGAGCATCGCCGCTCTTTGGGACCCTATGCCCAATCATCACTGCAACATCCCACTCTGCCACCCATTGCAAAGGAGCCGCCTGAGCTAGAGCTTCGCCGAACCCATCGTCGTCTCGCTCACCAGCGCTCATCCCCGTCTCCCTCTTCGTCTCCTCCTGTCTCTCCCTGCCTCCCCCTTTCTCTCCATTTTTTCTCATCTCTTCGAAAAAAATGGCCAAAGGCCATTCTTCTGGGCGTTGATCAAACTGGTTCACTCAGTGAACTGGTTGAATTTTCCCTTAACTCATTCTCTCCCCATTTCTTTTCTCATTTTAAATCATCTTTAAATTATTTAACCCAATTAATTAATTTATTAAATCCCCTTAATTCCATTAATTTAACCCCTTTACATTTTCAATCCCAAATATTATATATTTTAATTCATTAAATTAATATTTATTTTATTTTGATTACGTTAATTTCCATAATATATAAGCTATTTAGTTCGTTATTGGTAATACCCCGATAGTCAATCCACTTAAAAATTCGGGGTATTACACTTACTGTGCTTTAGTATTCGGACCCTACATCACAAGAGTTGGGATTACATGCTGTGTGTTCTTTTAATGATATGTTGATTAGATATTTATATCATCACATAGGGCTGTATGTATTCAGGAACATATTGTATGACATAATTAATATATGTAAATAGGCATGTGGGGGTTTGGGAAATCAATGACTTTCCATCAGTAGGTTACTCCCACATAGGGAGCGGTGAGGTGTGAGTGCTACATGGAATCTAGGGTTCATTCTTCTCCCGTTCTGAAATCCCCAACGTCTTCAACAAAGGAGTGGGTACTGGCATGTGGAACACCCTTGATAGATATATCTCCTTGTCAGAGTGACTGGGTGGGCCACATGACCCTAGCATGTATTCCACTCTTGGCTTCCAGAAGAGATACAACTATTTTCTGTAATGCATTCTATGATCATGCATCACATCTGCATTGTATTTCATTCTATCACTTATTGAGTGTTAGACTCATTAGTTTAAGTCTTGCTGATGCAGGTGTGTACGAGAAATAAGAGAACAGGTCAAAGACAGTTGATGAAGAATTTGCATGGGTGGATTTTGTGACTGGCTAGGTTAAAGGATGTAAGAAAGAGAAAAATGTTTTGTATTTAAACCGTAAAGGAAAATAATGGCATTTACTATATGTTTTATTTCTTAAAGTTTCCGCTGCAATTCATAAAATGGTTTTAAGTAAAGAAATTAATGATCGGGTTTTATGAAAGAAAAATTTAAAATTTTATGACATTTTAAAAGGAAATAAAAATCAGGTCATTACAGAGGGACGTCCCTCCCTCGATCCAACGACGATCATTCCTCGTCTGCGACGCAGATTTGCGGGATGCCATAAATCCATCCTGGCTGTCAATTCTGATATCCAATGGCGATCGTCCCTCGTCTGCGGCGTAGATTGCGAGATGACATAAATTCATCATAGCCATCAATCCTGATTGAGGGACGACCCTCCCTCAATCCAATGACAATCGTCCCTTATCTGCGGCGCAGCTTGGGGGATGCATTAGCTTGGGACGTCCCTTGTCTATGCGGGACGTCAGTTGTTGTTGCCTTGGACGTCTCCGTTCGACGGTTGTTGGCGTAAACAAAACCACGACGTTAACATTGACAAATTTTGACCAGAAATGTGACTACGAGGTTGCCGTCGTTCTTTTTCCATAGTTCAGGGTTTTAGTTATTATCAAATTTCCTTCATGGTTTTACTTGTTGTTGATCTCAAACTATAGGTATGTGGTATTAATTTTCCTTTGAATTAATTTGATAATTTGAATAAATTTGAATTAATCTGATAATTTGGATTGCATTGCATATAGTAATTTGAATTAATTTAAATTAATATATTAATTTGGATTACGTTACATATGATAATTTGGATTATGTTATATTTGGTAATTTGAATTAATTTTGATTAGTATGCTGATTTAAAATGATTTGGTAATTTGGGTTGACCGTAACAATCTGCTAACGTTAGCACTTTAATTAACGGTCAACCGCAGGGATCCACAGATGTTTGCAACATTACATCTAATTATTAAATATGAATTAATTCAAATTACAATTGAAATTATCAAATTAATTCAAATTATCATATATAACATAATCTAAATTATCATATTAATTCAAATTACCAAGAGTAACATAATCCAAATTAATTAATTCAAACTATTTTACATCAACAAATTAATTTAATAATTTGGATTACAGTACACACATAATAATTTGAATTGATTTTGATTAATTTGGTAATTTGAAATAATTTGAATTATGTTACATATGAGAATTTAAATTAATTTGTTAATTTGAAAATTTAAATTATGTTACATGAGGTAATTTGAATTAATTTATTAATTTGGATTACGTAACATATGGTAACTTGAAATAATTTTGTAATTTGAATTATGTTACATATGATAGTTTAAATTAATTTGAATTAATTTGTATTTAATAATTATATTTAAAAGTACATATGTCTACAGGTTGCCATAGTCGTCCGCTAATTAAAGTGAAGACGTCTGCGGTTGCTACAATCGTCCACTAATTAAAGTGCAAATGTTCGCAAGTGGTCACAATTGTCCGGACCTATTTTTTAACAGAAAATGTGACTAACTTTTTTTTTTTTCATTTTCCATAGTTTAAAATTTAATTTGTTAAAGTAAATAGTTTAAGGTTCTACTTGTAGTGATCTCATAATTCAAGGTTTTTTGTTAAATACCCTATAATAATCAATATGTGCACTATTAAAGAGATTAAATTCAACCAACAACAAGTATTAAAATATGAACTTTAAATGTAAAATAAAGATATTTTATTTTTTTAGTTAACAAAAATTTAATTCATGATTTTAACAATTTAAACTATCAAAATATTCATAGTTGAGAAAAAGGGAATACAAACTATCTGAAGAATTCCATGATAAATCACAAATTTTTGACTAACTTCTCAATCGTTCTGAATGTGTGAGTAATTTTCTACTCAAATTCTCCTTGAAGTTTTTTATGTTCAAAATCTTTCTAGAATAGTGATATATACTATATCGTAGTCATATACAAAATAGTGCCACCACCACCATTTTATGAAGAAAATAGATCTAGTAAAAATAAAATCAACTCATGGATCACCACGATACATGAAGCCATATAAGAAAGAAGTGTGATAGTTCAAAGTCTAATCAAGGCGTAAACGAAATACTCTAGTCAGGTTTAAGAATTCTCACCTAAGGACATGACATTAAAAGCTGCCCCAATATAAGGTTAACCGTAACAAACAAACACATTCTTGCTATAAAAGGTGCACACCAAACAAATAACTCATATCATAGACCCAATACAACTAGAAATTCCATCAAAAATATAAAGTGAAATATCATGTATGTTAAAAATAAACGTGCAAAACTAACTTATATATGCATAAAAACGGACATTCTATGTAAGATGTCGAGATTTTAAATGTGATGTCTCACAAAATAAGAAATTTTAAAAACCATTTTTCATTATCCATGTGCAAATATAATAAAATAATTCCCTACCTATTTTGACCTTTTACAACATTGGTTATCGTTGTAATCAGTAACTTGCTAAGTTCTCTCGCACTACGGAATTACTTATGTTTATAACAACGGTAACGTGCGTAACCTATGTATAATGTAAAACAATTTAACATGAATATAAAACGAATTGTTATAATATATTAATAATCATATGTATCAAAATATCTTCTTTTAGATATAATCTAAAAAATTAAGAAAATATATCTTTGTAGCTAGCTTCACATAGGTACAAAATTGGAGAGTTTTAATAATGATTTCCTTAACCTTTGAAACCTTCACTTTTCTCCGTCAATCATTCTCACCTCGAATAAATACGTGTTGGTGTGATGAACGAAGCAAGATCACACAAAATATTCTCAACACATGAGACAATCTATTTGAATTTAGAGAACGATTCTCTAACACCAATACAGAAAACTCACGAATTTGCTCTCAAAATGGATTATACAATCTTAAAGATTTCCACCACCCTATGCTAATGAGGTTGATCCTCTATTTATAGTCGAATAACTTCATAATGGTCACTATGATATTTAGACAAAACTATTACAAAATTTAATCTCCTATTTAAGTTGGAATTGGTTTCACAATGACATATTCATAACAAACCTATTATGGAAATCAAAACAACTTGTCACCATAACTCAACACTTTGCACCATGACATTAACTTAAATTTGACATAATCCATTTTAAAAACTCTTTTCAAAAGTTACTTTGTGTTTGTTAATTAATTGAATAATTAATAATTCAATTATTTCATTTAATGAAATACAAAAAATATATTAACTATGACAACTTTTGTCCTTGTGTCTAATCAATAATTCAATTATTCTATCTAATGAAAAATAATAAACTTATTGTTTAGTGTATTAAATAATTAATAATAATTAATTCGTAATTAATTATTTAGTCTTCTTTATTCATTTTTCTATTATGAATAATGATAGAATAAGACAAATGGATCAATGAACCTATAGTTTTAAAATCCAATAATTTTTTGTTAATTAATATAAACTTTTTATATTAATTAACATAATTATTAGCTCTAAAGTATTTCCACTAAATGCTTAGAGTTACACTCTTAAAACTATAGAGTATATTTATTCAAAGTGACGTCCATTGATATAGAGTATATTTAACCCTCTGTTTTAGATTCATAATAAAGCTAGGTTTGTAATCCGTTAACCTCTCATATTACGTATTTTATCTTTGACTACCATTAGTTCTTGATTGAATAATTAATTCATAACGATAATGAATTGCGCGCTAATTATTCGATCCCTGAACTAACAAACAAGGAAATCTATAGAAATGGATTTCATTATATCAATGTTAGTATTCTCAGCTATTCATTTTAATTCACTCTCAATATAGAAGGTGTATGAATTATAACTCGTACAAAACTTTACCAAGTAAATCAAAGAATAAATTAAAATAAAATAGAAGTTTGTTAAATAAGATGAATTAAGATTGTAACATCCCAGTTATTCTTTCAATTTAAAACTCACAATTTTTTAAAATTTTTTCTTTTAAAACCACAGCGGAAGGCTTTTCATTTGAAAGCTAGCTTAAATAAGAAGTACATAAATAAACTCTTTTTTGTTAAACCATTTATCACATGAAACATGTTATACTATAAAACTTTAAAATATTTACAACAGCGGAAGACTTGTATTTACGATACCAAAAAGGATTAAACATAATTTGAAAACCTTCTTGATAAAAACGAAATACTATAACAAAGGTTTACTTTCCTCAAAACATTATTACAAAAAATTACGTTTCTTCTTTAATCTCTTAGCCTCACTAGGCGCCAAGCCCGCAACATACAAATGCCTCATCCAATGTTGCTATCTTTGATCCCTTGCCTACCTACATCACAGGAGGCATAATAAGCCTACTGTCCAATAAGGAATATAATCATGAAATGCAACTGTAACCTCTATGACAACTCTACATGCTTAAACATGATACATTTGTAAGGTAGGTGAGAGTAACCTCTTCAGTTTCTGAACTCACTACATGGATTGGTTTTTACGTGTGAGCAACCTCTTCAGTTTTCGAACTTGCTTAATCAAGCTACTTCCTACGTGTAAGCAACCTCTTCAGTTTCCAAACCCACGTAGCAAACACCATTTATTATCTTCATTATTAAGCCCTGCAACGCATAACGTGCAGTCATATAACATGTCTACATGAATGTCACACATAGCAGTTCATATATCACAAACAATATTACAAACAATTAACAACAATAACTATGCTTCAACTATAACATTAATTCTAAACGCGTTCCTATTACACTATAACATCATACATCTAATCCTATATCCTTGATGTATTATTTCTAACTTACTCTTAAACAGTATAGTACTATCTTATGGTATCCACCACTTGAATATGAATTGAGGACCTATACTAATTAACTATATTATTAATCTAATTTTTTTTCCTATATCATGCCATGATTCTAAGCTTTCTATATCCATATTATGCATCTGAACATCAATATTCGTAGTCTAACCTAACTAATTATATTCCCATTTATTTTACTTCTTATCGGGAATATCCACATAAATAAAATATTTATTGATGACTTATCAATAAAATAACTAACCTAATTCACCTCTAGGTTTGCCCCCAAGAATATTAATACAATTTATCGGCCAATAATAGGGACATTCCTATGTCTACACCACTGATCTACTAACAGGGAATAACTAAGAAATACTGTTGTAAAAGCACTACAGAAACTATCATCAGGCAAACTCATTTCCTTCCTTATCACTGACCATCATCATAGAAAATTCACTTTCATCTCAACTGTTAGTAAACTAATCATAGGAAAAACAACCTAACCAGATAATCATCATTAAAGGCTAACATAGAAATTTACACAAAAATCCTACTCCTGCAATAAGGGTCCTTTTGGACAAAACACAAGCATTATTCCTTACCTGGAGTCCTTAGCTTTAATAGGTTACTTAAATCTCTCCTTCACTGATTCACGTACTTCGCATAATCATCGTATTACGTCCATGGCCACAACTTCATCATCCCAACAGAACACCACTCCATCTTATTCTTCACTGCCATCATGCACTGTCAATATCTTCAAACCTTCCCAACACCTTCTCGTCATGTCTTTCATTCCCAAATTATTCCACGTTCTCTATTTCTCTAAAATTTTCTCGGCTTGCACATGAACACAACAATATCAAGCATACAAAATCATAGTAGTGTGGCATCTCTCTCCCTGCCTTTCAAAACTCCTGAACCTTCAATCTTTCAAAACTCTTACTCACGGTTTCAACTTCTTTTCAAACCCTCAAACCTTCATTCTGAAACACAGCAACTCTTTCACAGTCTCTTCCTTAAACACCATAAGTAAGACTCTCGCCAGCTCTCTCTCCAAATTTTGGCAGAGCTTCCACATGCCATCTCTTTCTCCAAAACTTCGCTGCCATCATCACCATTTATAGGCAACGTTCTATGCCTCTTCATGGTCTGCGTGAAGACAAAAGGCCAAAATTGGCATCCCTTTAATGTCTAGACGCGTTCAACGTCTAACCACTTCATCTTCAGATGCGTTTGACAACGTCCTTCACGATTCCATGCATTGGTTAAACCTTCCAGATGACCAACATAAATGGCAGTTGATCGATTTGCATTTGGATGATCGACCACCCGCACACAAATCGTCCACCAATATTCTTCAGAAAAATTTCTGTCTTCATGCTAGTTGATCGATGCCGGTCGATCGACAACTTGTCGATTGACTGCCGAGATCGACCGCTATCACCAAACGTCTATTTTCGCTTAATTTTCTAGATTATGTATATTCACATTATTTCCTTTAACGTGACACATACATATAGAGTTCTTCTATATAAATATATATATCTCTCAATATATATATATTTATATATTATAACCATAATCTAAAGTCTTAATTGTAATTGTAATATCTTTCATACCACTTCACCTTCTCCAAACCATTATGTACTAAATCCATATATATATTTGAACATCAATATCATCCACACCAATTTATACTATATATTCCACTATTCTTCCTTCACCTTTGTCCAAGTTAAATTCCAATAACTAATAAGAACCTTATTATCCTCATGCTCTTAGTCCTTACAATATCCATTCAATATCCAATTACGTCCAAATATATTTTCTCTTTGGCCAACACTTGAATTCTCCAATTATCCATAAATTTATTACTTAATAATCAAAGTATATATTTCATAACTTCTCTTCCACCTTATTTTTCTTAATCCAATATACTCCAAAATATTATAGATCTTATAACTTCATTCTTATTATATCCAAGTGCATTTTCTCTTACTAATTCACTGTTCACCAATCACTAACTCGGTCTTCATATTATCCTTTCTAATTCCAAGTATCACCAACCCATTCTCCAATAACTTTAATAATTCCCTTAAGCTAATTATGAACATAACGGGGCATTATAATTCACTTATTCCAAATACGTTTCTCTTGACCAATATCTTCAAATCATCCAATTCAGCTTCTATCATCCCAAAATTATCACATAAGCCTTGTGCTTAGCTCAACAAAAATTCAGGATATTACAAAGATCATACATATATGACCATCATTATGATAAAATTAATTGTTCTATATTTAAAGGATATTATCAGAATAATATAGTTTTATATAGTTCAGTCCTATACAATAATCATATTATATAAAATATATTTATCTTATGTCACTACATATATAGTCGGGATATAACTTTACATTCTTAATAAGATAAACTATGTTTATGACTATGAACTATTTGAAGATTCCATACTTCAAATATAAGTTATGGATTTATTTTTTGCTATTACTCTTTATATTTTATCCCACATATATATGATATATATGTTTATACAAAGTTAGCATAAATAACTAAAGAATTTTCTATTAATTTTATGAAACATAATCGAAAATGCTAACATAATATTAATAAATATAAATTTATTCATATATTACAAAATTATTGTGATGATCCAGATTAAAAATTAACATTAATAGTCGTGTTTAGTATAATTAAATGTGATAAAGTGATAGAAGATGACTTTGTATAAGAAACTGACTAACTAACTGAGAGTAATTTTCCAAACTAAAAATAGGTATAATAGTAGATACTTTTAGAATGGTGATGAGATTGGATCAATTGGATGTATGCTCATTAAGATATAAATTTTTGCATGAAAGTAATAAATGTGTTATAAATGAGCATAGTTACTGTTTGATGTGAATTGGATAAATTATTGAAATTATAAATTCAAACTATTTCGAGGTATAAAATAGACACATAAATGAAGTGTTTGACTTTAGATTGAAGGGATGTAGATATATGCAATGAAAGTTATACATATTTGAAGTTGTATTAGTTCTAAACTACACTGTTTGAAAAAGGTCTATGAAGAGGACTTTAGAGTGACAATTTGGAGAAGTGTATAAAAACATGATTCTAATACATTGACGTATATAGCCAACTAATAAAATTTGACATCCAATGAGGTATTGACACGTCTCACTCATAGATTAGTAACTAAGTGTGTGATTAAGGTGTAATTAGTGAATGATTAAGGTTAATTAATCATGATTAATTATGATAATCATGGGGATTATCTTATAACTAAAATAAGGTAATTATTTTAAGTTAGGAATGGTTAAGGATAATTAACCATGGTATTTTGGTAAATTTCCATGGAATTAAGGGTAAAATAGTAAAGTTTGAAGGACAAAATGGACATTTCACCCCTTGAAGTATCTAGAATCATGAGGGAGGTTGAGAAATGATCCTTATTTTGTGCTAGAACAGAAGAGAACCAGGGGAGAAAGAAGAGAGAAAGGGAGAGAAGAAAAAGGAGAAGAAGGTGAAGAAAAAGAGGGATTTGGCCTTCTATCCCTTAGGAAAAGTTGTTCCTCTCACCGAAAGTAATCTTTTGAGCCAAAAATCAAGTGGAGGAAGTGAAAAATAAGTCGTCTTCAAGAGGTAAGAACCCTAAACTAAGTATTTATTAAACTTTGTTAAATATTACTTAGTTTTGGCGAAGATAATGATGGATTTGTTGAGAATTTGAAATGGAATTCATAGACTTGTATGTGAATATTTTGATGATGTTAATTAAGGTTGAATTTTGGTTAATATGTGAGTGGTTGCATTGCTTAGATGAAAACATGGAAAAAGTGTGTTTTAATGGTTAAGTTAGAGAAGTTAGTTACAAAAAGAATTGAAAGATTATGTTAAAAAAATCAGTGTTAACATGTATTGAATGGATTACATGAAGTCAACATGCAAATTGTAGTTGAACATGGTGAATTTGGAATGGAATAGAAAGTGTGAGAAAAAGAATGAGTATAATGGATAATAATGTTTAGTTTTGTGTTAAGATAGAATAGAAATATCTATCTTGGTGATTAGACTATGGTGATAGATATAAAATGGATTTTAGTATGAATGTGTGTTTTATATTGCATAAGTTAGAAAGAATGTTTAAAGTGTTATGCTTAATGAGTTTAAATAAATTTAAATGTATATTTGGAGGTTTATATAAGGGGATTATAAACCTAGAACGACTTAGTATTAGTTTGGAATGGATATGGTATGAAATAAATATGTTAAATGATGAAAACGTGAGATAAAATGGGGTGGACAACCAGTCGGTCGACCATAAGTGAGAAAAATAGGAAATGAATGAATTTGTGTAAATTGTGGTCTACCAGTGGTGAGGAGTGGTTGACCAGTGCTTTGTAAAAATTGAATCTGTAAGATTTGTGATCGACCAGTGTTGAGGAGTGGTCAACCAGTGCTTTGTAATGGATGAATATGTATAATTAGTGGTCAACCAGTGCTGAGAGAGTGGTCGACCAGTGCATGTGTTTTTGGGTATTTTTCTTAGATTTTGAAACCAATGTAATACCCTGATTTTTCGTAACAAGATTATTTGGATAATTATGAGAGATTTATTTGATGAAATAATTATTGAAGATTTATTATATGAAAATTATTAGGATTAGTGAAGTGGGAAATTGGTTAAGATTTATTGGGGATAAATTAAATGAGGAGTAATTAAATAAATAAGGTAATGAAAATAAAATAAATAGAATAAAAAAATAAGACATGGAACGTCGACATTTGGAGAAAATAGGCGATATGGCGTTTCGGTCGGACTGCGGTCAACTCTACGGTCGAATTATCCGACCAAAATGTGTTACAGATTACGTTTTATGGTTTTCGGACGCAATGCGGTTGAGTTGCAGATGTGATGGTTTTGAATCTATCAAATTCATCAATTTTGCGGTCGAGTCATCTGTCGGGAGGCGGTCGCAAGGTTTGACCAAAAACACAAAGCAGAGGCAAGATTGGGTATTCGGACACAATGCGGTCGAAGTTACGATCGAGAATATCGAACAAAAAATGGAGATTTAGTGAAAAATGAGAAATAAAGGGTTGAACTAGTTAATCGTGAACCAATCTTGTTTGAAAACAAATGAGAAGAAAGTTGTGGTTGGTTTTCATAGAAAAAGATTTATTAAGTAGATGAAGAATAAAATAAAAAGGGAAATTTAAATAATTGGAAAGAGGAGGATTGAAAATGAATGAAGAAATGGGACTAAATTGGAATGGGTGGACTAAACCGGTTCATCCTTGAACCGGTCCAGTATGTAAAAAGAAACAAAATGGCCACAGGCTATTTGAGAGGAGAGAAAGAGATCGGGATAGAGAGAGAGTGACCGAAGACGAGGGAGTCGAGGGAGCTTGTGCTCGGAGTGCTCAGTATGACTCCATCACGACATCGGGACACTGTCCAGCGGACGAGTGAGCTGCTAGCAGTGATGTGGGTTGTGGGCTAGGGCTCAGTGTTGCCAACCCGCGGGACGTGCTTGGACGAAGTGCTCTTGTGTCCTGTGAACTCCAGGCCGAGGTAAGTCTAGTTGATTGATTGAATTCTATTACGTTTTCTTCTCCCTGGCATTTTGATGGATTTCGGCCAAGGTTTGGCCGCATATTGTTTCGGCTGAAATGGCAGTGGTGACTGCTAGGGGGAAACATACGAGCAGCGGGTGATAGCCTTTGCTGTGGTGCGTCGACCGGTTCTATTGTGAACCCAGTTTCATGAATGGCCTTTTGTCCGAGAAGAATTTTCCACACTTCTCCCTTCTAGCTGACATCGCACTCGACTAAAGTAAAATAAAGGGGTATGGGAAATGTCAGATGAGAATGGGTCTCTAGAAAAGGTTGAAGGAATGGAGGAATACTGTTGGGCAAGTTGTGCATAAAATCAACAGAGTGAGAGAGGGAAGAGAGCTGGGGATGAAATGTGAGGTGAAGACTGAGAGGAAGAGGGAGGCAGAGAACTCTCTCTGGTGACGGATGGCTGAGTAAGTTCTGAAGACAGAAGAATAAGCAGAGATTGGAGGAGAAGAGGTTGAAGGGAAGCTGCTCTGCTCTCGGGTTCTCTTCTGGCTTCTCTAAGTAATACAGAACTACATTCTTCTTTGGTTTTAGGGATTTATGTAGATGAAGTGGTTAAGCTTCTAATTCTTTTTGCTCTGTTGGGTTTTATTTCCCATTGCTGCTTGATGGAACTATTGATGGATTATTTATCTGCTATTGGTTTTGATTCCCTGTTCCTTCTCATTTTATGAATTTTATGGAATATATGGTAGAAGATAAAGGTTTATGGATGTTATGCTCGGTTAGATTAGACTCTCTGGATAATCTGTTAATTGATAAACCATTAAGATCTTGTTATTTAGTGATGAAATGTTGATCCTTGGTTTTGGTTATTGCTTCTGAGCTATGGAGAAATGAAATGAATGGTGAGGGATATGTTCAATTGTTCGGATCAGTCTTTGTTTGGTTGGAAAGCACTGTTAGGTATTATGTTTTATAGAACTTGGTAAATGGGTATTAGAGATGTAACACCCCGAATCTTTATATCGGAATTTATTAAGAATAATGGAAAATTAAGTGGAAGTATTGGATTAATTGGGTAATTATCGGGGTATATTACTAGAGATGTATTCGTAAGATTGAAAAATTTTG
>CM039471.1:23424613-23478304 GCA_022433065.1 Begonia loranthoides
TGGTTAAATCTACTATTCTAGAATTTAGCTTTGTAGTAAATGTAACATATCATTGGAAATGTGTTGTTTGCTCTATTGATTTATGAGGAAGATAAGTGATGAGTTACTCTCTGTCTATTGGACTGCATCTTGGTATATATGAGACAAAGAAAAGAAATGAATGGAAGAGTTATATTATGATGGTAACATATGATTAAAGGACGAATCTAAGATTGGTATGAAGTGTGAACGTGCTCTATTATTCAAATGGGTACTGAGTTGGATTATGGGATGCTATATTGATAGATGTTTTTCATTATGAAGGTATTGGGAGAGGAAGAAGGACAGCGATTAAGTGCATTTGAGGTAAATAATTTGGGTCTGTCTTGGCCATTGAGGCCCTACACCACAAGTAGAGTGCGTGCGTTTTATGTTCGTTTTCTGAAATGCTAACTACTAATTCCTTAGATGATTTCCTACAGTATTTCCTTGTTGATTTCTTGCCATGGACATTCCCTTGATTTGGATAGTGTAGAATTGTTAGCATTTGTTAGAATATGATTTGCTCCGTGATTCATTTCCTTTATTGTCAGTTTTGCTTTCGTAGTTGTCTCTGTATTGTGATCGAATGCTTTACTTTGTAGACATATTCTTTACTGTTAATTGTCCTTCTTACTGCATATGTTTTACTTTAATTGTTGTGATAGATTGCTATGATAAATAATCAAGGAGTGAATGTGATAAGTGTAAATGATGAAAGTGTGAATGATAAGGAGCATGAATGTGCTAAGAGTTCTTTTAAACGTTCTGTCATGTATTATCTACTTGCTATCTAGATTACATCTCCTATGATAATTCAACCGTCATTTCTTTCATTATATATATATCATCTGGTTATTACCTTTTTATATCTGTGTTAAATTAACGAGCATGTTAACCAATTGTTAACCAATTGAGTATGATAATTAACTAGTTGTAATTGATAACTAATTAGTTGAGCATGTTAGATAACTAAACTAGCATTTATTAATTGTACTCAAGCATGTTAAAAATGATAGTAGATGGCTTAATTATACCTTACTTGAGCATGTAAATCGACTAGAATAACTAATTGTAAACTTGAGCATGTAATTAATTAGAAGGATATTAGCATGTATACTACTTGACTTGTATTTATATCCTTCCGAGCATGTAAATCGGCTAAGCATGTAAAACGTCTAATATTCTTTCAAGCATGTGATTACTACTTAAGTAAATTAATAAGCTAAGTATGTTAGTTAGCATATTCACTTAGCTAGGTTTAGCACGTTTTAATGTTAATTAATATTGTTGCATGAGTATGTTAATTCATTTAAGTACATTCAAGCATGTTAATTAATCGGGGTAGATAAATAGACTTGGACATATTAATTGACTAAAGTGGTGTTGTAACTTGAGCATGTTGACTAATTAGCTAATCTAAGTATGTAACAATGCATGATAATTAACCAGTTGTTTAAACCTTGAACATGATAACGACTTAGTCGAGCATGTAATTAATTGGATTAATATTCGCACAACAACTAATCATGACATGCCACGTAATAAGCTTGTGATTAATATGTTCAATTAGTATGCTTAACCAACGAACTAAAATGAGAGCATATTTAAATCACTTAGAAGAATAAATATAGGAAGCATGTAAATGGATTAGGATAATTTACATGTTAATCGATAGTATGCTTTCGATTCTTTTCCGAATGATATTATCCTATTAATTCGAGCATGTTTTCCTTGTTTCAATTCATCGTACTTGTTCTCTGTGGTGTGCAGTTATTTCCTTCTATTATATGTTTTGCTTTCCTTATATGTTCTTTCAATTACTTCTATATGTGCACTTCAATTCCTATTAAAGTTACGTTATATGCATTGTGCAACATGTTAGGTTGAGATCATGTTAATAGAAACCCAGTAGGGGTACCCTTTCGGGGTGGTACCCACATGCACGAGTGAGGAAAATGCTAAGAACAAGAATGTTCAGGATGAGCGGGATACGCCCATCACCAAAGAAACCCTCCCGGCGGTATACGTCGAGAGGGAAGAAACCCTGAAGGCGGGATACGCCAGAAGGGGAGGACTCTTGAAGGCGGGATACGCCAGAAAGGGGACAAAAAAAGGAGTTAGAGGGCGGATGGGTAGCGGAACTAGTCCGCAGTTAGGCAAAGCCCCCAACCTCGATGGGAATGGGGATCTAGCTGCAAGTAAAGGGTGAAGTCCAGTCAACTATTCTATACCTTAAGAACCCTCCAATCTCCAGCTCAATGTACGAGTAAAGAACGAATGAAGAACGAACGTAATGAAAAGAATTGGTTTGGGTGGCCCCCATTCTAAGAAGAATTAAAGAGAGATATGCATAATTGTTTTCCCCCATTTCCTTACTAAGCCTTTAGGCTTACAGTTACTTGAGGTGTAGGTACAAACGACGAACAGATAATAAGTAGACGATAAACACATAATGAAGCAGAGATGGATGATTTCGCACGCACGAGACTCGAGCTGACCAGGCAAAGAAAAAGATCAGTAAACAGTTGTAAATCAACGATGTTTAATTGTCAAGTTTTATTTGTTAGACGTAGTGTTTAAATTGTTTAGTATTTCCTTCTTGAACTATTTCTTTACGCTTCCGTAAGATTTTAAACAAATGGTTTTTATTTTATTATTTACGCTTCCGCACCTTGTAATTGATTTTCCCAAACGAGTTTAAAGAAAGAGTTAGTAGCGATCTGGTTAGACGCACTCTGATATGCTTTGTTTAAAAAAGAAAGAAATTTCAAATTTTTACGCATTTTAATGATTTACAAAAATTCGGGTCGTTACAAGAGAGGTGGTGTTGACATTATTGTGAATTATTAGGTTGTGATTATTGATGAGTAAATGTTATGGATTTGTGAAGGTATTAAAAGGGGAAGAAAGATAACAATTAAGGGCAGATACACATTGAAGATTGCAGGTAAGTAATATCGCATGTGTTTTGGTCTTCGGACCCTACATCACAAGAGTTAAGACTTGTATGTTGACTGTTTACTGTTTTACTAGAATATTAGGATGTCGATCATGTTATTGTTCGAGGATTATGTTGATTGCTATATAATGCTATGTTTATTAGATTAGGTTCTTTATGTTAAGCAATATGATATTGAGCATGTGTCGAGGTTATATAGAGATAGGATATGAACTGTATGCATTCATGAGCATTCATGCATCATGATTTTCAAATTGATACGAAAATAGTTTTCATGCATGGTTTTGAAAAGGAAATGAAGAGTGGTGGAATGGATGCTCATACACACTAAGTGAATAGCATCCTTGAGGGTTGATCACTCGAGCTGACAACCATCACTTGGCTGTAGGATTATTCATTGTATCATTGAATAAACATAAATAGGCATGTGGGGGTTTGGGATATTTGGTGATGGTCCATTGGTGGTGACATCCCTAATGGATGTATCTTCTCCCACATAGGGAGTGGAGTGACAGTTAGCCACAAGCCACATGGACCATAGGATGTATCCTCTTCTCTTGTACGGAAATCCCTAATGTCTTCAACAAAAGATAATGGTGACGGTCATCAGTGGTGATGCCATAGGATATAGCACCGGAGTGACGGATAGCCATATGACCATAGGATGTATACTTTTTTTCGGTATAAGGAAATGATAGATTCCTTTCCTTAAAATGTAAATCAGAAAGTTGCATATGGATTTTAAAGTGGCATAACATGTGCATCATACCTTTTATTTATATCACTTACTGAGTGTTAGGCTCATTAGTTTATGTCTTGTGATGTAGGTATGTGTGAGAAACATGAGAACAGGTCAAAGGTAGTCGATGGAGGATTTGCACGGATGGAACTTGTGGTTGGCTAGGCTAAAGGTAAAGAAAATAAAAAGAGTTTCTAAATGATTTTGTGAAGTATTTAAATGGCAAAAGAAAATATTTGTATTTAAACTACTATGTTTCATTTATTTAGCTTTCCACTGTATTTATTTTATAAAATGTTTTAAGAAAAGAATTTGAATTATCGTCTTTAAATGATTTTAAGAACAAGAAGCCTTCTGCTGTATTTGTAAAAGAAAAGTTTTAAATTTCTCACAATTTTTAAACATAAGAAAAATCAGGTCCTTACAAATGGTTTGCCCATTGTATAATTCATTTTGGGAGATGATTGAGATATATATAGAACATGTTTAGATAGATGTATGAGACTAATTCATGCGTCATTTATGTGTGTTTAATAAAAAGATTTGCATGGTTCATATCACACGCATTATTAGTATGTATTATATGCATTCAATGTATGTATAGTGAGGATGCCAATTCATGCATCATGATGTCTTTATATGTACGAAACATATTATTTGGGTGGTATTGTTGGTCACAGAGGAACCTAATATGCCTCGCTAGACTACGTATTGTGTGACGTATGTAAAGTGAGAAAATAGAAGGGGAGTGACTATGAGTCCCCCTTGGGTTGAGAGTCCCTAGCCCTTTTGAGGTTTTTATATTCATTGACATACCTATAGGAGATAGTGACCAGTATTTGGAGGAGGGGGGTTGGAGGGGTGGGTTTCATGGTCATGGTTGTGTGCGACTTTACATACAATGGTTATCAATCATTCAGGTAGATAGTCACATAAATATTGACATTCACGGATATGTTGACATTCATGTACATGTTAATACAATGGTACTTGTTAAATATATGAACATTTAATAATAAATGAAGCATTTCATCAATTCACTCTATCACTGCATTATTGTAAAAAGAGAGTTGTGATATGCATTTCATATCTATTGCATAATTGTGGGTAATGGGATGACATAAACAAATGAATGGTTATAGTATCTAGGTTATGGTTTGTTATATCATATCATAAGTCTTGACATTGATATGTGCATCATATTAAGAAATTCCTTCACATAGAAGGACATTAGTAATAGATATTAATTGTAAATGTCTAGATAATTTGATGTTGAGAAATTCCTTCATGCAGAAGGATCAATTGTGTTAGACATTAAACAAAAATGTCTAGATAGCATGAGATAGACATTACTTAGAATGTCCAGATAGTTTGAATTGGGTATTGATAAACATTAGCTATAAATGGCTAGATAGCTTGAGAATAGACATGTTAGAGATGTCTAGTAGTATTGGTATTAAAGAAACCATTGAAGTATATGAGAGATAAATTGTGAATTAGACATTAATTGGAAATGTCTAACTGAGAATGGTAATAGATAGACCATAATAGAAGGTGATCCATAACAAGAGAAATCACATTAGAAAGGTGAAAAATAAATTAAATAAATTCAATATTCTAAAAAGTTTTAAAGGTACAAAAAGGGAATAACACATAAGAAAGATTTATCTGGAGTAAATTATCCATGAAGTGATGGTGCTTAAAGGATATAGCACATGAATGTGATGATGGAAGTAGTTTACATATAAACACTTATGAGAATAAAATGTACATGACGAGTAATTACACATGAGCATTAGGAAAAGTAGGCTATGGTTATCTAAATCATAAGCCTAAGTGTTTCTATATATGCACTGAACACTTCTTATGAAGTGTAACACATAATTGAGATATTAATTAGAATATGTATTGATCTAGAGAAATTATAGATCATGGAATGTGTGATCACGAGAGTTGATCAAAAGTTATACGTTGGAAGTTAAAGATGCAAGGACTAATCATGTTGGGCTTAGTACATGGTTAGTTGTGATATTATATAGTTAATTGGATCCTTAGATTAGGATTCTTACTGAACTCATAAAGCTCAAGGTTCTATATGTTGATGTTTTTCAAGAACAGGTGGTAGCAGCTCAAGGTCAAAAAGGTAAAGATCAGTGGATTGATGGTTTGCACAGCATAGTCCCAGAGTGTGAGTTTGGGGTTTTACTTTGATGTATTTTGTTTTAGTTCAGCCCATGTTTGTGTAATAAATTTGGATACAATTTTTGTAAAATAATAATAGTGTACAACTTTCTTGTTTGGGTGAATTTTATTTATATGGTCCATTTACGCAATCGCATGAGTGTGTGTGATATGTGAGCTTTTGCTGCAAGTTGTTGAGAGTTGTGTGATCATTCTCCGGGTGGAGAATCCAGTTCACGCCACGGTTCCCATGGGGATCGGGGGGCCTAGTCTTGATAATTATTCTATTACATTTTGTTGTTGGACATATTACTCTCAACAATCTCCCACTTGCCCTAAAGCAAATGACACATGTCTCTAATCTCTAAGCCCTCTAAATGTTCCTCAAAAGGCTGTGTAGGTAACGTCTTGGTAAAGGGATCAACAAGATTCTTAGCTGATAGAATCTTTAGAAAAGTCATATCGCCACGCTGCACTATATATCTTATCACATGATATTTTCTTTCTTATGCTTTGTTCATTTGTGACTTCTAGGCTCTTTAGTATTTGTCACTGCTCCACTATTGTTACAATATAGAGAAAATGACTTATACATATTCGGAGCTACTTCCAAATCACTAAAGAATTTTCTAAGCCAGATAGCTTCTTTTGGTACTTTACAAGCAGCAATGTATTCTGCTTCCATAGTGGAGTCTGAAACACCATCTTGATTTACACTTCTCCAAACTATGGCTCCACCTCAAGGGTGAAAACTGATCCAGATATTGACTTTTGATCATCTGTATTATTTTGAAAATCAAAATATGCATATTCAGTTGGAATCAAATCCTTGCCAAATTATACTAACATATAGTTTATTGTTCTCCTTAGATACTTTAGAATATGTTTGACTACTATCTAGTTATCTAATCCTAGATTTAACTGAAATCGGCTGATTATCTCTACTGCACATCATATGTCTAGCCTTGTGCACAACATAGCTTACATCAAGCTCCCAACAGCTGATGCATAGGGATAATGTCTCATATCTTCTTCCATTTGAGATGTGTTAGGACACTACTTTTTAGAAAGAATAACTCCATATCTAAAGGTAAATAACATTTCTTGGAGTTTTATATCAAATATTTGTCAATCATCTTATCAATATATAATGCTTGAGACAAAGCTAACTTTCTACTTTTACGATCTCTTATTAGAAAAATCCCAAAAATGTAGCTTGCATTTCCTAAATCTTTCATTTGGAATTGCTTAGTCTGCCATGCTTTTATATCTGATAATAATTCTACATTATTCCCAATAAGTAGAATATCATTAATATACAGAACTAAGAAGATCTCATGCTTGTCATTGATGAGCTTGTATACAAAAGACTCATCAAGGCACTATGTGAACCCATAAGATTTGATTGCTTCATAAAAGCTCATATATCATGACCTAGATGCTTGCTTAAGTCCATAAATAGATCTATTTAACTTAGAAACCTTTGGTTGTGCATTCTTATCTATGAAACCCTCTAGTTGCTTCATATAAATGCTTTCTTTAAGATTACCATTTAGAAAAGTTGTCTTGACATCCATCTGCTAAATCACATAATCATAATGAGCGGCAATAGAGAGCAATATAAGAATGGAATTAAGCATAGCTACAGGAGAGAAAGTCTCTTCATAATCAACCTCTTTCCCTTTGGCTATAACCCTTAGCTACAAGCCTAGCTTTGAATGTCTCTACATGCTCGTCCACTCCTCTTTTTCTCTTATAAATCCATTTACACCCTATAGGTTTCACCCCTTCAGGTTAGATTTACAAGATCCCAGATAGAGTTGGAATATATAGATTCCATCTTAAGTTTCATAGCTTTAAGCCATGCTTCTTTGTCAATATCTTCCATTGTACACCTAAATGACAATGGATCACCTTTTTCATCATCAATGACAATAACTTGTATTTCACCTACCTATCTATATCGAGTTGATGGTCATATACTACCCTCTCACTACATCTAGGTGGCATGATGATTTGGCTAGAAGTAGTCATCTTCTGAGTACCATGTGAAACAAGAACTTTTGTTGTTTCCAATTTGATCTCATCAGCACGAATCTCCTCCAAGACGGTCTTGCTTTGAGGACTATAGAACTATAGAACAAACGTACTCTTGTGCCTTTTGTTATCTTGAGGACTATAGAACAAACGTACTCTTGTGCCTTTTGCATACCCAACAAACATGCAAACTTCATATCGAAGTTTTAATTTTCCAGTATTTCCTACCAGCACATGTGTTGGACACCCCCATATGCAAAAATGTATCAAATTAGGTTTGTGACCACTCCACAACTCTTTAGAATAGATTTGTAATACCCCAACTTTTTATATCGGAATTAATAAGAATAATGGGAAAGTGATTGGGGATTTTGGATTAATTGGGTAATTATCGGGGTATTACCAAGAACGTGTTCGTAAGATATTACAATTTATGGAAAATTTTTGGATAGTAATTTAATAATTAAGGTAATTAAAATAAATATTAATTTGATGAATTAAATTGTAATGTTTGAGATTAAAAACATAAGAGAGTAATTAATTGGAGATTAAGTGGATAAATAAAGTGAGAAATTAAAATAGGCTTTAAATTAAATGAGAAATGAGGGGTTAATGGATGGTGTGAGGAGCTGAATTGGTTCACGCTGTACCGGTTCTGTCGAATGGACTTTGCTGGACAAAAAGGGGAGATTTCTTCATTTTGCTTTCGGCCATTCAGTCGAACGCGAGAGAGAGTGGGAGAAGAGAGAGTGAAACAGAGGTGAGGGAGAAGAGGAGTGACGGAGAGGCGATGAGAGCTGAGTGAAGGAGAACGACAAACAGTGAGCTCGGGTTCATTTTGGCAGGCTCGGGTGCATGTCGTCTAGAGTATAGCGAGCAGCTACGGGCATCGTGGGTCACGACTGTGGGCACAGGATGGTTCGGCGGCCATGGCTCTGGGTTGTCAGTGATGCGGCAGGTGTCTAGCGAGATGCAGCAACATCGGGATGGCAACAACAAGGTGGATTGACACCAGCGTGGCGTTTGGTAAAGAAGAAATGGCGATGGCGTCGGGGAGGCAGGGGCATCGGTCTGGGCGGTTCTTGCTGGACCGGCAGAAGGCCATGGTCTAGCCTGTTGGTTCTTCAATGTTGAACTGATCCTTGCCATTCCTTCTCTAGGTGGAATCGACAGCGTGTCATGCGTGGTGGACAATCTCTGAAAAAGCTAGAGAGGCTGTCGAGCATGCGGAGTGCAACACTCTGCCTCCTGGAATGGCAGAGTGTTTGTTGGCTGGAGATGTTAACTATACAAAGAGAGGGAAGGGCCGAGAGAGAGGAGACGGAAAGGGAGCATGCTCTCTGGTGTTCCTTGGAGTGATGGCCGAGAGCAGTGAAGGGAATAAAGAAGGAGGTCAGCTTTTGGTTGTTCTTCAAGTATCGATTCCTCCATGTTTTCTTTATGAATTAATTTATTGAGATGTTCTGCTACTTGGAAATGAGCTTCTGTTTAGTCACAAATTTGATAAATATGCTTTGTTGGGCTGTTTGGATTCTCTGTTAGTAATATTTGGTTTGGCCATGGAGATTTTGTGTTGATGAATGATTTTGTTGTTTCGTTGGTCACGATGGGGATGTGATACGTTGATTCAGTTTATGCTTTGGATTATTAGTGGATAATTGTGCTAAAATGTCTTAAGGAAAGAAGAAAAAAGAGTGAGTATATTGTTGTCTGTTAATGATTGGCATAGCTGCTACCATTTGGAATGTTTTGGGATTGAGCGCTTCTAGTTAATTATTGTTTGAAGCTAGAAAGTGGAAACGAAGAATAATTGTTGGGAAAATATGTATGGTTGGTTAAAGTGGTGTTAATGGATAATGTTGATGAAAATAAATGAACGGAAACTGTAAGTGCCTAAGTAGCGAATAAGGAATATGTTGAGATTAATAAGTTAATTAATTGATGAGATTGCTGATTAAGCGTTATTAAATTATGAAGGTACAAATAAGAGAAGAATGGTCACGGTTAAGCGCCAAAATGTGTTAAAGATTCGAGGTAAGGAAATAGGGGTGTCTTGGCCAATGGAGGCCCTACACAACAAGTGGGGGTGCGTGAGTTGCATTCCTTGTTGTTGATAGTTCCTTGAATGATTATTGTTGCTATCTCAGTTGTTGATTCCTTTGTTGTACATATTTCCTGTGTTGATCATAGTGTAGGTTTGTGAGTGCTCTGTAGTATTTCCTTGGTTGATTTTACTGCTATTGGGTTTCCTTTATTGATTTATTCTGTTATATCATTCGTTATGCGATTCAAGTGCTCTGCCTTTTTAAAGAGGAATGCTAATGTTTAAAGGAGATAAAAGGTTAAGGTGTGAAAGGAGGAATACTTACTGTCTATTTTAAATGCTGCTTAGTGTAACTCTTAAGTGTGATAATTCTTTCATTTATGTTGTTAGTGCTGTCCTGCCATTGGTTTGCCATTACTTCCTTCATTAATCTAGCATGTTTATCTACTAATCAACCTAGTTAATCGTTAATCAATTGAGCATGTTAATCAATCTAGTTAATTATTAATCAATTGAGCATGTACATTGTCTAATAAGTAACTACTAGCATGTTAACTAATTAACTAGCATATTTAGATTAATTAACTGACATGTTTAAATTAATTAGCAGCATGTTAATTAACTAGGGTAATTAACTAGACAATGAGTATGTTTAATTGACAAATTAATTTAACTAGTTTTTAAATAATTGATTCGAGCATGTTTAACTAGCTATTTAATTAATGACTAATCCTGGAGCATGTTAATTAGCTATTTAAGCATGTCTAATGACTATTATTTAATTGAGGCATGTTAATTAACTAGTTATCAAATTAATAACTAATCCTTGAACATGTTGATTAACTAACTAGCGAACATGTTAATTAATTAACTAGTTAAGCATGTGTACTTAACTTGATGCATGTAAATTGAGTAGGGCAATTAATTAACTAGAGTGATTAACTAGACAAGCCTGTAATTAACTAGACTTGAACATATCAAATAGGTTTAACCAACTAGCTATGCATGTTTAATCTATTAAACTATTAAAAGCATGTTTAAGTTACTAGCACGTCTAATTTCTCAAGCATGTTTAATTAACTAGACTTGAACATGTTAAGTAGGTTTAATCAACTAGCTATTCATGTTTAATCTATTAAACTATTAAAAGCATGTTTAAATTACTAGCACGTCTAATTTCTCAAGCATGTTTAATTAACTAGACTTGAGCATGTAATTTACCTGGGATAACTAACTAGAATAATCACCTATAATAATAAATGTAGGAAACATGTAAATGGACTAGGAAATTAACTAGGATAATTAGTATGCTAACTGCTAGTATGTTCGGTTTGTCTTTCAATTATTATTGCATTCTATTAATTCAAGCATGTCATCATTGTTAATATATGTATTCCCTTATTGGGTGTGTTGTTTGTTGACTTCTCTCTGTGCTTACAATTCCATATTTAAAGTGTTCCTTACTATGCGCTTTCAATTCTATCATTCAATTATTGTCAATTACTTTCTTTTATATGCGCTTTCAATTTACAGTTGCTTTCAATTACATTATATGCGCACTTTAATTATTATGAATGTTATGTTACAAAGCATCATGCATCATGTTAGATTGAGAATGTATGGTTATGCATCATGATGATAGAAACTAATAGGGAGTGCCACTTTCGGGTGGAACTCACACATGCATGAGTGAGGAAAAATGTTAAGAAATAAAGAAATAGAAAACGCTTAGGATGGGCGGGATACACATATCACTGAGAAAAAGCCTAGAGGGCGGGATACGCTTGAAGGGAAAAAAGAAAAGAAAGGAAAAGAGAGTTGGGGTAGATGGGTAGTTCGGATCTAGCCTGGCAACTAGGATACAGCCCCACCTGGTAGGGAAAGGGACTAGTGTGCACACAGGAGGTTAGAAGGCGAATCAAACTAAGCCATCTCAAAGGACAACCTCTAATCTCCAACTCGAAGTACGAGTAAGGAACAAACGAACCAACGAACATAATGAAAAGACTGGTTTGGGGCGGTACCCACTCCAGGAAGAACTAAAGAGAGTCATAAATATAATTGCATTAAACATTTTTCCTTACTAAGTCTTTGGGCTTACAGTTACTTGTGGTGTAGGTGTAGGTACCTGTACGTGAAAATAAATGCATAGAATTAGGACTCAACGCGAAAGACGATAATCAGATAATAAAGCAGGGATAAAAGATTTGCACGCGCGAGACTCGAGGCTGGCCAAGCTAAAGAGAACTGAAGAGAGCACGATTGTAATAAAAATGTAGTTAATTCTTCGATTTTCATTTCTCTTAAGTGTATTTAATTATTTAGTTCTTTCATTAAGTTTCTTTATTAATGATTTACGCTTCCACAACATTTTAAACAAATGATTTTATAACGCTTCCACACTTTTATAAATTGGATTTGATAACAAGTTTAACGACATGTTAGTAGCGGCCCGATTAGACACACTCTGATATCATTTTCAAAAGAGGATTTTAGTGGTTTTACAAAAGTTCAAATTTTAATGCATTTACGAAAAATCGGGTCGTTACAAGATTTAGATGAGACCACATTCAAAAATTAAGTCACTATCTATTTGACATATCCCCAAAATGATTTTGGAAGTGTAGAGTAACTTATAATGGATTGAACCATGTTAAGTAAAATCCTATTTCTCTTCTCAGCAACACCATTTTGCTAAGGAGTGCCAGGTGTTATTGGCTGAGGTATAATCCTATGTTCTAACAAGTAATCCTTGAATTCCTTATAAAGGTATTCACCTCTTCGATTTGATCGAAGACACTAAATTGACTTACTTAATTCTTTTTCAACTATAGTTGTAAACTCTAAACTGTATTACATAAGTATAATCATATCTTGAGTAATTATCAACAAAAGTGATGAGGTACTCATAACCACCTCTAGCCCGAATTGTCATAGAATCACATACATTTGAATGTATGAGTTCAAGTGGCTCTTGGGCCCTTCGACTCTGCAAAAAAAAAGTCTCTTGGTCCTTTTACCTACTAATGGGATTCACAGATTAATAAAGATCCAACATTTAGATCTTTTAAAGGACCGTCTTTTACAAGTCTATTAATTCTATGTAGATTAATATGACCTAGATGAAGGTGCCAAAGATGTGTTATTATCATTAGAAATTTCAAGTTTCTTGGACTTAGGCAACTTCACTTTAAAAACTTTAGTATTCAATAACGATTTATGGGTGGGTCTTATCACATGAAGTCCACTTTCCATAAAACCAGAATAAATATCTATTCCATTTCTAGAAATAATAAAAATATTATTATTAAAAGAAATTGAATAGCATTGTTGAAATAAGTGAAAAACAGAAATGAGATTTCTAGTAAACTCTACTACAAAATAAATATTATTCAACAATAAAAATTTATTTTGAAAATATTATTTTGTTTTTCCCACTGTTGAAGTTGAAACTAGTGTCTCATTGCTCACTCTCATAATGAACTCCCCATCTGCTAGCTTCTGGTAGAAACTAAGCTTCTATAATGAACAACAAACATGATTAGTCATACTTGAATCAACTATCCAGGGTGATAAATCATTCTCAACCAAACAAGATTCAATAACAAGTAAATCAAATTTACATATCTTCTTTTTCTTTAACTCATCGAAATACTTTTTATAGTTTCTCTTCCAATGACCATCAACTCCACAGTGGAAACATTTTACTTTGGGCTTTTTTTTTGCTTGAGCTATTCTTGTTTCCCTCGTTAGACTTATTCCTTTTATTTAGCTTGTCCTTCTTACCCCCTGTTGGATATGCTCTTGTACCTTTGCCTTGTTTTTTAAATTTCTTCCACTTCTTAAGGGAAGAGTGAGAAGTGGAGGGCTCAACAGCATTTATTTCTCCCTTCTTCTCTACAGAAGAAATTGACTCATAGGTCATAAGCTCGTTGAGCAACTAAGGCATATCGTAACTCAGTTTGTTCATAAAGTAGTTGCACTTAAATTCTAAGAATTGTGGGCTCAAGCTTTCAAAAATCATACCCACTTTTATAGCCTCATCGATATGTGCCCCATTGATCTCAGCCGCATGAATCGTGCTAATAATCATCTACACATGCTCTTGAACGGAGGTACCAGCCAGCATCTTGCTATTCACAACTTTCTTGATAGCTTTATGATGGGTTTGGTCAGATGAATTACCAATTTACCAAACACGTTCTTAAAAGACTTTATTATCTCATAAATAGTCTTTGTTTTATCAAATTTTGTGTTGAGACCATCTGTAATGTAATGATTTTATTATAACACTTCCGTACATTTTATCAATTAGTTTTCATAACGAGTTTAAAGAAAGAGTCAGTAGCAATTCGGTTAGACGCACTCTGATACGTTTTGTTTTTAAAAAAAAATTTTAATTTTTACACATTTTAACGATTTACGAAAATCTGGGTCGTTACAGAGGTTGTGGTTCAACCTTGGCTTCAGCTTCAATTCCACCAACGTGGCTCGCTGCGGCTCCTCTATCTTTACCAGCCGCACATGCTCCAGCTTGCACCTCGGTGGGTGTTGATTTCACCTCAGGTGCTCCATCTTACATTGTGGCGGTTGCTCCTTTTGCCGTGGGTGCCCCATCTTGCACTGTGGCTGGTACAATCTAGTTAAACTGACAGACGAGGTCAGTTGCAAGCTGATAGCATCACAGGTAGAGTCCATCATTTCTGCCTATGGTTGTGGGTGAGTCTAGGACGGACCACTCTTTCACTTGAGCATCTTTTTCTTTGCATGGGAATCCATTGGTATCGATTACACAGTGTGGAATGAAGGTCTAAGAGTACGAATGTTTGCCGAGGATATCGTGGCTTGCGGTGAACTCGTCGAAGCACACAATCGAGTCTTATATCGTAGGGCAGAGGAACAAAGAATGAGGCACGATGATCCGTGGCAGATCAGTATTAATCCGCCGTGGTTTATTGTCAACCTGTGGTGGGTTGTATATAATCTGCGGCAGGCCATCAATATTATAAGGTTATTTTAAAAAATAGTGATCCGCCGCAAATCAAAATTAAAGCGTTTAACGGCAAACATGACAACGATGTTAGCGGCAACCTTTTCTCATAGTTCAGTGGTTAATTTGTTAGCAAAATAAGTTTAGTGGCTGACTTGTCATTGACTATAAAGTATGATGGTTGGTTTGTCATTTTCCCTTATTTGTATTATAAACATAAACTACTTCTTTGTTTTCGATATATTAAAAATCTAAGTATTATCTAACTTTAATTTACTTAATACTAATTCAATTTTTATGTGTTGGGATAATTCTCCTTTTTTATTGATTTAAGCGCTTACTCTAAAAAGTACCAATTTATACTACAATTTATTGCGAAAATTAAAACTTATGACAATATAATTTGACGTCGATAAATGACAAAAGTTTACCAAAGATTTTATTTATTTACAAAAAAAATTGTAAATTTTACAATTTTGGAGTCATTATTCAAATGTTTATCAAACCAAAAGTCACATGTGGATAATTATCATTCTTGTGTTTGGTTCAGTGATTATTGAGTGCACGTATGTATCATATGCCATACTCATTCTAGTTGAAGGAAGTTGCTTCTCAGTTTAAATGGAGCAGTTGGTTACTTCTGTTTAAGCCAGTTTAGAATGAGGTAGGTGAGATTGAGACGAGGTGTACTTTTCTTTGTATCTGATAAGGTTTTAGTAAGTGAGAAGAGTGCAAAAGAAGAGTTAGGGTTGGAGGGAGTTTTTTCTCTGTCCATGAGTCCATAAGTCTGGAAGAACTTTGATTCTTTTTTGTTTTTTGATCTGTGAATAAAGATGAGTTTGTCTTGGTCTATGGATGTAGGATTCATAATTTAAACCACGTAAATCTTTTGTGTTCATTATTTCTTTCTTGTTGTCAGTTTTCTATTTCTTGGTAGTGGGTGAAATTGGTTGTTCGGTGTAAACGACAATCAACAATTGGTGCAGTGAGCGTGGATCAAACACACGACCTTCAGATCGGGGGCTTATCAAGTCGGAAATTCAATAAATCTTGAATGGCCAAGTTTGAGGTTGACAAGTTCACCAGGGACAACGATTTTAGCCTCTGGCGTGTAAAGATGAAGGCCATCCTCGTGCACCAAGGTCTTGCTCAAGCAATTGAAGAAGCGGCTCTGCAGCTTCTCAAGGATAGTGACAAATCTAATGCAGAAGAGGTTGAATCCAAGGCTCACAGTGCGATCTTGCTTAGTCTTGGAGATGAAGTCTTGAGAGAGGTAACCGAGGAAAGGTTTGCTCTCTCTGTTTGGGAAAAATATGAGGCTTTATATATGAAACGTTCTCTGGCTAACAGACTCTATTTGAAAAAAACGATTATATACCTTAGAAATGGAAGAGTCTAAGGAAATGAGAAGGCACTTAGATGATTTTAACCGAACAATTCTGGATCTTAACAGTACAGGGGTAAAAATTGCAAAGGAAGACCAAGCCATCATCATTCTGAGTCCTTACCAAAGGTGTACGAACACTTTGTTGACACCACGCTGTATGGTAAGGAAACACTTACAATGACAGAGGTTAAGGCATCTGTAAACTCTAAGGAACTTAAGAGGAAATCAAATGAGAATGATTCCTCTAAAGGTGAAGATTTAATTGCCAGGAGAGGAACTCAAATTAGGGATAAAAAAGGGCAAAGAGGGAAGTCAAGATCTAAGTCAAAAGTAAGGAAGTGTTTCTTCTGTCATAAGGAATGACACTTCAAGAAAGATTGCTATGAAAGAAAAAGGAAGCTTGCTGAGAAGAATTCAAAGAAGGGAGATGCATTAGTGGCTTCATATGGATATGAATCTTCTTACGCACTTGTTGCCTCTGAATTGGAATCGAGAGAACAATGGATCCTTGACTCTGGATGTTTTTTCCACATGACCCCAAAAAAGGAATGACTAATGAATTATCTCAAGACAATGGGGGGCAAGGTGCTATTAGGAGATAATAAGTCTTTCCATGTTGATGGTGAGGGGTCTGTGCAACTTCAAATGCATGATGGCTGCATAAGAATTGTTCAAAATGTAAGATATGTTCCTCAGTTGAAAAGAAATATCCTGTCAATTGGAATGTTGGATTCTATCGGTTGTGCAGTAAGGATTGAGACAGGAAATCTAAAAATATCTAAAGGGATTTTGACAGTAATGAATGGTAAGCTGCATAACGGGCTATATGTGTTAGAAGGTCACACAGTTGCTGGAAATGTTAGCACCATCTCTGGAGGAAAATCTGACAGTACCGAATTATGGCACAGAAGGTTAGGATATGTAAGTGAACATGATCTTCTGGAGTTGCAAAAACAAAACTGTTTTGGAAAGATCAAAGTTTCCAAACTGACCTTCTATGAGAACTGTGTACTTGGGAAAAGCAAGAGAATAAAATTTTTCACTTTAACTCATAGTTCAGGGATTCTAGACTATGTTCATTCTGATGTTTGGGGGCCAGAGAAGGTTTCCTCCGAGGGAGGTGCTACATACTTTGTCACTATTATTGATGATTTCTCTAGAAGGACTTGGGTTTATTGCATGAAGTCCAAGGATCAGGTGTTTGAGATATTCAAGACATGGAAGATCACTGTTGAAAAGCTAACCGACAGAAAAGTTAAGAAACTTAAAACAGGTAAAGGAATTGAATATTGTTTTGAAAAGTTCAATCAATTCTACTGAGAAGAGGGAATTGTACGTCATCACACAGTAAGTTACACTCCCCAGCAAAATTGACTTGCTGAGCGGATAAATAAAACTATTTGGAAAGGGTTAGATGCATGCTTCTAACTGCTGGACTTCCAAGAATATTTTGTTCAGAAGCTGTCAAAATTGCCTTTTATTTGATAAATCTGTGTCCTTCAGCTGCTTTACAATTCAAGAAACCTTTTGAAGCTTGGCATGGATATCCAGCCACTTATGAAAATCTCAGGATTTTTGGGTGTGCTGCCTATGCACACGTTAAGCAAGGAAAGCTAAAACTTCGGGCAATTAAGTGCATTCTCTTGGGATATCCAAAAGGGGTCAAGAGATATAGACTTTGGTCCATTGAGCCAAATCAAAGGAAAATTGTCATCAGTCGTGATGTTACTTACATTTAATGAGCATCATTTTCCCTTAAAGCCAATTGTGGAATTGTCTTCTAAATTAAAAGAGAGTTCTCAAATTGATGTGGAGCTTGATCAAAATGACTCCAGAGAAGGGATTGAAGATTGTATACATCCTCCAAGTAGTCAGCAAACTGAAATTACTTATTCTGCCAGTGATGATAACACAGTGGACTATCAACTAACACGTGACCGGTCTAGAAGGGTTATCAAATCAACTCAATGCCTTGGGTATGCGGATATTATTGCCTATGCATTGCATGTTGCTTCTGACCTTGAGAATTCAGAACCACTTTATTTGTTGAAGTGATGACCAGAAATGATAAGTCTCTGTGGTTGGTAGCAATGAAGGAAGAAATGAATTCTTTAATTAAAAACAACACTTGGGTGTTGGTAGGTAATCCTAAACAACAGAAAGTCATTGGTTCTAAATGGATTTTCAAGCTAAATGAAGGTATAAAAGGGGTTGAAAAACCTCGGTACAAGACCAGGTTAGTGGCAAAAGGTTTTGCCCAACATAAAGGTATAGACTTCACTAAAATATTTTCTCCTGTAATTAAACTAACATCTATTCAAGTTTTGTTGTCAAAGGTTGCATTGCTGGACCTTGAACTTGAACAGATAGACGTGAAGACTACTTTTCTTTATGGAGACTTGCAAGAATCTATTTTAATGGTTCAACCGAAAGGATTTGAGGTATATAATTTTAAAAAGGAACCAAAATCCAGGGAAGAAGAAGATTACATGAAGAAGATTCCCCATGCAAAGATTCTGGGTAGCGTCATGTATTCTATGGTTTGCACACATCTAGACCTTGCACATTCTGTAAGTGTTGTCAGCAAATTTATGACTAATCTAGGTAAATCACATTGGTATGCTTTAAAGTGGTTGTTGAGGTATATTTCCAACACTTTAAATCTTGGTTTATGTTTTGGAACTAACAATTCGAATACTGCAAATATTGCTGGATTTGTGGATGCTGACTACGATGGTTATATTGATTCTAGACATTCAACTTCTAGATTTATTTTTATTGTTTATGGTGGCTCTGTTAGTTGAAAATCCTGTTGGCAGAAAGGTGTTGCTCTGTCTACCACAGAAGCATAATTTGTTGCTGCAACTGAAGCATTTAAGGAAGGGATTTGACTTAAGGGATGACTTCTAAACTGGAAATTGATAGTTAAAATCTTACCATCCACTGTAACAGTCAAAGTGCAATTTATTTGATGAAGAACCTTGTCTTCCATGAGAGAACTAAACATATTAACATTTGGTTGTTCTTCATCAGAGAAAAAATTGAACATGGTGAAATCCATGTAGAGAAGATTGCCACTTAAGAGAATCCAGCTGATACTTAAACAAAGATTCTATCTGTTACCAAGTTTAATTTCTGTTTAAATGTGGTTTGTGTTCATCCTGTTTAAATTTTATAGAGTTAAAGTTCTCCACTGTCTTGTAATATCTGAACGAAGGTGGAGAATTTTTGTGTTGAGTTTAGTGATTATTGAGTGCACATGTGTATCATGTGCCATACTCATTCTAGTTGAAGGAAGTTGCTTCTCAGTTTAAGTGGAGCAGCTGGTTACTTCTCTTTAAGTCAGTTTAGAATTTGGTAGGTGAGATTGAAACGAGGTGTACTTTTCTTTCTATCTTATAAGGTTTCAGTGAGTGAAAAGAGTGTAGAAGAAGAGTTAGGGTTGAGGTGAGTTTTCTCTCGGTCCATGAGTCTGTAAGTTTGGAAGAACTCTTATTCTTATTTGTCTTTTGATCTGTGAATAAAGATGCGTTATCTTGTCCGTGGGTGTAGGATTCATAATCTGAACCAAGTAAATCTTTTGTGTTTTTTTTTTTTTCTTGGTGTTTGTTTTCTATTTATTTGTTGTGGGTGAAATCGGTTGTTCTGCACAAACTACAATCAACAATCATGAATGATCACCTGATAACAAAAGATTTAACTTATTTGTTGGAAAATATAAATTAGAATGTGCTCAGATAATAATTGGTTGAAAAATATAAATTAAAATATATTTTAATATCAATTTGTTGGTGCAAGGAAAAAGAATTATACGGAAGAATTTTAATGAAAAAAAGAAAATATTGGAGAGAGAGAATTGAGAAATGTTTTATCTTTTGGGTTTTATTCACAAAAGCCATTGACTTTTCTTTCCACCATTTTTGGTAAGTCTTACAACCACCATGATTTTGAATCTCTTTTGACAGATGAGCTTAATCGCTGTACTTTTCCGAACAAGCAAAGAAAATTGTAGCCACAGCCATATCTATATCCTCAAACTTACTTGCCAACCATGGAGAATTCACAGCCATTCATCGATTACATTCACCAACAAAAGCACACCTACTTTCTGATTACTATATAACCATTCCCCTTATTCTTCTCTCTCTAACTGACCCTGTGAATTCTACAAAACTCTCTCTCGTTCTCTACCAACGTATGACAAATGGGTGTGTTTGAAATTACTTCAGCAGTCCTCATACTGGCTCTGCTGCACCAAGTGCGTGGAAGAATTATAAACAGTGGTCGTTGTTATTTTGAAGGGAAATGGGTCTTTGATGATTCATATCCCCTTTATGATTCTTCCAGATGCCCTTTTATAGAGAATGAGTTTGACTGCTTGAGCAATGGCCGCCCAGACAAACTCTATCTCCAATATAGATGGCAACCCAATACTTGCTTCTTACCCAGGTACTTAATATTTCTCACCATAGATTCCAAGGCAGTGCATGATTGTTTCCATTAACTGTAATTGCAGCCTATGTGCATGTTATAGTAATCTTTCTGCATTATTTGTTTTGTTCCAAACAAATTCGCTTGATGGAAGCTCGTCGTCAATTGGTCTGCCAACAATTTTTTTAACTTGGCGTCGTTGAAAATCATTTTTTTGTGGCAGTAGACGAGGAAGACGCTTGTTTTCTGCTTCAAGTTTTGTGTCTTTGGCCTGTGGTTAACGGTTAGCCTACCCCACTGATGAATGTTTTTCTGTTCTAGCTAACAGGAAATATGATGATTTTCTTAGGTTAGTTAGTTGGGTGAAGGTAGATAGAGTGTTTCCAAAACAGTCACCTAACGCAGGTGATCTCTCGACAGAAAAAGTCTTCATTTTTAAGACCATACTGTTTTTGGTAAGGCTTTCTTAGAGGGCTAACTACTTCTTCTAGGAAGAAGATTCCCAATGCTGACAAGTTTAGTCAGGTCGGACAAGAAATAAGACTTTCCCTCGGCTCAAAGATTAGAATTTTCGGTTTTGGATCAGCGAAAGCTTTCAAATTTGAAGTATAAATAAAAATTTGATTGAAATCAGCCAAACGTTTTGATAAATGATGACGAAAAAGTCCGCAAAAGGAAGATACAATAAAAAAATGGGTAAATAACACTGTAGACCCTATAGTTTGCGATCAACGACAAGTCAAACCCTGAAGATTATTTTTTAACAACTAAAACCCTGAACTATGAGAAAATGTCGCCGGCGACCTCGCAGTCACGATTTCCGTCCAGAGCCGTCGAGGTTAATGCCCCGTTTGTACCCTGTCTAGCGGCGTCGAACGGAGTTGAAGGGCGATGGCAGAGCCGACGGTCGAATCGTCCAGAGCCGATCGAAGTACGACATTCGCTGGCTGTTGGATCGACGAGGATCGTCCCTCGTCTGGATCGACGGCCAGGATTGAATCTGGCGTAGCTGCCAGATGCGATGACGGACAAAGATCCTTGGCCGTTGGATCGAGCGATGGACGTGCCTCGGATTGACGGCCAGGATTTAATCCGCCGGGCGAAGACGGACGTCGATCCTTGTCCGTTAGATCGCCTGGATCGAACGGTCAGTAGTGTCTCCAAATTAATTGGGTCACGTGCGGGTCACATGCGATCCTAAATCGCCAGAATTCCCCATTATGACGGACGTCCGTCGTTATACCACGGACGTCATCAGCCTCTGGACGACGTCCGTCTTAACATGACGGACGTCCGTATGAAAATGACGGGCGTCCGTCACTCTCAAATTTTATACTAAAACCCTAACAGAGTCGAGCACAAAAAGTCCGACCATTGCCATAGATATTCGAGAGAGAGAACTTGTTTCCCCTGACCAACTCCCTCAACGTAAGCGAACGAACAAGAGTATTGCACATCACATGGAGTCGTCAAGGTGTGCTTCTTCATCATACATGGTTGAAGAATCCATTGACTGTGGAATGGAGGCGGATCCTAATCCTAATCCTATTTTGGCAGTAGAGACCAATGAGAATCGGTGGTTCTACCACGAAGCCGGTATAGAATTGCGTTCAATCTCGGGATCCCTGGAATCGGAGCTAAGTTCGATATGTGACTCAGAGGATGATGATTGGGCAGAGAGTATGCATCCCCAAATTGAATGTTCGTCCTCGGAGCTCTGTCTGGGTAAGAAGTATAGTGCGTTGAAGGATATTAGAGATGAAGTGGTTAATTATGCTTTGAAAAATGGGCACGGGATCTGGTTTGTTAAAAGCGAACGACATCGGATAACTGCTGTGTGCAGTGATGGATGCAATTGGCGGCTTCACGCTTCAAATTTGAAAATCCAAAATCAAAAAAATCATGAATCGTTCAATACCTTTGATAAATCAAAAACCCGGTTTTCAGAAACTTTCAACTACACTATGATGCAAATTGTTGAAATTTAAACGATAATAAGAAAAGAAAACAAAAAAATAATGGATACTAAGATTTACATGAGAAACCCAAGACAAGTAAAAAATCATGGGCATATAAGAGAAATAACTAATTAAATAGGTACAATAAATTTTGTGACTGAAGTATATATTTATACACAAAAACAAAATCCTAGTTAGTTGAGATTCCAATGTGGGCCGAACTAGCTTGACCCATCTAGAATTCAAGTCACATCAAACTCTAACATTATGTATGAAAATGTAAAAGATGGACTATCCTATGTGTACGAGTTGTTTAGTTGTTGCTTGCTTGAATTTGTTTTTCATTAATGGTGTAACCAATACAGTGGGCACGATTATAGATGATTTAAGGGCTATTTTGGACCTATTAATTTCTCTTACTTCATTTTTTATTCATAATATCATTTTTTGGATAACAAAGCTAAGGAGATGTTCATCATTTTGATTAGTTTTTCTATATGAAAATAATTTGTTCAATGACTAAACATAGACTTGTTTGTGGGTTATGGTCCATGAGAGTTCTTTTTAGTGGCTACATGAAAAATGTTTTTTTTTTTTATATATAAAATTGTGTCCATACAACTAATTAGTTCCTTTCCTAACTGTTCAAATTGTGTTGTCGCTTGATTGGAAAAATGGTTCTTCTTGTCACACCCAATAGGCCCATAATAGAATGAGAAATGAACTATCCCACAAAAAAATTGAATTGTCTTACCCTTAACTATAATTTATTGTAAGAAGCAGAAAGCTTGTAAATATAATTAAAAGTTATGGCCCAATAACACTGAGCTTACTTATAGATCCAATAATGATATAAAAAATAGTATGATAGTCTATGTCCGATAATAACTATATGAAAAATAAAAGTAAAGAAATAAATCAAATAGAAAAAAGTGTACTTACAAGTATCTTATCTCACCATAAAGATTCTAAAATGAAATAGATAGTTAAAGAAAGTAAATGTTGCATACTCCTATGCCGTTAATTTTTTGGCCACATGTACCATTTTTGGTTAAGTGGTCAAACTAGTAAAAATTGGGTGTTGCTACGCAATTTAAAATCTGAATAAATGATATTCAGTAAATTTAAGTAACCATGGGTCAAGTTTGGATAACGTTTGGATTTTCGACGAATCATCATTTGAAAGATTTTATTAAATGTTTATAATATTATATACTATATATATTAAATAATTTAAAATTAAATTATTTTAATAAAAAAAAGGTCGGTTGAACTCGGGAAGAGAGAGAGAGAGAGAAAGGTGAAGGAAAGAGGAATTGAAGTCATGCAAGAGTGAATTCTGACACTAGATCCATGTTCAAGGCATTCTCAGTTTCGATCTTTGTGAAGGTTCTTCGTTGGTAAGTTTGAATTTAAGCTCGTTTTCTCATTTGACATTTTGTTATTATTGGATTCGAATTTCATGCTCAAAAACCCAAAATATTTGGTTGTTTTTGTGTTATTTGAGTCGATCTATAGTTTAAGAGTAATGTTTAATCAATTAATGGTGTAAAACGACAAAAATGGGCAAGTTTCGTTGTGGTTTTTTTACCGAAAATGTCATCCCCAGTCAACTGCGAGAGCATAAGTGCTTTGGGACTTAGCGCTCGTGGTAAGTGTCTTAGCATTTGTGCCAGTCATTCGCAACTGGACCCAGACATCCATGTCTGGTATAGGTGTCCATGTTGGACGTTTGTAGTAGGTATTCGGGTTGTTGTTTGCGGTTGATATATGAGGATACACACTAGTTGTCCACAACAAGACCCTACGCATTTGTGGAGAGGTTCGCGCATCAGTGCTAAAAAGCGCTTAGGGACTATGCATCCGCACAAGGTTTGGACGACCATGATAGCATTTAAAGGAAAATGTTGATGTGCCTTTGCGAATTTTTACGTCCATATACTGTTTCCTTCTGCTTTAGGTTCATAGTCCTAGTATAGGATCCATCCTCTATTTTTTTCATTGAGTTTAGATAGGAATTTTTTATGTTGGTTCTATTATAGGTTCTGTAAGGACTCGCCTTTTTCTAACTCTTTTTAAAATGCGTTTAAATTAAAACTTTTTATAAAACTACTGAAATCTCTTTTTAAAATCATATCAGAGTTCCTAGCCAAAAACGTTTCGTTAAACTTGTTCTGAAAATTTATAGCGGAAGCAGTTATAAAATCCTTTATTTAAAACATAGAGGAAGCGTAATTAATTTACTGAAAGAAACTAAACAAATTAATTACAAAACGTTTTTCTCTTTACTCTCTTTAGCCTAGCCAGCCATGAGTCTTGCGCGTGCAAATCCTTCATCCCTGCTTTATGATCTGTTCATCGTTTGTACCTACACCAAAAGTAATACGTGAGCCTAAAGGCCTAATAAGGAAAAGAGATTTAATGCAATATGTTATGCCTCTCTTTAGTTCTTTGGAATGGGGGTCACACAAACCAATTTTTTCGTTACGTTCGTTCATACGTTAAGCGTTAGACTGGAGAACCCATATGGGATGGTATAGTTTGCACTACCCATCCACCCCCCAACTACCAATTCATTTGTTCATTTATTTCTTTTCTTTCTTTCGTTTCTTTTCATTAACATTTTTCCTCGCTCATGCATTTCATTAACATTGGTTTAGGGGCCACCCAAACCAATCTTTTCGTTTTGTTTGTTAGTTCTTTACTTGTACATCTAGTGGAAGATTGAAGGACCCATATGAGATGGTATAGTTGACTGGATCTAACCTCCTGTGGACAACTACGTTCCAGTCCTAACAAGGTAGGGGATTCGCCTAGCTGCCAGACTAGATCCACTATCCATCCCCCACCCCAACTTCCTTTTTTTTTTTCTTTTCCTTCATTTTCTTCACATAATGCTTATGTGAGTACTACCCCCGGGAGGTGGTACTCCTTATTGGTTTCTATTAGCATGATGCATTATGATACATTCTCCAACTAACATGATGCATGATACAGTATAACGTAACATTAACAATAATTAAATTGCACATATAAAAGAAAGTAAATGACAATAACTGCATAGCGCATTTAAGGGAAAGCAATAACAATTGAACACCCAATAATTGAATGACAAAGATTAAAAGCAACGCACCTGAAATGAGCAATTATAGAAATGATCAAAGCAAAATACATGATTGAACACATAGATGACAATAGGACAAGAAACGTAAAAGAAGCAACGATCAGAGCATGCTATTAAATAGACATGGGTAACAATATAGATCAAGTGCGGAAAATTAAAACTAAAAGCAACATGCATCTGAAGTAAGGTAAAATAGTAGAGTGAGATTACGATTATTACGCTAGTTAGTTATTATTCTAGATAGTTATCCTAGTCAATTTACATGCTCAATGAATAGTTAAAATTATTATCCTAGATGATTAAACATGCTTTTATTCTAATCTATTAAACATACGCAATTAGTTAATTAGTTAATTAACCATGCTCGAGAAAGATTACGATTTTATTCTAGTTAGTTATCCTAGTTAATTACCATAGCAAGTTAAACATGCTCAGATTAAGGGGATAAGAACTTCTAGTTAACATCGAGATTCCAACAATAATAGTAGGATAGAATAGCATTAATAGCAATAACTAGTTATCACACAATAAATTGTTCAGAACAGAAAGGAAACTCTTAGCTCATTCATGATCATTCTACATTCAACATTCTACAAGCTTCACATCATAGATTGTCATTACGCAGTAAACTAAACATTTAGTAAATATTCCTCACCTCTCTAAGCTTTCGTCAGTAAAGGAATTTCATGAAACCAAAAGCAGTATATCAAATTTCAATAGTAAAAGAATTGCAGGACATTAAAAGCAGTATATCAAATTACAAGAAATTAACAGCAAGGAATTAGCACAACACAAGCACACTACTTGTGGGTAGGGCCTCCAAATGGCCAAGACACACCCAAATCCTTACCTCAATTCTTTATTGCACGTTAGCACTTAATCGCTATCTTTTTTTCTCTTTCCGATACCTTCACAATTAAAACATTTACCATTAATGATTACCACCCATAACTAGAACAATAATTCTAAGAACTTCTTTGACGCCTACACGGAACCTAACCTATCACGACTTAACCATCATTGGCTAATACATTCCAGGTAAATACAACAGAGAACGTTACACACTAATGGTTAAGAGTACGCTTCAATATGATTTCCCATAACATCAACAAAGACATCATTCATTAACCATATAGCAAGGTTAATCCCTTCCATGCTAACATTAACATTTGCATATGGTCAACAATTTATCCAACAACAGTACTATCATGCTTCACATTATCCATCACAGAGAGTTCTCACCAAATCCACAGAGCAGTTCATACTACACTTAACCAAACAATAGAGCAGTTCATACGGGGAAATCAATCATCCAACAATTGATCCAATAGATTAATTTAGGATATCAACTAACAACTTCCTACGTCCAGAAATCCACCACAACCATTATCAGAATAAATAGAGGAGCAACATTTCAAGATTAATCAAACTGATTCCAAAACAATAATCAATATCAACACTGGACTTAACACCCAAAACAGAAACCAATAACCAATCATCCGAGAAGAATCCTTATTAGCATGCAGGGAAGCACTTGGCCCTCAGCTCCCTCCATGGATCTCCTTGCCTCCTACAACTCACAGTTTAACCACTAGAGAGCAATTCTGCTCTATCTCTCCTCCATCTCTTGCATTTCAATTCCTCAGAGGAGCCCCCATATCTTGCCATAAGTCATGCCTCGCCATGCTTTCACCATACCCCACACGTCCAAGCTGTCGATTTCCAGAGCAAGGACAACTGATTCAAACCGGACCACAAGCTAGACCACGGCCTTCTATCGGTCCAGCACGAACCGCCAGTTCCCCTGCCATCCCAACGTCGTCGCCATCGCCATTCATCGTCGCCATCACCATTCATCGTTGCCGAGCATCACTGAGAGTCAGCAGACCTGAAGCCAACTGAACCCTTCCGAGAAGCCCGACGCTTCAATCGTCGCCGCTGTAGCTTGCCAGCCGACCGAGCTCACCTTCACGCTCGTTGCGAAGGAGCTGCTCTAGATCGAGCTTTACCATCCGTCAAATGCCCTCGCACGATCTCCCCTATCACCCAATCACCTTCTCCCTCTCTTGCTTTCTAGTTCCTTGCGCCAGAATGGCCCGAGGCCATTCATTTGGCCTTCATCAAACCAGTTCACTTAGTGGATCGGTTCACCCACTCCTCTTCTCATAATTCTTTCTTTTTTAATTACTCCCTCTAAGTAATTTACCCCAACACAATAATTTAATTTATTAAATTAACATCTCAGTTTAATTCTAATTTATTCCTTAATTCATAATCGTACGAATACATTCTTAGTAATACCCCGATAATTATCCAATTAATCTAAATACCCTTCAATTACTTTCCAATTATCCTTATTAAATTCTGATATAAAAAGTAGGGGTATTACAGGTTCAAAAAATTTCACAGATTTCGAGCCGACAACTAAGATAGTCGATCCTGCTGGTAAGAAGAGAAATCTTCGTCGAGGTAGTGATTTTATATTATTTTGCCTAACATCATAGTTTTCGAAATCATATTTTGTGAGCTATTACATAGAAAAATCTGATGTGGCCTATTCGACAACATGTCTATTTTTATAATATATGTACACACATTTTCCACATTTACTTTATGTGTACATAGTGCTTTAATACTTTTGTTGTATCTATTAACTAGTTGATGGATCCTCATGTTGTTTTGGATGGTTTTAGTGTCAAAACAACATGAGGCTATCATAGTACAACTTCTATTGCATGAAGGTGTTTTGTTTGTACGACATGATGGGTAATAGGACGGTGATGACATATTCCTTGGGTTTCAATCCCTAAACCTAGTCGGGTATGTTTTGTTTATACGATCGTTATACATTGATAAAACCTGGTTTTTAGATTGCTGTCATACGTCTTTCTGATTTATGTGATGTTGTTTTGTCTTCGGATCGCCGTTATACTTCTTTTTGCCTCATGTGACGTTGCCTGGTCTTCAAATCTTTTTCATTCTCCGTATGCCTTGTGGCAACTGCTGTGCTCGGGGGGTTCTTGAGTGACTTTCCTTTTTCAATAGAGCTATTTTTTAAACGAAAAATCAATGAAGACTTATTTTGCTATAGTTGTCTGTGTATATATCAAGGTTTTGAAGATTGCCTGATTAATGACTCATAGAATCTATTTGTTAAAATGATAAAAGAGTTTTAAAAGAATTTTAAAGTCGTGCATGAAAAATTAAATACACTATGGTTTGAAACAAAATGTAAAATAAGTTTTCTTATGTATTACATATAGTATAAGTTTTCTCATGAGTTAATCACTCACCTCATATGACCCCCTCATTCCATTTAAGAGTTGAGGTTGTCAGAAGCGATAGTTGATTTGAAATTAGACTAAAGGCTCTTTCTTTTAATTTTTAATATCTCTAGAGTGTTTTTAAATTCTTGGTGAGAGGTTTTTGCTTTATGTATGTATAACACTCTAATCCTTGCTTTATGATTGTATTTTCACCAAGTATTTTTACAATTTATTACAATATTTTTTTAGTGATCATTATGTGAACCTCAGCCCATTTCTTGTGGGCCATAACTTTAATTTTGATTAAGTCTTTTGTTGTAAAACAAGCTTTGATCTGGGCGATCGAGTCCTCTACATGGATCAGATTATTTGACTCGGCATTTCTGTTAGGTCCACTTCTGAGTTATGTCAAAAACCTTAAATGAGAGAGTTGTTAGGGTGAGTCAGCTAAACCCAATAGAGATAAAATTTTACATGTAGCTTAAAACTTAAGAAATATGAATGAACATGTCAAATGTAAAACATCTTATGAAAACTGGGTGGAAAACAATCAGTAGAGCAAATATCAAAACATTTCATTATAGTGCAGCATATATATAAAATAGGAATGATTGAATAACATAAAAATTTCAGTGAAAATAGAGCCACTCGCAGACTCTGGGCACACCGTGCCATAGACATATACAATAATAACGTTGATATTCAACGATCGCAAAGCCATGAACGACCCTAATTAGATTTACGGTTTTGCGCCCAAAGACACAACATGTACAATTGTCTCATTATTCTAGTTCACATATAAACACATCTTCTAACACTCAAATGTGCATAGCAAAACAGGACCCCACATAAGTCGATCAAATTTGGTTAACATGACGAAGTTCATAAATAGAAATAAATATGAATGCTAAAATAAAAATATGTCTAGTGAAAAATGCATATATAATATAAAAATCAACACGTCATGAAACCATGCTATTTCATAAAAATATGAGAACACGTATCAAAATAAGTTTTTATGAAAACAATGCAATGATGGACATAAAAATAAAGTCCTAATTCAACTGGGTCTACTACCATGACTCAAATGCAAGAATCCAAGAAGTCCAATAAATGAGTCAATTCTCGGTAACTAATACATCTATCATCATCAATAGGTCTAAAACTCTAAAAAAAAAAAAGCAATTAAAACTTATAATCGGGATAGGAGCCAACTTGAAAATTTTAAGAAGCGCGCTTTAAAAATGGTCATATAACAAGTTTCGGTTGACCACAAGACCTGATCAATCAAACCAATCGACCAATTAATTTTCAGCGGCAAATATGTCAAAAAATCGACTCGGCTTCTTTGAATACACCGATTTTCAACTTTAAACAAGAGAATTTCATTTATTAACTTCAATTAAGAGTAACGTGCAAAAATCTTCAATTTGTACTTTCCATCAAATCTCTATTTTTGAAGGAAATACCAAGATAACCGACGGAGACTTGATATTCCAATACATACCTTCCATGATTCTAATTTTTTCGTTGTAAAATCTCACCCTAATTTCTCCAATCAAGCACCGGTTATACCAATCCAAACCTAAATTGGTTTCTCAAATAAAAATTCTGAACTCCCGTGGCTCATCTTAAAACTCGAATTACTCCTAAATTACCTCTCAAAAATTCCAATTTCCTCCAATAGCCGCATGTCTCCCTCTCTTTAAATTTCCAGATCCCACAGAGATTCTTGGAGCAAATCTGTTGAGCAGGTTTGTCGTGATTCTTAGGATTCACAAACTGGGTAACCCCCCAAACTTTCACATAATACCTCATGTCACACGAAGAGGTAGCTTTGCTTCCCAGAAGTAAACATCAATATGGAAGGGAAGTGAAGAGAATCAGCAAATGAACTTCGTTTTCTTGTGGTGGTGACACCTCTACCTTTTCAATTACAAATGGCTTTCCAGCCTCCCATGCAACCATAGTTTTACTCTGTCTCAGATTCAACAATTACTTTGGAGGTGAACCTGTACGTAGCTGAAGTACGCCACTTCCATTTATATAAGGAGTAGAGAGAGAGAGGAGCGACAAGTGCCAAAAAATCCATTGAAGAAGAAACTCATTCTCAAAACAAGCATTAACAATCTGGAACCCACAAAAATTCACCAACTTCGGTTCAATTTGCCACCGAAACGTGCCTGCTTTTTTCTAGTTTTTCTCTCCATCTCATGTAAGTGGAGATCTATTAAAAAAAATAAAAACACATTGATTGGCAACATTTCACTTAATGAAATTGGGTGGCTTCGATTATTCAAAGTAGATAATATTGTACTAGTAAAATGAGTTTGTCCATTTAGTATCCATTTGCTGTTAAGTTCTCATATCAACGTTACTGTCAAGCACTGAATCTTTTGATTAATTATGTTAATGATGGCCGTAGATTCGAGGGGCTAGAGTTACTGGAGAGATTAAGAGGAAAAAGATTGATGTTCGTCGGAGACTCGTTGAGTTTAAACCAGTGGCAGTCAATCACTTGCATGCTTTACACTGCTGCTCCAGACCTTAAATATACCTCTGTCAGATATGGTGACCTCTCCACTTTCAAGTTTCCGGTGAGTTCCCCGAAAACTTCATCAAACCCTCTAATCTAAACATCTCCATTTTTAGGGATTGATTATCAGCCGTTCATTTATAATGATATGTCCATGCAGGAATACGATGTAAAGTTGATGCTGTCGAGGAATGCTTTTCTTGTTGACATCGTCAGTACAAGCGCGGGAAGAATCTTGAAGTTGGACTCGATCGAGAGTGGGAAGAAGTGGAACGATGGAATAGACGTTTTGATCTTCAACACCTGGCATTGGTGGCTCCATACCGGAAGAAAACAACCGTCCGATTCAAACTCCTTCTAAGCATAACATTACCTTGGTTTAACACCAGATTAAATTAGCTGTATATTTTGTGGTTACAGGTGGGATTGGATTGAAGACAAGGGTTTGCTGTATAAAGACATGGATAGATTGGTTGCATTCGAGAAGGCGTTGAAGACTTGGGCTGATTGGGTCGACTCCAATGTGGATCCGGCTCGAACCACGGTCTTCTTTCAGGGCGTTTCTCCCGACCATAGCAAGGATGTAAACATGTAAGTATCTTTTTGGTCCCGTTCTACCAACCTCTTAGTGTATGTTGCTCATTTCTCTTAAAATAGAATCAGGATTTTATTAATGATGTTAAAATTGGCTCTTTCTTTTTACATAATTAAAGTAGTTCAAGCTCTTGGGGGGATCCACCAAAGTCAAAGAATTGTGGGGAGGAAACAAAGCCGCTATCTTCTCCGTATCCAGAAGGAGCACATCCGGCTGAGCTTGTGGTGGAGAGAGTGTTGGCAGCCATGGTAAAACCGGTTGGGTTGCTCAATGTAACAGCCCTTTCACAACTCAGAAAAGACGCCCACCCGTCGGCCTATGGTTATGGTGGACACCGAGGCATGGACTGTAGCCATTGGTGCCTCGCCGGTGTTCCTGATACCTGGAATTTAGTGCTTTATGCTGCTCTCATGGATAAAAACTTTGTTTCATAGATTTATTTTAGGATAATTTAATTTAATATGTTATTGTCCTTGTATTATCATTTTTTTGGGGAAATTAAAATAAAAATAAATGGTAAAATATCTAGTACTAGATAATTTCTTCAAATTAAGTCTTCATAGTTTTAATTTTGTAAGTAGCTCCATAAAATTTTAATTTTATTTTTAAATAGTCCTCCAGTAATTATTTGTCAATAAATTTAATGATAATTTTATTTTTGTCCAAATCAAAATATCCACACTAACTTTGCTAACTATTTTGTTACTTGATTGACTATATATTTAGGGGAGGTGGGCCTACAACCACTAGATTTGACCCGTTAAATATAAACATAGTTCTTTGAATTATTGTCACAGGCAAAAGGTAAACCATATTCTTTGCCATATATAAAAAAATGATTTTTATAGCCTTCACCTTAAATTTAATTATCTATGACTAAAATAAATACTTTATGCTTATTTTCAATCTAAAAATCAAAGTAGAAAGTATCAAACGCTTATTAGCAATGAAGAAAAGTATCGCCATCCAGCATAATTATCACTTAAAAGTTAATCAATTAAACAAATCTATGTCCGTGTATGTTGTCAAGTATGTATTTTTGAAGGGCAACATATAATATCTCAAATTTTAGTTGAACTGAAAAACATAACTTAAGTGATAAAATTGGTGTTGTTGGAATTAAATGGACGACTAAGCTATTAGTCAAATGAAATAAATTTAGATAAAGTGAACCTTGATACTCGAATTATTTAGCTTTATGGAAATGATGGAAGTTAATTGAAAAATTGTTTGATAATATTTAGAGTTAGATTGAATGATATTAACTAAATTGACAGTAAGTAGAATTAATAAGAGAAAATATATTTTGATATAATAAGGTTGAAGCTATAGAATTTACAAAATTTTAAAGCATATTGAATTTAATAAAGAATAATGTGAAGGAAGAATAGTGGAACATATAGTATAAATTGGTAGATAATATGAATATTCAAATATATATATGGATTTAGTGTTTATTGGTTTTGGATATAAGGTTTGTTTGCGTGAGAATTTATTATTGGAGATTTATTAATAATTTCATGTGACTAATAAATAGGTTTTGTGAAGAATCTTAAAGTGTTAACCTATTATAGTTAATGACTACAGATAAGTGGTATTGCATGTGTTTTGTCCGAAAAAGCCTACATCATGGGAATTAGGGGGTGTTTATTATTTGTTTAATTACTTGTTATGAATTGAATGTTTATTAGATTTAAGTTCAGTTCCTTAGTTAGGACGGATCAAATTTTAAGGATACGATCGAGGAACACGTTAGATAGGAATATATGTGCACGACAACGTTAAGATTTTGAATCCTAAAGTACACGAAAATGGAAAAATTATGTAATATCTGCTAAAAATAAAATAATACTAAAATAAATAAAAGAAAAATTAAATTACATTACATTAATTGGGTGAGAATGTGTTTGTTGTTATAAATAGAATAATGAGACAACTGTATGTATCGTGTTTCTGAATGCAAAACCTTTATGATATTTTATATGGCTTTCACAATCGTCGAATATCGTTTTTATTTTGTTACATGTCTATGGCATAGTGTGCCAAGAGTTTGTGAGTAACTTCATTTTCACTATGATTTTTAATTAGTACAACAATCACCTATTTTAATTACGTAGCACATATTAGTGGGTGATTTTAAACAAGTGTCATTTTGTACGCATTTTTCTAAAATGAATTTATTAAACGCGATTTTTAAATTCATGCATACTTAAAAACATTTTTAATTAAAATTATTAAATCCCTATTGAGTTTATTCAACTCACTTCAATGACATCTTTCAGGATTTAATCAACCAAATTTCTAGATACCGAGTCAAGATTAGACCCATTATAGTTTATTTAATTTCATTAGTTTTAATAATTTCTTTTGAGAGACATTTTGTGAGGTATATTCATTATTGGATAACTGTAATCTTTATTTTTAATTTGTGCACAGTTAATTTATTTTGAATTATATTACTATGCTATCGGATATCACAGTCTTCCATTGTTAATTAATAAATTTAAGTGAATGAGTCGGTTTTTTGAGTCGGGTTGTTTTCCGTTCTGTCTCGGGTCCCTTACAGGTCGTGACAAATTATCTAAATCCTCTTGTGATGGTTAATTAGAAATATTTTTATAGATGTGATTCACTATATTCTTATGTGTAGAACTACAATGATTCATTGAAATCATGTTTTCTTTGTAATTATATATTATGTTATGCATATATATCTTTATTCTAAATAAACTCACGATTTTCATTCGATGATGATATATTGTTTGGTCTAATTCTAAACACATAAATCCTTTTTCCAAATTTTTTGCATTGGATTAAATTAACCTAACCAATGGTCCATTAATTACTTTATTAATAAATCCAAGAGAGAATAATCAAACTCAATAATAAAGAAAAAAGTCAAGAAAGATAGAAATTAAATCAAATTACAAGTTGAGTTCAAAACATGACCCTATAATAAAAGTTTAGTTTATAGTTGCAGGAAAAATCAACAACAAAAAGTAATATATATCGATTGATTGTTATGAAGATTAGAAAGAAATCAAAAAGTAGAGAAAGAAAAATAAAACTAGGTAAAACCTTCCGTCTTGATGATCCCTCATGTATCACCATTATCTCTACAATAATCTTTAGTAAACGAGGGTCAAAAATCTCTTTTTCTGTCAAATTCTCAAGTCTTCCCTTACTTTTGTCATTCGTTGTATCTCAAATTTATAAATCATCATTAAAGCGGCCTAGATGACTTACTTTTTCCTTGTCGACGTTGTAGTCCCCATTTATAAAAGCACTTAGGTTGTAGTTTGCCATGGGGAGGACTATAATGCTTTGAGGTGGCGTTGTAGTGCTCCTCTAGAATTTCTAATTTTTTGCATGACTACAGTAACGTGGGCTACTGTTGTCGTCGTTTTGAATTGAAGCACACTTGCATTCGGAGTGAGCGCAATACCACTCAGCCTCTAATTTGGCGCTTATTTCTTCCAAAGTGCTAGAGTGCTTCGACGAGCACAATAGCGTTGACTCTTCATAAAATTTATCATTTTTCCATTTTCAACATGGATTTATGTTTCAGTCTATTTATGAAACTTATTTGCATGAAAATATACACAAAATAACTCAGAAATATATTAGAAACTCTCAAACTCATAAAACTCATGAAATGGAAACACTCAATTCATCGACATAAAACTAACTCACCATTGTTCGAACATTTCTTCAAGGAAATAGCCTTAAATTGTTGATCAACTAATTGAACAACATCTTCCTCAAGAATTGATCTAATATATCAACATCTCATGGAACTTCAATGATTGATAGTCCAACATTCATTTGATCTCTATGAGTGTTGTGCACAATAATGACCACGAATGTGATCTTTTTTAGAAAAATTTCTTAAAATTGATCACTCCAAATAATCAAGTAATTATGAAGAAATTCCTCATCTCTTTATTCCACAATCATAGTGATGACATGGATGGAAAATCTAAATACCTTAGACCTATTAGTATTTCTAATTAAATACTCATTAATGGTCCTTAAGGCTAGTTTTCACTTATGTGGTCATAAACTCTTACTTTATACAAGTATCCACTTGTGTATATGTTGCAAACTCAATTTACAACCTTCTCTAACGGTGTCTTAAATACAATCTTAGTTGAAATTCAGTTTAATATATATACACACCTGTCACATGTCTATTAAAGCTATTTTCTTCTTTTACAACACCATAGAGAAACATGCACGGTGTAACATGCAAATATTTTATACTTATGAAGAAACCTCACAATTGAATAAGATGTTTATCATTTCTCAGTGTATCTACCATAATATTCTCAATCTCTATCAATTCTTACAATCTTACTAGCTTACCGCATTATTTATCTACTCCAATCTTAAAATGCTTTAAACGTTTTGTTCTTATCATGAAGTAATAAAATGAACATATAGTGTGAGACACCTATGAAAGAGTTTAAGTATTTCAAACTATATGAGTCCACAACTGGATTACAAATTTTTAAATGCATAATATCTAATATGTTTTTACTCCTCTTTGCACTTTATTTAAACTTGTTGATTTGTTTTACCTTAATGCAGTCCACATAAATATCACAATAAGTAAAGACTAAAGTACTAAATGTTGGCTTAATGACATTAGGTGCATTTGTTTTTGGATGATGAATAATTCAAAGTTATTGCTAAATGTTGAATGAGTGCATATTTGATATGAATTTGATATGGTTTGTAAATACCCTTAAAAAAGGTATATGGTTATCTAATACGTTCTTTGAGTCTATGCAACAAAGATGTAAAACAAATTGTAGGACTCAAATTGAAATGAAATAAAGTTTTTGCTCTGTGTGGGCGCCCTAAGATCAAATGTAGATACTTGCAATGGTTGCCCAGTCAAGAGTCGTGTTTTGGTGTGCACACTCGCCACAGTCGTTATAATGACCCAAAATTTATTTTGTTTAATTGGTTTTTTCAAATTTCAAACCTCAAATATTCTTTCCCAAATATATTAACAAAATTAAGTCTGATTACTTTGTTATAAACTGTAACTAAAATTTTGTGAATCCTCGAAAACATTATAATTATTATTTAAGCAGAAGTTTTAATAATATTTATTAAGAAGTGTCTATTTAACTAATTTTCAGTCAAAACATTAACGAGTTTCGTTTAATAAAACACTTCCATCAAACAACAATGTTAAAATATGAAAACAGAGTTAAAAATTCATCAACTAGCAATATTAAAATCAAAACATACTTCAAACTTATTTAACATAAATATTAAACTGATTTTAACAATATCCAACAAAGGTTAAGACTTTAAACAAAGTTTATTAATTAAAAACAAAGTAAAATTAAATGGAAAATTGTCTATTCCTCTAACCCGACAGCATCTTCTTCTGTATTTTCTTGATCAACATCATTTCCTCCTCAGTTGAATATTTATTTATGTCACAAAACTAAAGGTGAAATAAACTTAGTAAGTAAAAATACATGTATAAATAAATTATTTGCATATATTATCAAATTTTCATGCTTAAAAGTTATAAATTGATTGGAACTTATTTCTCAACCTTACATGGATTCAACCCTTCAGAAAACTAGCGGTTTTTTACCCTCATAAGGTTTTGTCATTCATCTCATAAATATATCATGTTTTTTTATCAATTCTATTAGATTCATGCATTCATACTTACATATATTATAACCTATAATTTTTTTTTTTATATAATCCTATGTCAATGTCTAATCATGTGTTTCCAAATAAAATATCATAATATAAATAATAAAATAAGGTTGAAGAAAATAAATTAACTAATACACTTTGTGATATAGGGCTAATGGCCAAAACATTAAAAAAAATCTAGTGTTTTCACCTACCTGAATTCTCAGAGAATAGGGATTTAGAGTTTTCCAAGCCTTTGAATAATCTTCCTATCTAAATAATTTTTATGGTTAAAATGCTCCTTAAGCCTAGAGAAATATTCTTTGAAAGAAATCGGGGCAAAAATTCCTTACTCATAAAATCATAGGTCGATTAGAATCGAATTTGAATCAACTTTGACTGTTCAAGGGCAATCTATTCAAATTTGGACCGAGTATGCTACAACACAGTATAATTTAGTTTGGCTAGGCCAGTTTGGTTCAGTTGGATTGGTTTGGTTTGGGTCAGCTAGACTAGTTTGGGTTGGCTTTGCTGGACCAGTTCGGTCTAGCCAAGGCATCAAACCCAATTTCTTCTTCTTTTTCTCTAGTTTTGCTTCTTCTTCGCGTGAGAGTGAAAGTTGAACACAAAGGCAATGTGAATCGCCGACAGGAGACCAATAGTGACACCAAAAAAATTATCAGAAAAGGTCGCTTGAGAAAGGGTTTTTGGTTTGCTAGAGGGAAATCCTTCTTGTCGTGCAGTAGGGTTTTGGCCAAAAGCTCAATCGATTCATTGTCACAAGTTTTTCAAAAGGGGCTAGGTGGTGAGAAGTCAAAAGACTATAACAATGAGGTTAAGGTGAGTTTCTCCTTCATGGATCAACTCAATTTATAGGGAAAAGTCTCAATTTCATTCATTTTCTAAAAAAAATTGTGAATCAACTTCGAATTGAGGCTAGGTTTGTTGTCAATTTAGAAAATTTGTATTGATTTTATGGTGATTTATTTCTTTAGTAATAATCCCTGGATTTAGGGTTGATTGATTTCCCCAAATCAGGAATTGGGAGGTAATTTCTCTGATTTAGGGCTTGATTGGTTTTAAATTAGTAAGATTGATTGATTTAGGAATGAAACTAGGTATGTTACAATCTCCCCTCCTTAAAAGAATCTTGTTATCAAAATTTAAATTGTTACATGAATAAATATGGTAAATCTTTTTTATTTCTTCTTCTCTTTCTCAAATTGCTTCATCTACATTTTGATTTCTCCATAGTACTCTTACGAGCAAAACATTCTTATTTCTCAATTCTTTTTCTTCTGAATCTAGAATTTTAATAGGCTTATCTTCATATGACAAGTCAGAGTTGATCACAAAGTAAATGGATCTCATTGGTAGAATATGTGTGGGATTTGGAACATACTTCTTTAACATCAAGACATGAAACACATTGTACACATGTTTGAGTGATTCAAGTAGGTTTAACTAATATGCAACTTCTCTGACTCTTTCCAAAATTGCAAATGGTCCTACAAATCTTGAACTTAGCTTGCCTTTCTTACCAACATATAACACCTCTCATTGGTGAAATCTTAAAAAATACTTGATCACCTATTGCAAACTCTAATTTTTTTTCTTCTTTGATCGATATAGTTTTTTTGCCTGCTCTGAGCTATAAGGATCCATTTTTGAATTAAAGCAAAAATCTCAGTAGTTTGTCTCAGAATATTAGACCCAACAAGCATTATATCTCCAACTTCATCCAATGCACTGAAGATATGCACTTTCTACCATATAGTACTTTATTAAGCGACATGAAAATTGACTTGTTAACTATTGTTATACATGAACTTCAAGAGTGGTAGATTTTTACTCTAGTTACCTTGGAAAACAATGGCACAAGCCCTCAACATATCCTCTAGGGTTTGAATTGTTCTTTTTAGTTGTCCATCTGTCTAAGGGTAAAAAACTATAGTGAAGTTTAATTGAGTACCCATTGTTTTCTACATACTTCTCTAGAACTTTGAGGTGAAACGAATATCTTGATCTGATATTATAAAGATCAGTGTACAATGTAATCTGATGATTTCCTAAATATAAAGTTGTACATACTGATCCATAGTATAAGTGGTTCAAATAGGGAGAAAGTGTGCTAATTTAGTTAGTCGATCCACTATAACTCAAATAGAGTCATGTCCTTTAATGGTCTTTGGAAGTTCCACCACGAAATCCATAGTTGTATGCTCCTATTTTCATTTAGGCCTCATTAGTGGTTTTAATATGCCAATAGGTCATTGCTGTTCTGTTTTGACTTGCTGACAAGGAAGACATCTCTCGGCAAATTTGGCAACGTCCAATTTTAGCCCATGCTACCAATAATGTTGATTCAAAACTTGATTTATTTTGGTTGCACTAGGGTGTGATAAGTATGGGGTTGAATGTGCCTATTTCAATATGACTTTCTTCAAACTAACATCATGAGCTATACATCACCTCTTTTTAAATTGGATAATTCAATCTTCCAACATGGAAAATTTAGACTCTATCCTATCTTCCAATTAATCTCTTAACGATAAATGCATCGCCACGCTGTTTATCTTTAATTTGCTCGAGCAAACTTGGTTGTAGTGTCATTACTGATAATCTACCAAGTAATCTGAATGGCATACTCTCTTAATTGAACTTCTACATTTCTTTAGCTAACCTTCTCAGAATGAGCCGTAGAAATGAAACATGTGATAGGGCTCTCCTACTCAGTGCGTCGGCTACCACGTTGGTTTTACCACGGTGGTAAATGAACTCACAGTCATTGTCATTCACCAATTCCAACCATCTACGCTGCCTCATATTCATGTCCTTTTAAGTCAAAAAGTACTTCAAACTCTTATGGTTGGTATAGATTTCACATCTTTCTCTATATAAATAATGTCTTCAGATTTTTAGCGCAAAAACCAATGCATCAATTTTTTTGTGATCCTTCAATTGTCTGGAGGATAGGCCACAACTTTTTCCTCTTGTATGAGAACACATACAAGTCCATGCTTTGAGGCATCACTGTATATCACATATTTTCCTGCTTTTGACAATATAGTAAGAATTGACGCTAAAATCAATCTTTTCTTTAACTCTTGGAAACTTTGCTCGCACTCGTGAGTCTATAAATATTTGACACCCTTCCTAGTTAGCCTCGTGAGTGGGGCGACTAATTTCAAAAATCATTCTACAAACCTCCTATAGTAGCCCGTACGACCTAGGAAGCTTCGTACTTCAGTTGTATTTTTACCATTTATTAACTGTTTCAATTTTCCCTGGGTTCACTAGTACACCTTCCTTTGAAATTATGTGACCAAGAAAAGCTACTTTTTCTATCCAAAATTCACACTATGAGAACTTTGCATACAACTTCTTGCATCTCGAGGTTGATAGAACAACTCTTAGATGTTCTTCATGCACTTCTTTACTCTTCAAGTAGATGAGGAAGTCCTTGATAAATACGATCACAAAATCATCTCAGAATGCCTTAAATACATGATTCATTAAGTTCATAAATGCGGTTGGTGCATTACTCAATCCAAATGGCATTACCCGAAACTCATAATGGTCATATCGGGTCTAATATGTTGCTTGAACACATCCTATTCTTTTATTCTTACCTGGTGATAGATAGATCTGAGATTTATCTTTGAGAAAATCGTTGCTCCCTTTAATTGATCAAATAAATTGTTATTCCTTTAAAGTGAATACTTGTTCTTTATAGTAACTCTATAGAATTCTTGATAGTCGATGCGCAATCTCATAGATTCATCATTCTTCTTCACAAATAGCATTGATGCTCCCATGGCAAAAAATTTGGTTGAATGAATCACTTTTCTAGCAACTCGTCAAGTTGACCTTTAACTTTTTTTAATTCGTTAGGTGTCATTCTCTATGGTGCTTTAGAGATTAGCATTGTCCCAAGTAGAATATCCATGCTGAATTCCACGTCTCTAACTAGTGGCAAGTTCATTAAGTCATCTGGAAAAACATTTGAAAATTCACAAACTACTGGAACCTTATTGATGTGCCACGAGCCCCGCCTTAGCAGTCAATTTTATTTCATTTAATTTTAGTTGTTAATTCAGTACTCTAACTTATTTATGATTTTTGCCATTATGATGACTATTTAGCCTAAGGTTAGGGATTGTTTAGGATTGTTGAATTTTGAGCATTGAATTAAAATTAGAGATTTCTCTCTAGTGGGTTTTTTAGGGTTGACTCTCTGAATCGTTACCTTATCATTCAAGAGTAGTGAGCTTGAAAGTGGTGGTTTAATAGAATCTTCATCTAACATGTTATGGGTTAGAACGAAGCGAGTTTTCATAACTCACGTTCGTTTATCTTTTTATTCATTAATCTATGGATTCCTTTTTGTTGGAAAATTGGAGTGCACTTTTTGGGTTTTGAAAGGAGTTCTGATCGTGTTGAACAAATTCCCTTGGATTTTGGGGTCGAGGCTTGGTTCAAGAAATCTAAAGGTCTCTAGAAAAGTTGCAAAATGTGAGTTCAGATTCACAAATTGTCACATCTAGTCAGCCGTTACTACTCATCCAGTCGACCGCAAATCGTCCAGAATCTAACGTTTTATCAAAGTTGTGCATCTCCGGTCATCTGCATCCCAACATCCAGTCGACCGCATCTAATCCATAAGCGATTTATTTTGAAGTTGTGTAACTTCTAGTCTACCGCAACTCCATTACCTATCGCCCGATTGCTTCTGAAAGTCGCCAGATGTGCGTCACTTATCCAATGTCGTCATTGTAAAAACTGCAAAATTTATAATAATAAATTCCAACTGTAAATTTTTGGTGTTATATTCGGTCTGTTGACCTATTTGACATTATGCTATTTGTTTTGATGATGACGATATTAATTGTATAAAGAAGTTGTTTAAATTATATTTGTTAATGTTTGTAAATATGTTATTTATATTCATTTGAAATACCCCTAATAAGGGTACTAATATTTACTAACGTGTTTGCCAAAGTCCATATAGCTTATTGTATGAATATTAGGACTTAGAGAAATAAAGGAATGCAAAATCAGAGGAAGATGTTAACTAAAAGAGGCGAAAACTGGCCAAAGGCCATGGTCCAACCTATTGGTTCATGCAGAACCGATTTCTTCCTAGTGTTGCTCGACAAGTCGACAGGGGAGATAACTCGCACCCCACATTGTGGACACCCTCTGGAAAGCTGAGGGAGTCAGGGAATATTGTCAAAGAATCTCTGGAGTGACCTTGATGGGTTGATATGTAGAGCAGAGGCAAAGCATTTTGGGTGAGCTACAACGAAGGGAAATAGGCACTCTGGAGAAGGAGATTAGGTCAGACAAAGAAGATGGATGGGGAAGCTGGAGGAAGAACTCTCAAGTCTCCTTAGTTCCTCCAGGTTGGCTGAGTTGAGTGTTCCCCCATCTACTAGTGAGTTTTCTCTCGGCTATTTCAATAGTTTGGACTCTGTATTAGCTGTTGTTGGAAAAGTTGCTCAGTTAAATAAATATTCACTGATGTTTATGGATTTGTTGGCTGTTGTTGGAAAAGTTGCTCAGTTAGATGAATATTCAATGCTGTTTATAGAAATGTTAAACTGATGTTGGATGATAGTTATCTATTGATTGATAAATTGTCTCTTTGTTGTTGCCTTTGATAATTTGTAGGATTGATTCAAGAATTTCTCTGCTGCATGGATATGCTTTGATTTGGGTTCTGCCAATGGTTTAAGTAGAGAAGATTGATGTCCTATAATTTGTTTTAGTTAATGGAGAATAGACAGTTATATGTTGTGAATGGAAATTAACTCTTTAGGTTCTCTATTGTGAACTATTAACTTTGTACGTTGGAACGATTTGTCTACTGCTTGCATGTAGCAGTTTATGCATTTCCATGGCATATGTAATTCTCTGTTGTTGATTCTACATAGTTGGTTTTGGGATGTTCTTGGCTGTTTACTATTTTGCTGGGACAAAAAGAAATTAAATGCATTTTTATTGTAAATATGTTGTGTTGGGCGGACTATTATAATAATGTGAATTGTTTTGCGAAGCACGTGGTTAATCTGCATGTTAGGAGGATTTATTCGTTGTCCTATTATTTGGATAAAAGAGTAAGTAGTTGAGATGTTCCTCCAGTTGGATTCAAATCATTAGTTGGATGAATGAAGATCTAAGTTAAGCATTTTGGATATTGTTTGAATGAATTATGAAGCATGCGTGATGTAGTTTGGGACTCGGTTTGGATATTGTTATTGGAAATTATTTATTGGGCTATGTGATATTCCGTTAGGAGTCGGAGAAGTACTTAGGATTCGTACAAGTTACGATTCATTGATTGAGTTATAATGTTTTAATTTGTGAAGGTATCGAAAGGAGGAAAAGGATAACGGTTAGGTGCTAAACGCGAAATAGCTTCGAGATAAGGAAAATGAGTGTGTCTTGGCCATGTGGAGGCCCTATAAGACAAGTAGTGTGCGTTAGTAGTGTTCTGTTCCTTGAATGATATTTTGTTGTTATTTCCTTGGATTGTTATGGTAGATTATTGTTAGCTTTGTGATATTGCTTGGTTAATATAACTGTTATTATTCATTGTTGGTATTCTTTATTGTTAAGTGATATTGTTAGTTCTGTCATAAAGGCTTAAATAATGGATGAATGAGTGATAGACAATTGATAAACGAGAAATGCTTAGATAATGAACGAGATAGATGAGTTAAGTGTGAAGACATTAATTCAGCTTAACATACTTCCTTTTTCCACATTTTCTCAGCAGATAAACAGAACACTTCCAAACACAAAAATAACAAACCAGAATCCAAGGCCGCGGGTATACATTCTCACCAATCCACAATTATCAGAGAACAACAAATAGGCTATGTATACATTCTCACCAATCCACAACTAACAGAGAACAACTAAGAAGAACAGAGAACAACCCAAGCATCGCAATCTCATCAGTGATCCAAAACATAATGGAGGCATTTCTATCCAACATCAAAACCAAAAACAAAAATTTCTCAATTGCCACTGCTAGTCACTACATACCTTTAATCGGCGACCAAATCAAAAGAAATGCAAAGGAGGAGGAAAAACCCGATCAACCATACCTCAATTGTTGTTGGAACACCATGTAGCGGGAGCTCCGATCCCAATCTGCTCAAAATTTCTCGAGACCTAAATCGGACCCCTGCTCACCGTTCACTTGCACACCGCCGAACGATGCGCATGACCGGAGTCTGAGCCGTCGTCGCCTTCTTAGCTCGTCGCGTCTCCCTCGCCTCCCACTACTCCCTCTCTTCTCTCCCCTTCGGTCTGCTCTTCGCAGGCTCCTCACGAAGGATGACTGAAGAAAATGAGAAGCATATCAATATAGAAATTGGTACCGTATTGGAACTGAACTGGAACCGTGTAATGGGTCCGGTTCCGGTTCTGGTTCCTGCGGTTCTTGGTACTGGTTCCTTACACTCAGAACCGAGAACCAAACGGTCAGTTCCGAGACCTCGGGAACCAGTACCAAGAACCGATATGCCCACCCCTACCATTTCCTATGGCAAGCATACAACTTTCCCAAGTATCTTGTGACGCGTCTGTTTCAATGATAAGAAAGTCTTTTATATTAGGATTATATAATATTGGGAAAATTTGGTATTTCTGTTTGATATGTTTAATGATATCTGTGTCTTGATTTGTCCATGTCCATGGTATTTTTTTTGATAATTTTTTCTGTAATGTTCTTCTTTTAGTAGCTAAGACTTTCAGAAAACCTTGGTTAGAGATGTAATTTAGACATCCTAAAAATTTTTGTATTTGTTTTCGGTCTTGTAATTTGTCTGAGAATTTACGTAAGTTCTCTTGTATGTTTGATATTAATTGTATTTCTCCATTATTATTTATCTTTAAACCTAGATATTTTACTTCTGTTTGTAACAATTTTGATTTTTTCTGAGAAATAATTGATTCTTTTTTATTTACATCTAGATAAGACTTTTAAAGCGGCGTTAATATGATATTATTTACTTTCTAAAGTAAATATAATAATATCATAAATATATGCTTAGCAAATATTTTCTAATCATTCTAAATTTTGATCCATAAATCTTTTATATATCGAAGGTGATTGTTTTAGTCCAAAAGGTAATACATTCTATTTATATTGTTTTTGAGGTGGACAGCTAAAGCCTGTTAAGAGTTTAGTGTTTTCTGATAAGCGTAATTGCCAATATCCTGATTTTGCGTCTAAAGTGTTAAAGGAAGTATTGCCTTTAAGTTTTTCTAATATATAATCTTTTCTAGGTAATTTATAATTGTCGTCAATAGTTGCATCGTTCATTTTTTTATAATTAATTACCATTTGTCTTTTACCGCGTTTTATTTCATTTTTATTTTCTATATAAAAGGCTGGTACGCTATGTGGACTGTGAGTTTCTCTTATAATTCCTACGTCTAATAATTGTTTACATTCTAATTTGAATTCTTCAATATCTTTGATACTATAAGGAATTCTATTAGGTACGTTAATCTCAGCAAGAGGTTCTTTAAGGAGAATTATGATTTCTTCTTTATTGGTGTTTTTTAATTGATCTAAAGGATTTTCACTACAAACTGTTTGTAGCATGTTTTGTAAGATTTTTTGTGTGGTAAATAAGAATTGAATAGTATTCAAGGATTCATATGTTATTAATCTAACCATTTCTGTTTGAGAGATAATGGGTGTGGTAATTTCTTGATGTCTCTTCCTCCCTAGAAAAGAAAGAGAAATAGTGTGAAGTCGTTGAATAAAAGGTTGATATAATTTTAAAAAGTTATTTCCAATAATAATATCTACACTAGAGTCGTGAAGATATAATGTCTTTGTAATAAAAGGATAACCATGGATAATAGGTTGAGTAATGTTTGAATTTTGTGGCTGTTTTGGAGGATTGTGATAAAGGCTTTTGTCGTGCTGCTGTTTTGATGAAATGTCGATGAAACGTGTCCTGTTTGTGGTGTCGAATTGCTGTAAGTATGAACTGGGGTGCGTTGTGAAATTTTTTTTAAGAATATGTTCATCACTGTTTAGGAAGGGATTTCTTGAGGACATGCTACTTGGTTTAATCTTGTCAATTTGTGTTTAATGAATTGTGAAAGGAATGCTTTGTTGGTAGGAGGTTTTTGGACATTTTGAGAGCCTGTTCTGTCTGGTTAAGTATCCCAAGGAGCATAGGTTGATTGTTTGATGAATCTGCATAGGTTGAGGACTTGACATATTGGGTTACTGTTTAAAGTTCATCCTCATGAGGATTTTAATACACTGTTAAGGTTTACTCAAATGTTAGGCGCTAAGTTTAGTCCCGGTGTAGGATCCTCTCACTTTTTCTCCAGATGTATTTATGAGATTTTTCCATATTTGATATGTTGCAGGCTCGGACAAGTTTGAGGACGTCGAGCCGGCACCCGCAGTTGCTGCTCCTTCGGATACAAGAAGAGACTGCCGTCGAGGTAGGGTTTTATACCTGCTTGCTTTGCATATCCCATACCATCATTTTTTGGAAACTAATATATTGTGAATTATCACATATGCATAAAAACCGACGGAGACTGTTCGACAGCACGTCTGATTTTATTATATCTATGTACGCGAGTTTTACACATTTAAATTTCGTGTATAGTTTTCATGGTATGTGATATCTGTTTTGGGGGCGATGAATCTGCTCAACTTATATAGTTGGAGTAACAGATGTCTCTCATAACATGCCATCATCCGAACCTATATATGAAAGTGCGACCTTATATTTTTGAAAGTGCTGTCGTCTGTTCTTACATGTGGTCTTCCACTTCTCTTTAAAGTCAATACTCGGACGTTTGTTTTTTAAGTATGGTCATTTGAAAGAAAATGTTTTAGTAAGCAGACGTCCGCTTTTAATATTCGATCGTCTCCATTTATGTAAAGACAAAGATACAGACGTTTGTTATATAAGTGTGGTTGTCCGTTTTTATGTAAAGATGTATATACAGAAGTTCGTGGGGTGGAGAGGACGTTCGGGACAAGTTTTTTAACGAAAACATGATTGCAAAGTTTGTCTTGTTTATTTTCAATAGTTCGGAGTTTTATTTATTAGCAAAATTAGTTTAAAATTTGGCTCTTAAATTTCCATGTTCATCTTAAACACTGAATACATGCTCAATATCGAGAATTTATTCAACAAATGAGACCAAAAGATTTGATTTTTCATTTTATGGAGTCAGAATAGTCGATGTTCATTATGCAGGGATTGATTGCACAGTTGATAAGTTCACTTTCGTCGCTACTGTCATCTTTTTTATTTATACTAACAGGGGTAGACAAGTCTTTTAGGCTGTCTGATAACTTGCCTTTTGGCTTAATTCTATTACAGGAAGTTTGACAGGGTTACTTGTGCCAAAAACTTGAAATCTCTCTCTGGTTCTTTTGGTGCATAGCTCTGAGAGGTCACGACAATGGCTGGCGTTCGGGAGATTACTGCCTCTGATTTCTTGCTGGTACGTCTTCATGTTTTTGGCTATTTGTAAATTTATCCTCTATTCTTCATCACCCAATTGGTTTCAGCAACCAAACCATCCTAATTGTTGTTTTTATTGTGTGCCCATAACTCAAGTTAGTATCTTTGTAATGAAATTTTGTGTCTTTGATAATCAATTGCAGGGCACTTGTAGGCAGAAGTTGTTTTTCCATAGGAATTCTCATTTGCGGAAAAGCAGTTTACTTTGGGGCAGCTTTAATAGGCAGAGTTCAAAACTATGTCTATCCACTGGAAGACATGTTTCATTGAGATGTCAATCACAAGCGAAGAATCTAGACGTAGCTTCTCGAGTACTATCAAATTATGTAGGCGAGCAGTCAAGCTTAATTGATAAGCCATCTGTGGAAGTTCTACATTTTTATCGCATCCCATTAATTCAGGAGAGTGCAGCATCAGAACTTCTTAAGTCAGTCCAGAGCAAAATTTCAAATCAAATTGTTGGTTTGAAAACTGAGCAGTGTTTTAATGTTGGAATTGAGCAGGCACTTTCAGACCAAAAGTTATCCGTGCTTAAATGGCTCCTTCAGGAAACATATGAGCCTGAAAATTTGGGGAATGAGAGCTTCCTTGAAAAAAAGAAGCAGGAAGGATTGAATTCAGTTATAATAGAGGTTGGTCCTCGCCTATCCTTCACAACAACTTGGTCTTCTAATGCGGTGTCAATTTGCAATGCTTGTGGGTTGACAGAGGTAACCCGGATGGAACGATCAAGGAGATACCTCTTGAAGGTTAAAGGTTCGTTGCAAGATCATCAGATTAATGTGTTCTCGGCGATGGTTCATGATCGAATGACAGAGTGTGTTTATGTTCATAGACTCACATCTTTTGAGACCAGTGTCGTTCCCGAGGAATTCCATTTTGTACCTGTTATGGAGAGGGGCAGGAAGGCTTTGGAGGAAATTAATCAAGAGATGGGATTGGCATTTGATGAGCAAGATATTCAGTATTATTTGAGGCTTTTTAAGGAGGATATCAAGAGAAATCCAACAACAGTCGAACTTTTTGATATTGCCCAATCTAACAGCGAGCATAGCAGACACTGGTTTTTTACTGGGAAAATTATTATAGATGGAGAGATGATGAACCAGACACTGATGCAAATTGTGAAAAACACTCTAAAAATGAATCTGAATAATTCTGTGATAGGGTTTAAGGATAACTCAAGCGCAATAAGGGGGTTTTGGGTGGACAAATTGCAACCACTTAAGCCTGGTTCAACATGTCCTTTAAATTCAAGCTCTTGTGATCTTGATATTTTGTTTACCGCTGAAACTCATAATTTCCCTTGTGCAGTGGCACCTTATCCCGGTGCAGAAACAGGTGTTGGTGGTCGTATTAGGGATACTCATGCAACTGGAAAGGGGTCTTTGGTTGTTGCTGCTACAGCTGGTTATTGTGTAGGAAATCTCAATATTGAGGGATCTTATGCTCCATGGGAAGATTCATCTTTCACTTATCCATCAAATTTGGCATCTCCTTTGAAGATTCTTATAGATGCTAGTAATGGTGCGTCAGACTATGGTAACAAATTTGGAGAGCCGTTGATTCAAGGCTATACCAGAACATTTGGAATGAGGCTTCCATGTGGGGAAAGAAGAGAATGGTTGAAGCCAATCATGTTTAGTGGAGCCATTGGGCAAATTGATCACACCCACATCTCTAAGGAAGAACCCCAAATCGGAATGTTAGTTGTAAAGATCGGAGGACCAGCTTATCGCATTGGAATGGGAGGTGGGGCTGCTTCAAGCATGGTTAGTGGCCAAAATGATGCAGAACTTGATTTCAATGCTGTGCAGCGTGGGGATGCTGAAATGGCTCAGAAGTTATATCGAGTTGTTCGGGCTTGCGTTGAAATGGGGGAAAATAATCCAATTATTAGCATTCATGATCAGGGAGCTGGTGGGAATTGCAATGTTGTCAAAGAAATTATATATCCAAAAGGTGCTGAAATTGATATACGTGCAATAGTTGTGGGTGATCATACAATGTCTGTGTTAGAGATATGGGGTGCAGAATATCAGGAGCAGGATGCAATCTTGGTTAAACCTGAAAGTCGCCACATGTTACAGACTATATGCAATAGAGAGAGGTTGTCTATGGCTGTCATTGGAACAATAAATGGGCAGGGACGAGTTGTTTTGGTTGATAGTATTGCTGTTCAGAAAAGTCTCACAAGTGGGCTTTCTCCCCCTCCCCCTGCTGTTGACCTTGAGCTCGAGAAAGTACTAGGAGACATGCCTCAGAAGACCTTTGAATTTGAAGGAGTTATTCATGTACGAGAACCACTTGATATTGCTCCCAGTATGACAGTAATGGATTCTTTGAAGAGAGTTTTGAGGCTTCCATCTGTCTGTTCAAAGCGATTCTTGACAACTAAAGTGGATAGATGTGTGACAGGTCTTGTAGCACAGCAGCAAACTGTTGGGCCCTTGCAGATTACTCTTGCTGATGTTGCTGTTATTGCCCAGACATACTCTGATTTGACAGGGGGTGCTTGTGCCATAGGCGAGCAGCCCATTAAAGGTCTGCTAGACCCAAAGGCAATGGCAAGGTTGGCTGTTGGAGAAGCACTGACAAATCTTGTTTGGGCTAGAGTTACTTCCCTTTCTGATGTAAAGGCCAGTGGAAATTGGATGTATGCTGCCAAGCTTCATGGGGAGGGAGCAGCAATGTATGATGCAGCATTGGCTCTTTCAGATGCTATGATTGAATTAGGTATTGCTATTGATGGAGGAAAAGATAGTCTTTCTATGGCGGCTCACTCAGGGGGTGAAGTAGTTAAGGCTCCGGGGAATCTTGTAATAAGTGCCTATGTGACTTGCCCTGACATTACAAAGACAGTAACACCAGATTTGAAGCTAGCAGACGATGGTGTACTGCTACACATTGACTTGGCAAAGGGTGAGCGACGATTAGGTGGATCTGCTCTTGCTCAGGCTTTTGACCAGGTTGGGGATGAATGTCCTGATCTTGAAGATGTTCCTTACCTTAAAAGAGTTTTTGAGTGTATTCAGAACCTTATTTCTGATGAATTGATTTCAACTGGTCATGACATAAGCGATGGTGGTCTGCTAGTTTGTGCCCTGGAAATGGCATTTGCTGGAAATTTCGGCATTGTCTTGGACTTGAACTCCAATGGGAAGAGCGTTTTCCAAACACTTTATGCTGAAGAGCTTGGCCTTTTAATTGAAGTGAGCAAAAAGAACATAGATGTTGTAATGGAAAAAATGACAAGTACAGGTGTTTCTGCTAGCATAATTGGACAAGTGAGCGCCGCTCCTTTCGTTGAATTGAAGGTTGATGGGATGATGCATTTGAATGAAAAGACTTCTCTGCTCAGGGATATATGGGAGGAAACTAGCTTCCAGCTTGAAAAATTCCAACGATTGGCTTCTTGTGTAGATATAGAGAAAGAAAGTTTGAAATTTAGGCATGAGCCTTCATGGAAATTGACCTTCACTCCTTCATTTACGGATGAAAAGTTTATGGTTGCATCTTCTAAGCCAAAAGTTGCTGTAATTCGAGAAGAAGGCAGCAATGGTGACAGAGAAATGTCTGCTGCATTTTATGCTGCTGGTTTTGAACCTTGGGATGTTACCATGTCGGATCTTCTTAATGGTGGGGTATCTTTGCAGGAGTTCCGAGGAATAGTGTTTGTTGGTGGTTTTAGCTATGCTGATGTCCTTGATTCGGCAAAAGGTTGGTCTGCTTCAATAAGATTCAATCAACCTTTGCTGAATCAATTTGAGGAGTTTTACAAGAGGCGAGACACTTTCAGTCTTGGCGTATGCAATGGCTGCCAACTCATGGCTCTGTTAGGATGGGTCCCAGGTCCTCAAGTTGGTGGAGTGCTAGGAGCTGGTGGTGATCCATCTCAACCAAGATTTATCCACAATGAATCAGGCCGATTTGAATGTCGGTTCACTAGTGTGACCATAAATGATTCCCCTGCGATAATGTTTAAAGGAATGGAAGGAAATACTTTGGGTGTATGGGCTGCTCATGGAGAGGGAAGAGCATATTTTCCCGACGACGGAGTGTTTGATCGGGTGCTCCACTCCAACTTGGCCCCCGTGAGATATTGTGACGATGATGGCAATCCTACTGGAACTTACCCTTTCAATCTGAACGGCTCTCCATTAGGCATTGCCGCAATCTGTTCTCCAGATGGAAGACATCTTGCCATGATGCCTCATCCTGAGCGTTGCTTCTTAATGTGGCAGTTTCCATGGTATCCAAAGGAATGGGGTGTAAACAAGCAAGGGGCAAGCCCATGGCTGAGGATGTTCCAAAATGCTAGAGAATGGTGTTCTTAAGATGGTTAGTTTTTTTACCCATTACATAAAATTATCTGGAGTTTTGGACACATACAATTATACTTTTTCACCACATTTTCATTACTAATTTTTTCCTAATTGCTTCATTGGGAGTCATCAGGTTTGTGAAAGAATATCTGCTGTTGAAGTGAGAGAAATTGGAGAAAGAAGCGGTTAATTACAGCCTTCTTTTTATAAAGTGAAGGTTCATTTCTATTCATATTCTCTTTAAGAATGATTACAGGATAAGAGCTTTTCAAATTGGCAATATAACTAATGTTCTTCGTTATGTGAATAAAGCTGTGGTCGTGTTGCCTGATTTTTCCAATCTTTTGGTTATAATGGTTGTTTGCAGGATAAAAAAGATTTTGATTTAGCGGATTCAATCATATACAGGTTACAATCTGCAGCGAGGAATCTCAAATAAATTGGAAGATATACAATAATTTTCAAAGAATTATATATAAATTTCTTCAGCTAAATGACCAAGTTGCTGGAGTTGATTTTGTGGACAATCAAGCTAGTGATTTTTAATCAATTGATCATTTGGTTAAAAGGTAGCTCTGTTCTTATTTTATTATAGATTTATGGGAAAATGACAAATCAACCATCGTGGTTTTCGGTCAATGACAAGTCAACCACTGTGGTATATTTGTTAACAAGTTAACCACTAACGTATGAGAAATTGACAAATCCAACATCACACTCAAGTGAACCCAGACAAAACGGCCAGAACACCGCAAACAAGTGCCTGGGCGGCGTCCTGCCTGGACGCTGGAAACAAGCGGCGTCCAGGCAAAGAAACAAGCCTGGACGCCGCAAACAAGCGGCGTCCAGGCAAAGAAGCAAGCCTGGACGCCGCAAACAAGCGGCGTCCAGGCAAAGAAAAA
>CM039471.1:23478388-23542901 GCA_022433065.1 Begonia loranthoides
CGCAAACAAGCGGCTTCCAGGCAAAGAAGCAAGCTTGGACGCCGCAAACAAGCGGCGTCCAGGCAAAGAAAAAGCCTGGATGCCGCAAACAAGCGGCGTCTAGGCAAAGAAGCAAGCCTGGACGCCGCTGGTTTGCGGCGTCCAGGCAAAGAAAAAGCCTGGACGCCGCTTGTTTGCGGCGTTCAGGCAAACAAGCCTTCGGCGTCCAGGCAAACAAACAAGCCTGGACGCCGCAAACAAGCGGCGTCCAGGCTAGTGTACCACCCCAATCATTTTCCCTTTTATAAAGGGAAAATAAAAGTTAGGGCTCATTATTTTGCATCTCCTACCCCCTACCCGACCCTCTGCTCTCCATCTCCCTCCCAATCGGCTCTCCCACTCTCCCCCAATTGGCCACGAGTCCGACCACCGCACGGCGACGACCACCCGAGGCCGACTACCGAATGGCGACGACGAGCACGTGAGGCCAACCACCGAACGGCGACGAGCACGCGACGCCAACCACCGAATGGCGACGACCATGCGACGCCAACCACCGAACGGCCTATCTCTCGAATCTCGCCTTTCTTTGATAGAGTGTTAGTATCCTGTGGTAGATCTGCACTGCGTCTATTTTTTGTGGTAATTTCCTTGTTATTTTGTTTGTTAGTTAAATTGAGTTTGTTAGTTATTTTTTGTTTTGTCAAAAATAAAATAGCTTATTGGGTTTATTTGCTAGAAAATGCAATTCTAATCGATAATGGTACTAATAAACTCGATACACTACGTCCAATTATGAAACTGCTTGTACCATTGGCTAAAGCTAAATTGTGTTTGTTGATTTATGAAACTGCATTCTGTTTTTTTTTTGGTGGTTTGTTGATTTAGGATGTTTTATTATTCACAAATTTTTGTTTGATTGTATTTTTTATTATACTGCAGGTTGTTGGCAAATTACTCTCAACGATCAGCATGGAATCGCGGCCTAAGAAATTGAAGTCAAAGCGTCGGAAGGCAATAGTGGAGGCCGTTGAACTCGTTCAAACTACGGAAGTGGAAGATGTCCAACCCGCGACAGCGGTGGAAGACGAAGAAACTGCCGACCTTGAAGAAGAATTATTCTGGAACGCTAATTGCAAAACACGGTATTTAGAAGATATACAACATCGTAGAATTACTGTGTCCAAAATAGTAGATTTGGACTCTTTCGCAGAAATGGGAATTGATCGTATGCTTGAAGCTGCTGGATTAGCCGGGTTGTGCAATTTGAGGGGCAGTTACTGCGAGAGAGTTATAAGATTGTTTTACGCAAATTTGTGAATATCCACTAAACCATTAGAGGTGCGGACGTACGTTTTTGGAAGGGAGTTGAGTTTCACTGCCAACGATGTAAACATGATGCTTGGATATGTACTGGATGAGCCAAGCGAGAAATATTATCATATGGCTCGGGAGCCACCATTTGTAAAACAAGGAGGTGGGTTAGCGGTGCTTAGATTGTTGCACCAGGATCTCGAGATTGTCGAGTACAGAAAGCCAAAGGGAAAGGAGTTGAATGCCTTCGCCCGATTGATTCACTTGATCATGACGTACACCATTTTGCCTCGAAATGGGCATCGCGACCTTGTTACCAGCATGGATCTCTATATGCTGGAGAAGGTGTTTATGGGAAAAAAGGTGGACATTGGATATATAATCGTGAGCCACATGCAAGAGGTGCTCAATAACTCGGCGAAGTCCCTGCCGTACAACTGGCTAATCTAGAGGATCGTTGAGCAGTTTTGGGTCCCCATCTCGGAGAACGAGCCAAGAATTGAAGAGTCGGTCAATGACATGTACAACAATTCATTATTGGACCGAATGTGTATCACCCAAACAGGAGGTGAATGGTTTCGCAAGGGGAAGAAGGTAGCAGCACATCCACCCAGCATAAAGCCTTCGCATTCAGTCCCTTCGCATGCACTGCCGCCTCCTCCTCAGTTATCTCACTTTAGTTCGATACCTGCTGAGATGCTCAACTGGATGAGCAAGATGGAGGAGCTCCATAATATATCCATGACCCATATGCAAGTGATGGCAGACCAGATACAAATGCAACAACGCCAAATACAAGAAGCGGCCAAGCTCACAGAAGAGAGGTGGGGTATCGCAGAAGAGAGGTGGGGTATAGAACAACAGTGGCATGTGCAAGCATCGGAGTGGCATCGTGAGATGGTGGCAGCACTTAAGCAAGGGGAGAGGCGATCAACCCATTCAAGAAGCAAGGGACGTTTTGTTCAAATTTTTAAAAAATTGGCAAGTCTATCAAACTCATTTTATTTTCAACAAAATAATTACATCAATGACTTTTGATTGTCATGTACATTTGTTGCAAATAAAAAGGGCTATATCACGGCAGGTTAAGGTCCACATCTGTAAACGTAGGTATGGGAGAACCTTCAGTATCAAACTCCTGCAGACCACATTACAAAGGAAATGAGCGTAGTTCAAATATCAATTAAAAGCATAATGCGATAATGCGCTGACCTGTGTCTCATGAACTCTATCAGGAGCTGTCTCGGGGACTCTGAAACCCATAAATGTGTCATCCGACCTTCCTCTGCCGCCTCTTCCTCTGGCTCTAGCCGCCCCTTTGTTGCCTCTGCCAGCCCCTGCACTGGATTCCCCTCCCCCTTCGCACGTGCAGGCATTGTGGCCCACACCCCCACACCGGCCACAATGCACGTTTAAATGTCTTCTGGTAAGCACTGTCCAGCTTGGAGCCTCATTCACATCCCGTATTCTATGTACGCGGGGCCTGCTTGGAAGCCTTTTATACGGCGGTGGGATAATTGGATCCAGATTCAGCACAAGATGCCACTCGATTAGGCCATTGAGGGGGCGGAGAAAGTGGGAGTACATCACCATGTATATTTCTCGGTGATAGCACCAATGCACAAACTCCTCAGGAGATCTCCTCATGAAGTGAATGCACGGGATTGCATGGACACACGGGATGCTGGTCAACTCCCACCGGTTACAAGTACAAGTACATCTGTCCAAATCGACAGAGTACATGTCGGTATTGTTGCTGACCTCAAACTGGGCCGCTCCTGCAAATTGGGGACTCCAATTTCGACTGGCAAGTTGGACTTTGGCGAGCCGTTTGCTAATCATTGGACACAACAGATCGGTCGAGCGAGCCATTTTTTCATGTTTTTTCACGATCCTACCCATGATGCCCTTTCGAATGATCTCAAACATACTTAGAATTGGTTTGTCCCGGGCTAGTAGGATGCAGACATTGAAGGACTCGCTGAGGTTGTTGAGGCTTATGTCGCACTTTGGGATGGAAGAGAAAGCATGTTTGGCCCAGCAGGTCACCTCTATTCCACGTAGATATTCATGGGCCGCCGGGTCAAGGACAAATAACTTGGCCATCTCTTTCTCAAATTGCCTCACTGTTGTGGCTCTTGATGCAGCCCACATTGCATCCTTCAACAACCTGCCTTTAAATTGTTTTTGAAAATTGGCATACAGGTGTCGGATGCAAAACCATTGGTCTACTTGCCATGCCACCTCTCTCACAGCTGGCATTAGTCCCTGCAAACTTTCATAATATGAGACAAACATTGGAAAAAACATGCATAACATAAACACCTAATTCAAAAGTAATGCACAACACCTTTTGTCGATCAGAAATAATTGTCCATCCATTGCCAGATGGGGTGATTAGATCGTCTAGCAACAATTCTATATACCACCTCCATGAATCCCTATTTTCTGCTTCTACAACTGCTACAGCAATCAGATACAACCATCGTTCCCGTCGATGGTGACAGCAGTAAGCAGTTGGCCTGGAGTCGCTCCCTTTAAGTGGCAGCCATCTAAACAAATAACAAGTCTACCACAGTTCAACACTGCCCTCTTGCATGCATCCATGCACATGTACATCCTTTTAAATACACTCATATCAAGGTCAACACGCAGTGAACTTCTGGGATTCGACCTCCGAATCTCCTCAACATAGGACCAAATGAGCTTGTCTTGCTCATTGCCATCACCTTCGTTAATTTTCTTTGCCGCATTTCTTGCCCTTCTAGCAAGACTGGGTGTGATGTTGACGTTGACGTCCTTCCTGACAGTCTCAATTATGGAAGATACGTCCCAATCGGCCTGACTTTTAAATCTGTCTAAGTAATGCGTTGCCACCCATTTGGCAGTGACATGATGGCTTTCCATCTTTCGGGAGCAAGTGTGAACGTCGTTGTAGGACTTTATTTGAAACGTCATTTCACCTCCTATTTGTGACGCGTGCATCCTCCATGTGCATCCTTCCTAGCAGACAGCCCTCAACCGACGAGCATCACTATGAGTGAATTTTATGCCGTACCCATTATTCAATGCATAATCAACAATTTCTTCTCTAATTTTCGTCAATGAACTGTATTTTTTGCCTAAGGCCCATACCAACGTAGCTGCATAGTGCTTCTGCTTGGCGTATAGACCTACTCTGTGCCATGTTAATGTCTTCATTGCTAGTGGATTGGCACACTGATCGGAGGTCCTCATTGTCCTCTTTATTTAGACTTGCAGATACAGAATGCAACACAATTGTAACTTCATTTCCAATTCCACGTACTTCGTTTTCATTCGCCAATAATATCTCTGAAGGGCCCACTGCAGCTTCACGGTTAATATTAGCTTCTTCGACACTCCAAGCACTCCAATGCGCCATTTTCTTGAAAACAAATGCTTCAACTTTGCCAAAATACTTTTCTCTTCTCGCTTCAGTTCTCACAAATCGCTAGGTTTAGGGTATGTTTCAGATTTGGGAAGGGAGAGTCGAGACTGAGAGCCCTAATTTTCATTTTCCCTTTTCATAAAGGGAAAATGATTGGGTGGGTGGGTCCTGGACGCCGCAAACATGCGGCGTCCAGGCTTGTTTGTTTGCTTGGACGCCGCTTGTTTGCGGCGTCCAGGCTTGTTTTTTTGCCTAGACGCCGCTTGTTTGCGGCGTCCAGGCTTGTTTCTTTGCCTGGGCGGCATCAAGGCACTTGTTTGCGGTGTCCAGGCAGTTTTGCTTGGGTTCACTTGAGTGTGATGTTGGATTTGTCAATTTCTCATACGTTAGTGGTTAACTTGTTAGCAAATATACCACAGTGGTTGACTTGTCATTGATCGAAAACCACGATGATTGATTTGTCATTTTCCCTAGATTTATCTGTCTTTATAGAATGAGGTTTGATTTTCCTGATTATGCGGCCCAAGTGTTGTTGACTTTCTTCTTTTATTAAGGATTTAGTTACATTTGAAGAGTCTTTTTCTTGATGCAACGAAAGAACAAGCTTCTTTAAGCTCAATTGTTCTATTTGCTCATCTGAGATTTAATTTCTAAAAGCATTTGACTCCACTGGCGAAATACCTTGTAAAAAATGGAGAGAGAGGTCGTTGACAATTCTTCTCTATAAAACATAGTGTGTTGTTTTCAATATATTTGCCCTTTTTTTCTAACTTATATATTCCTTACTGAATCTGTTCATTTTTGTCTTATCAGAGAAAAAAGAAGAAAGACAATTCCACCTAATTTCAGGGATTCCAATTAGTTGCTTGGACAAGGGTTATTCAGTGATTGTGGTGAAAAGAATGGAATTGCTCATAAAATAATATGGCTTAGAATAGATTTATGAAAATAGCACCACATTTACACTTGTTTCACGAGTATTTTTGTATTAAATCTTGTTTAACAAAGGCAATATTTCATTTGGTGGAGTTAGAACAGAGAAGGCCAGACCGGACTCAATGATCAGACTTTTATTGCGAAGATAACTGTTTCATTAGAAATTTGTATTGATTTTTTCACTAATTTTATGATTAATTGCTAAAGAGAGTGGGGAAGTTATGAAAATTTGATTATTTTAGTCATCAGTGCTTGCCATGGCAAATGAAGGAGAACAGGTTACTGGGGATGAAGAACTTCAACTTTTGACAATTGAAATTAATGCAATGAAGTCATAAATGTACAATTTGATCATAAATTTCATTAATCTTATGATTAACTGCTAAAAAGAAGTGTGTTAATTACAATATTTGATTTTTGTTTTCACCCTCGTCGAATTGTTATGGCAAATCAATTACAGTTAGTGGTGATCATGGAAGCGAAAATGAAGGAGACCACTAGCTTCTCCTTCCTCAGGAATTGTCTCCAATTTTTAAATCTAAAACCAGGAAGGGGAAGAATTCATTAGCAATATCCATGGAAAGAAAACCAATCTTGTTCCATTTTATTTATGTTTAAGCACACATATAATAGCTTTTAAGGTGAATTTCTCCAATGTCCTACTCGCTTTGTCAGAAATTTCAATTATTGATTTCTCAATGCGCTGGCCAATGGAGATCCAAGATGAACTAATCAAATTGTATTTTGCTTCTCAAGAGTTGGGATTTTTTCAAGTAGATTCCTCTTTAACTACAATGCATATCATTAAATTTTTATACTTTTTTTTCCCTGCAGATAATCAATCATGGGTTGAAGTAGGAATATTTGGATTTATTGTTAGTCATTGGCGGACTTGAAGATTTTAATTTGGTTTGTTTGCTATTTTAGATGATGGATTCTAATTGTAGTTGGAAATTATTTTGGGAGATAAATATTGAGGATTGTTGCTTCGATTGTTGTGGCTCTCTTATATTTGGCTAACTGTAAGTTGGATAATTTGTAAATTGATCTTTAAAGTCGGCTGTGTATAGTGAGATAATCAATATTGGGGATGATTTTGTTGTGCAACTATAGATGAATCAGAGTCTTACTTTGGTTATTAAAAATAGACGTTAAACTTAGTCCCAACATAGGATCCCCCATTTTTCCTCGAGACGTCTTTTATGAGATTCTTATGTGTTTGACATGTAGGCTCGGACGAATTTGTAGACTTTAAGCTGGTGTCTGAGGTAGCTGCTCCTTCGTATACGGGGAAGGACCAAAACCAAGTAGGGATTTTATACTTAGTTGCTTGCATCGCATAACATAGTTTTCAAAATAAAATCATATTTTGTGGAATACCACATGAAAAACCTGACGAGGATTGTTCGACAGCACGTTAGATGTACAAAAGTTTTACACGTTTATTTTTGTGCATTGGATTTCATGTTTTTATATGATGATTATAAACTGTTTGGGATGAATCCTCCTGACACTTTGGACAGTCTTGGCGTCAAAGTATCAAAGGGATATCCCCAGTACATCTCCTGTTGTGTGGAGATGTTTTGTTTGCGCGCTGTGTGAAATAGGAGACTTGGGAAGGTGATGACTGCTTCCGTGGGTTTCAAATACCTAAACCTGATCAGGGTGTGTATATATTTATTACGGGCATGTCGTAGCGGAATTTGCACGACAACCCGGGTGACGAGCCCGATCTACGGACTATCGTCATTTTTCTTCTTCTAAGATCATGAGGTGTTGCTTGCGTTGATGGCCACCTTTCTGTGTATTTGTTCGGAGGAGTCCTTGAGCGACTCTCCTTTTTCTCGGATCACGATTTCGGTGTAAAACACGACGAGAATATTTAGACGATATAGTTGTCTATGTATACAACCATGTTTTCTTAAATCTCGTTGGAGGCCTTTGGGCCTGATTTCCTTGAGACGAAAATGGTTTAAATGTTGTATTAAAATAAGCATGATTACCCGAAATTCATAGTTTTCAAGAAAAAGTAAAACAAGTTTTACATATGCATAGTATTTCGTATAAATTTACTACTGAGTTAGTCACTTATCTCACGACCCCCACCACTCCAGGTAAAGGAAAGATTAACTAGACTTGCACGGATCAGATTGAAGACATTGTTCCATTTCTTTTTGTTTCTTTAGTTGAACTATTATTTATTGGTAAGTGTGACAATGGACGACTATAACTTCTATTTGGATGACTATAAAAACACTTAACTTGGTTGTTCGATTTTTCTGGATTGTAAGCACAGTATCATTTGGACTTTAAAGTTTATTATTTGTTCTCGCAATCACTATATGGACCGTGACCTATCATAAGTAGGCTACGGTTGGGTATTTATATAACTCTTCTGCAATTATATAACAAGCTTTGTGTTGGGCGACCGGGTCTTCTACGAACACTGGGTCGTTTGGCCTGGTATTTCTGTCCGGCCTGCCTACAGGTTGTGGCAGTACATGTAGACATTCATAGTTTTCGAGCAAGCAAAAACTTAATCGAAATGACTTTATGATAATAGTAAAACATGGTCATAAATATACATATACTTGTTTCGAAAACATACTGTACAAAAGCATAATATCTTGAGCCATAACCCACCGGTCAAGTTCGTCGAACAACACAAACGCTCAACATAGCTATGCCACATCAATTGCGGCGTCAATATCATTAGTCCGTAATTCCCTCATCCAGGTTATAGTTCTCACATAAATTACAAGATTTATCTATGCGTCAGTAAGAGATATAATAATGATATGCTCGTGTTATGTAATTTTGTCAAACAAACATTTTTAGTTTCAGTTTTTCTTTACTTTCACTTAACAGTCTAGCCGCTTGGGGTAAATCAGTCTAGGGGAGAGTGACATCATTTGGTTCATGTAGGGCAACCAACTTGAACCTCGCCCCAAAACTTCTATTTACGTTTATTTCGTTAGTTTCAGTATTTCTTTTTTTCCACTTCATAGTCCAGCCACTATGGTACATTAGTCAAAGGAAGAGTGACACCATTTAACCAATGTAGGGTAACAAACTCAAACTCTGTATGTCAACGTCTATTTATGTTTATTTAGTCTATTTTCAGTTTATCAGTAAAAAAACATGCAATGAAATTCTTTTATGTTCTTTCTTAAAAAAACATCTCCATGATGCATGAAAGATGCATATGAACTTGCTAATGTGTTTCATATTTTCAAGTCCTATATCATGATAACGTATCCAATTTTTTTTATTTATCATAACATGTCAAACATTAAACAACCAATATTTTATTCATCTTATTGATCAATATTATCTTCATATATCTCATAGCATGATGATCATGGTGATAGAATACAAAAAACCGAGTTAATCATAATACTATCATCATAAAATACAACATGTCCAACAATATTATAATTTTACTCTAGTATATTGTGATCTAGGACAAAGTGGCCAAACTCATACATATATCTCTTACCGTGTAGCTTTAACAATTGTTATTGCAATCTATTCAAATGCTCCCTTGCATTGAAACACCTTAAATGTGTTAAACCTCATATTAGTATTCATTCAAATACTTGAAACTTAAAAATGTGCATAACCTTTACTATACACAACCAAATCTCTTGATTCCAAAACCCAAACTTGCCCAACATAGTTTATATTAACATAACAAGTCAATTTGACAAATCCTTTTGCATGCTTAAGATAAAACACATCAAAATTGAATCCAATATGCACAAATTTCCAGTTTTATCTTCATTGTTTTCATCCGACTTCAAAAATTCATAACTTACAATAATATTTAACCAGTTCCTTCAATTTCAAAGTCTATATTTTGCTTGAGATGTCTAATATAACATAGTAAAATGGTTTTAAATTTAAAATTCATTAAGAGATGACCATTAGCTTCCAAATACCAAAACTGTACAGTTTTGCCAATTTCATACCATCCACTATTTTTAACAGTCTAGCCACCTGGGGTAAATCAGTCTAGGCGAGAATGACATCATTTGGTCCATGCAGGACAACCAACTTGTATCTCACTCCACAACGTCTATTTATGTTTATTTAGTTAGTTTCAGTTTTTCTTTTCTTTCACTTAACAGTCCAACCACTAGAGTACATCAGCCAAAGGGAGAGTGATGTCATTTAGCCTATGTAGGGTAGCAAACTCAAACCTTGTACCTCAATGTGTATTTATTTTTATTCATTTCGTTTTTAGTTTATCAATAAAAAAAATATGCAATGAAATTTTTTTTTCTGTTCTTTCTTAAAAAACATTTCCATGATGCATGAAAGATGTATATGAACATGCTAATGTGATTCATATTTTAAAATCCTATATTGTGATGTAGGTCAAAGTGACTAAACACATACATACATCTCTTACCTTGTGGCTTTAGCAAATGTTATCGCTATCCATTCAAATGCTCCCTTGAATTGAAACACCTAAAATATGTTAAACCTCACATTATTATTCATTCAAATACTTGAAACTTAAAATGTGCATAACCTTTACTATATGCAACCAAATCCCTTGATTCCAAAACCCAAACTTGCCCAACATAGTGTATATTAACATAATAATTCAGCTTGGATAAATCCTTTTGCATGCTTAAGATAAAAGACATCAAAACTGAACCCAATATGCATAAATTTCTAGTTTTATCTTCACTGTTTTCATCCAACTTCAAAAGATCATAACTTACAATATACTTAACAAATTCCATCAATTTCAAAGTCTATATTTTTTTGAGATGTCTAATATAACTCATAAATCTACAGTTTGGTATTTGGAAGCTAATGGTCATCTTAATGAATTTCATACCATCCACTATTTTTACTCATAAATCCAACCAAACTCGTGAAATTCCTTCAAACCTTAAAGAAAATTATCTTACCTTTAGAGAGTCGAGAGAGAGAGAGAGAGAGAAGTTTTTCTTGAGAATTTCTTGATCTTCAAGTGGATTTCTCATAGTTGGAGTTTCTAACATAAAAGTGACTCATCTTTGACATATATTTTATCCATAACAATGAGGTATCACCACCTTGTAATTGAGGTGTCATAATTATCAGCACATTCATGCTTTGTCAACATGTTTCTCCCTCCTGAAAATGTGACATCTAATTCTATTCATAGGTGACGTTTTGCCTTCCCAATTGACCACTCACGATTTGTAATACCTCGAATTTTATCATATTAAGCCTAGATTAATTATGGTAATATTGATGATAATTGGAGTTATATTGGATGATTTTAGTGTTGGTATAGTTAATGGTGGTTTATGGCTTTAGGAAAATGTGAATTTCTGATGTTTTGGGCAAATTGGCAGGGAAGTGGTTGACCAGTTGGGTTGGTTGATCGACCAATTTGTGTACAGGGAGAATGTAATATCCCAAATTTTCATGGAGTTAAGCACAAGGTTTAAATTATGATTTTGGGGATATTGGAACTCAAATGGACGATTAAGGTGTTAGTCGAGAGAAACATATTGGAAGAAGTGAATTATGATACCCTGAATTAGGTTCATAGTAAGCTTAGGAGGATGATTATGTATTTATTGAAAATGACTTTAATAATTTAAGAGTTAGTTAGGGAAAAATTGGAAAAAAGACTGAATTAGTGATTGATAGTCAGTGAAATTAGAGACGATGGATGAAAGCTTTTTAGTAAGAGAAAATATATTGGATATAGTGAGCTTGAGAATAATAAGGTTGTAAAAAATTATGGGTATATTGAGTTTAGTAAAGAATAATGTGAAGGAAGAATCTTGGACAATTTATATTCTTACGTATTAAAGGATAAATTAGGGATAATTTGGGAAAGTGAGTTATAGTTTATTAAGAGTATATATATATATATATATTATGGAGGTTGAAAACATAATATTACAAAATATATATTCACGTGAATATTTTGATTGGTGATTGATCAATGAATGTGGTGGATGATTTGGCAGTCACTTGTCCACAGCGTCGATCGTCCGGTTCATCAATCGGCGAAATTTGGTGCGGTAGATCGATGGATTGTCGGTTGATCGTATGAAGAAGAATTGATCGACCGCCAAATTGATGAGTCGTCTGAAATGTTTAACCGTCACCTGGAAGCTTTTGGCCTTCGACGTTTGATGCTTCATGGATGCACGAAGCGTCCCTCTTGTCACCTCTTCACCTTCAGATGGTTGTTGAAGGTGCACTAATGGATGACCTATAAATAGAAGAAGAAGAATGAAAATGAGAGTGAGTGAAAACTGTGGCGAAACTCTGGTGAAATTTTGAGAGAGAAAGTCTAAGGGACTCTGATGGTTGTGAGGAGAGGTCCTTGCTGTGCTGCTGTATTTTGTGAGGGACAGTAAGGAGGTCTGAAGTTGAAGACCGTGAGTGAGATTTGTGAGAACTTTGAAGGAGAAAGAGACTGAGAATGGAGGAAGATCTCAGAGGTTATTCTCTGTAGTTTTTCAGGTAATTCGATATTTACTCATGTTTTCTTAAAGAATTTATTGTATGGGAGTAGGATTTGTTTGCTGGATGAATTGTTTATTCTCTGCATGCTTGTGTTAATGGTTTTTCGGCTTCTGAGTCTTTGGATTTTGGTTTGCTAATAACTTGGAAGTTAAATCATACAATCTGTGAAAGTTTAGTCATGAAGAAATGGGTTTGGGTGATGTTGATGCCTTTTGTGATTTCCATGCTTATGTTTGTGCTTTGCTATGCTTGGTTTTCTCTATGGTTAAGGTTGCCGATACTCTAGGTATTAATAAACTAACTTGTTATTAAACAAATATGAAGAAGTGGGTTCTTGCATGTTTTGTATATTCATTTGAACGGATAAATAATGGATGATGTGCCTCTGTTAGTTTTCCTTCCCTGTGTTTGAGAGTATGAGCCATATAATGTCTCTACTTTCCTTAAATAACTACTTGATTAATAGCATACCCATGAAGAGATAAGGTCTATGAATATAATGCTCCTGTTATTGATAATAGTTGTTGAGGCTATATTATACTGCTGGGTTGTTGGTTGAAATGCTAATGTATTGAGTTACTGTATTGAGAAGATAAGTTGCTGTATTGAGGGAATACCAAATTGGATGAGTTGTTGTTAAAATGTTGAATCAAATTGTTGGATAAGGTGGCTGTGGATTGTGACAGTGGTTGTGAAAATTGTTATGATCTTGGTTGCATAAAATGTAACAGGTTGTACCGATAGGATTAATATTGTTATAGTTGGGTTTTATTACTAAGGACTTTCAAGTGGATTGGAGGTTCTAATTGTTAGAAGTGTTAAGCATGTTAGTTAAAGCTATGAGACTTTATTATTGGAAATTAATTATTAATACAGATATGTGTTAATTATGAATAGGTTTCATAAAGAACAATTTAAATGCTAACTCATTAAAGCTAAGTACTCCAAGTAAGTAGTATTGCATGTGTTTTGTCCGAAAGGGCCTACATCAAGGGAATTAGGGGGTGTTTGTTTGATGATTGTTTACTAGATGCATAGGTTGTGTTATATTTGGGAAATGTATTGCTAAATGATTGCTTGTATGAATTATATGTTTATTAGTGTTAAGTTCAGTTCCTTAGTTAGGGATTAATCACGTTTGAGGATATGATACATGAACACATTAGACGTAGATAGAATTATATGCTTGCATCATTGTTTCTAATGCACACAAAAATACAAACATAACTGAATTGTGAAAAAATGAGGAAACAAACTCGTGCGAGTGAGTTTGGATACTAAAGAGGTTGCACTCATTCAACGGATGGGTGAGTTCGGAGACTAAAGAGGTTGCTCTCACCCAATTGCGAATAAACGTAAACATAAATGGTTAGTTTTTACGTGAGTTCAGAGACTGAAGAGGTTGCTCTCACGTGGCAATGAATAACAGAATAAATAACAGTAAAAAATAAATACGTGAAAGATAAACAGAAATAGAAATGGTATAAGTTCATCATGATGTAATAAATTCACCATCATGATACAAGTTCACCATTGCGGTATAAGTTCACCAATCTGGTTTAAGTTCACCAGTTAGGTATATGTTCACTGCTAAAACATAAGTTTACCAATCTTGTTTAAGTTCACCAGTTAGATACAAGTTCACCGCTAAAACATAAGTTCACTGATCTGGTTTAAGTAGACCAATTAGGTACAAGTTCACCGCTAAAACATAAGTTCACCGTTATAGTAAAAAGTTCATCACTATTTTATAAAGAGTAATGGAATAATGAACATTGAGAAAAATGTATGTGTTTTAAAGAACATTGCATGCACACTTTTATTTTTATACTGCTTACTGAGCGTTAGGCTCATAGTTAAGTCCTGTGATGTAGGTATGCATAGGATCGAGGATTGAAGCTGTTGATGAGGCATTTGCATGTTGCGGGCTTGACAGATGGTTAGGCTAAAAGCTTAAGGAGCAAATGTAATGATTAGTAATAATGTTTTTAAAGAAAGTGAACCTTAGTTATAGTAAATGCTTTATTAAGAAGGTTTTTAAATGGTATTCCGATTCTTTTGGTTTTGTAAATACAAGTCTTCCGCCGTTGTAAATGTTTTAAAGTTATAAAGTTTTAATTCATGATATGTTTTTAAGTAAGAAACGGTGTAACAAAAAGAAGTTTAATTATATGTTTCTTAACTGCACTAGTTTTCAAATGAAAAGTCTTCCACTATAATTTAGAAAGAAAAAGTTTTCAAAATCATAAATTTTAAATTGTAAGAATAATTGGGATGTTATAGAGAAAATAGGGGGTTCTCTGGCTGTTTTGCGGTCGACCAATTGGTAAGTGGTCGACTAGAATCTGAACAGATTGACTTTTGATTACTCTTGGGTAGATTTGTGGTCGATCAGTTGTGAAGTGTGGTTGAATAGTTTAGTGAAAAGACTAAAAAATTAAGAGCCACAGGTTGATTTGTGGTTGACCAGTAAATTTTTGGTCAACTAGGAATGCAAAAAGTCAAAAAAATGAGGGAGATTATCATGTTTTAATTGGCTAAAACATGGTGAGTCATCCCCACCATGTCCTAGCCTACAAACACCTCCAACATAAGGTTGGAGATGATGGATTATCTATGAAAAAAATGAAAATTAGAAGGGAAAAAGGACGAAAAATTCTCTCAACTCTCACGAAAGCTCTCTTCTTCTTCTCTCTATGAAGTTTAAGGTAATAATGTTTTCTTGATAGATTATATAATTTATATGAAGGTCTTGTAGTGGCAATGGAGGAAAGAAGCAAAAGTTGAAGAAAATGGTGAAAACATGGTTGTTTGAATGTTTAGTGTTATTGTTCAACTTTCCACAATCCTTGAGTAAAGCCGTTTAAATATGTTGTTAAGGACATCTCAAGACATAGGTGGTACAATCAATGGATTTGGTTATGTATATAAAAAGTTTTGGATGGTTGAAAATGGATAAAAATAGGAAGTAAAATCAAGATAATGTTGTGCATATTTTTACTTCTACTTCAGTGTGTTAAGTGGTTATTGATTATGATATATTGGTTGTGAAAGTGTTAATGTTCAAGAGGGTGCCCTAGATATTGGAACCACATTGTGAATTCAGGGTAAGTAATGAATTTAGGTGTTTGCCTCGGGCTGTATCACAAGAATTAGGTTATTGTTTGATGTTTATTCTTGATAGATGCTAAGTTTAAATGATCTGATTGTTGTTCGAGGATTTGATGTTTGATGTTTGTGCTGTTAGGTTTTTATTATTGTTATTAAGGGTTTGATGTTAGATTCAATTGATCATATTGTTGATTGAGGTTATGATGTTTGTATGGATTATTAGACGTTAAAGTTTCTAGGTTTATGATCATGTAAATGGCTTGAGGATGTACTTTTGATGACTGTTGTAAGCATTCATAGTCATACATCATGTTTTTAATAAAAATGTATAAAAATGTTTTATGCATATGATTCAAAAAGGAAATTGATAATGAATGTTAATAAACGTAAATAGGCATTAGAGGTAGGGGTATTAGCAATGGTTCTGCTTGGGAGAACTACTTGATGATGTATTTTTTCTCTCGTTGGGATAGAGTGACAGTTCTATCTAAGAGAACCATATGATGTATCTTTTCCCTTGGCTTGGTAATCTCCAATCGTCTAAACTATTATATGACTGAAAAGAATTAATTGTTAAACTATAAATGGAAGAATAAATGTAAAGAGGCGATAGTGAGACGGGGGTTGAATGACAATCCTGCTCGGGAGAACTACTTGATGATGTATCTCTTTCCTTGGCGCGATTGAGTGATGGTTTTGCTTAAGAGGATCATAAGATGTATCTTTTCCCTTGAACTGTTGGTCTCTAATCTTCTGAATTGTATATGACCGTAAAAGTAAACTGTGAAAGAAAATAATAAACTAAAAATGCATGTTTTGTGAAATTGCATAGCATATGCATATCATATATTTTATGAGTATGATTCTAGAGGATATGATATTATGCTTAGATATTCATTCTTTACTGAGCATTAGACTCATAGTTTGTGTGTTGTGATGTAGGTAATCATGATAGAGAAAGAAAGAAAAAGGCAGTTGGTGGAGGATTTACGCATTGCGGACATTATGCTGGTTGGGCTATAGGATAAAGGGATTGTTTTCACTTCTCAAAAATGTACTTGTAATATGCACATTTTAAAGAAAGAAAATTTTATTAGGGTTCATTTTCTTTTATTTCACATGTTTTGTTATGAAAAGTCTTCCGCTACGCTTTATTTTAGAAAAGATCCGTATGTTTTAAGTAAAAGAAAAAAAGGGTAGGTACACGATTTTTGGTTGATCGCACCATTACTTTTCAAAGGAAATCCAATATCGGATATTTGCTACAGACGCCAAATTACCACGGACGCTACACATCCACTGCAAAAAATCTACATATTAGTTGCAAGTGACCGCCATCCACTTGTCTAGTCAACCGTGTAACTACTCGAGACTGATATATTCTACTTTGTCTTTGGATCGGTCGACCACACACTCAACCCCAATCAACCGTAATATGATCTGAGAGCAAGTCCAACTTTCAGAAGTGCATTTTGGAAGTCCACACCCTTCCGTGCTTCCACTAATCCCAACATTTTTATGGGTACTTGTAGTTACCTTGGACCGATCGATCGCTCATTCATGCCCCGGTCTACTACAACTTCACCCGAGAGTAATTCTAAAAAAGTATTTGTATATTAAACCTCCAATCTCACTTTATCATCAATTAATCCATATCAATAAATAACTTCCACAACTACAATTCAACCATATTAACACACTGTCATTGAACATAGTTATAACATAACTTTACAATTAGTACAATAAAATTATGGGTGTTACAATATCCACAACCAAAGTATTGATGTACGCGAGGCGAGGTGTCCATAGATAAGAGGTAGAATTTGTGGAACGAGGTGTTAGGGAAGTGTTTGTATCCACAGCGAAAGCGCTGGTCTCTGCGGAAGTGTGGGTGTAATGCTTAGATAAATCCTCCATGTACTATGTAAAAGATTTATGGAATGAACAAATATTTTATAAAAGAAAATACGTTTTGTAATTGTCAATTTAGTATTCGATGAATGGCAATACGAGTAGAAATATTATTGGAATTATTAAAGTGTAAATTGTTGAGAGAAGTGTATTTTGGGTTTTCAGTCGGCGGCCGGTCAACGTTGCGGTTGATAATCACGACCAAAATGCATTACAGGCTGCTCGCTGGCATTTTTGGTTGTCCCACGGTTGGGTTGAGGTCAAGAGTTCAATTGAAATGCATTCCAGATTACATTTTGTGGTTTTCAGACACAACGTGGTCGAGGTTACGGACGTGATTCGTGGCGAAAAAATATCAGGTTTTGAATCTGTCAAATTCATCTATTTTGCAGTCGAATCATCGGTAGAGACGTGGTCGCAAGGTTTGTCCAAAAACGCAAAACAGAAGTGAAATTTGAAAATTTGATCATCGTGCGGTCGATGGTTCGGACAACTCCTTCAATTGAAAAACCTATTTTAAATGAGAAATTTGTTTTTTATCAGACATTTCTTTCTCCTCCAATAAAAATTTCTCTCCTCCTCCCCGAGAAGATAGCGACTTTCCACGTGGCCATCTCGCGTTGGACCTCCTCCCTTGGTTTGGGTAAGTGTCCATCAACCCTAGCATTCACGTCGGTCTTCCTCCGTCTATAAGTTGACAGCGATGGATGGTAGATTCTAAATTCTGCACTACCGAGTTGCGACCGAGAGGAAGTGAAGGAAAGGTGAGGGTCCTGCATTTCCATCCTATGAGTGAAGAGTGTTATGTGAGTTGAGTGGAAAAGGAGAGCTCTTGTTTTGGAACTTCTTGGGTGTGTTGTTGCTCCGTTCGGGTGTTGTGGTTGTGAAGTGAGCTTGCTGAGGAGTGGCATTTCTGTTGAAGGTAAGAACTGGGATGTATGTTGGATAGTGGAGGCCATACATCATGGGATTGTTTTGTTGTTTGTAATTGAACATTGACTTGGTATTAGTTTTCTAGTTTTGTTGCTCATTGTAAATTGTAAATTTATGCTTCAATTCCCTGTTGAATATTGCTATTGTCTTGTTGTTGAGAGAAACTAAAAATGCTCAATGAAAGTTGGTTGGATGTCATGGGATGACCTGCATTGGTGGGTGAATGGTTACTGCCTTCATTGTGTCTAAATATTGCCTCGAATACCATGAATTGATAATTTGTTATTGCTAAACACTTTTGGTTACTGCCTTATGTTTGAATGAGACTTGGATAATGCTTGGCAATATATCAATAGGCCGTTGCTTGTGGATCGTGAAGCATAAGTAAGGAAAAGTGTGATGTTGAATTAGATAACTTGTACTCTGTTCTAAATGGATTTTAATTGGTGCTTCTTATAGTGGATATTACTCTGTAAATTATTGGATTGTTAACTGTTGTGGTCAAATTTGTTAATAATCACATAATCCCTTTATTAGTTGCTTTTTATGGTTCTCTGCCTAAATAAAACAAACATGATTTAAATTATGATTATCCTTTGATAATTTCCTGCCAAATGTGTGTACGGTTCATGAGCTAGTAACCCCATAGTATATTAAACCTTTACATTGTTTTTGATAAATTCATCAATAAATGTCATGTTTCCTGTTAAATGTTCCGTATATATATTTGTGAACTATACATGACATCCATGCATCATAATTCGGGATTATGAAATTGTTGACATATTGTATGACATGCTTAATAAACGTAAATAGGCGTATAGGGGTTCAGGAGATTTGGTGATGGTCCATTGGTGGTGACACCCCTAATAGATGTATCTCCTTCCACGTAGGGTGTAACACCCTGCGTTTTTTAAACCTTTTATTTCTTTATAATTTCAGTCATAAAAATTTTTCTTTATAAAACATGTTCGATAAAAACATATCAGAGTAAATCAGCGGACTATTTTCAAAACATTATTTAATAAAAGGCCAATTATTTTACGAAACGTTTACCAAAATAAAACCATTATTTAAAACAACATTTTTATTTTCTTTGAGCCATAACACATCAGGTCGAATCCCGTTGATAACTCAATATCTCATCTGGCAATGCCACCTCTGTATTCACATCAATATAATCACCTGCATCACGGGTAAGAAAATGAGCCTAACGCTCAGTAAGAAATAGAATAAAAATGCTTATGCTTATGCAATGCTTATGCAGTCGTTTTCTAGAAAAGAACCTATCTTTTCTTCCTTTTTCCTTTCATCATTTCCTTTATCATTTCTTGGTCTGTGTGGACTAACCGACTCCATCCCTTTCCTGGGTGGGGATTCCATCAGCGGTGTTCCCACCTACGACCATCCTTTTTCTCTTTACATTTGTTGGTTGGTGTGGACTAACCGACTCCATCCCCTTCCTGGGTGGAGAATTCCATCAGGGGTGTTTCCACCTACGACCTTTATATTTCCTTTATGTTTTGTTACTAGAGAAAGAATACATTTGTTGATATGGCTTAACCGACTCCATCCCTACGTGGGTGAAGGTTTCAATTAGGGGTGTCACCACTACCGTCACCTAATCTCTATCTTTTCTGACGTTGAGGACTAAGAGCAGGGATACATTTGTTGGTCGGTGTGGGCTAACCGACTCCATCTCTATGTGAGTGGAGTTTTCCATCAGGGATGTTCCCACCTACGACCGTCACCCTCTTTCCCGAACCCTCTCACGCCCATTTACGTTTATTTTTTTATTTTATTTATCATGCCATGTATATGTCATATTTTCATAATTCCTATCGTGATGCATGAATGCCACACATATCCATTTCATAACAGTCCATAGCAGTATAACAATTCAAAATATATATCGAAGAAAATGTGAAAGCGAGGATATAACAATCATGCTTAGCATAAATTTCATATTTATTTTTAACGTTTTATTCATCTTTACGTTCAATCATTTTTCTCCATAGTTTCGTGTGTTAATTAATTCCAACAATAATTTCAACCATACTTTAACAAAATTGAAATCACAAAATCTGGTGATGCAGGGCCTTCACTGGCCACCGCATCTTATTTCTTACCTTTGAAGAACTTTCCTGTGGTCCTTAGTGTGTTTCGCTTTTTATCCTTTTTCTTGTTAATACCTTCAAAATAATAATTATTTATTTATTAATATATTTATCAATTATAAATCCTAACTTTGATATTGTTATTCCATTTATTCAATTAATAATTCATTTCACATTTTTCATCCAATTATTTTTGTCGACCAATTAACCAATAATTATCCATTAATAACTAACCACCGAATTTCCATATACAGAACACAATTCAAACTTATTTTCAAATCACAACTAGTAAGCAAAATGCCCAAGCCATCAGCTCATTATTCACATCAATATATTTATCTTTCTAACATTTTCACATGCTCACCAACTAAACAACTTTATCAAAGAATATAACTTAACAACTTGACAAAGACTTTACAATCTCAGTCCCCCAAATAACATAACATCCATAAGGATCATAAACTTAACCAAACAGGGGCAAAAGGAAATACATAACAACTCTTCAACAACGCATAACCCCAAGAGGGTATTTCTTCCAATGATAGAGTATTTATCTAAACAACAAGACATTATTTTCTCCATCAACACACAACGGGAAGATTCACAATAAGAGAACTTAACCAGGGAGCATAAATCAAGAGAGACCTAATTCATCAACGATTTATATATATATATACAAGCTGAACTCAACAGAGGCATAATCCCAATCTTAACCACTCCAATCTTAACCACTAATTCAAATGACAGTAACCGAATAACAAAAATATTACCTCAATAGACTTCCTAGTAATGAAACTAAAACACAAACTCCACTTCATCAAAGCAACATTTATTTCTAGAGAACAAATCCAACCCATAATCCATAACACTTATAATAGAGATGGAGAGATTTCCACTACCTGAACATTACCCGTGAAGAATCCTAGAGGAACCTGAACATTGATATACGACTATAAATGCATAAATGTAAAGAGAGGGTTAGAGAGTGTGCACAATATTTGTTTACGCGGTTCGGCGACCCGACTACGTCTGCGCTCCAAGATTCCACTTAGAGATCCACTAAACTATTGGCTTATGGGTGCTAATAAAACCGTTTACAAATTGACTATTAACGGGGCATCACTCTTGACTAATTCTAAGGTCGTCAACCTTTGACTGTTATAGGGCGTTACCCTTAATTTGACTATTGTGGGGAGTCACCCGTTGATTGAACTTGGTGTTCAATTGAGGCTATGACTGTTTGGGGGTGTCACCCTTTTGTGATGAATTCGTAGGGAATCATCCTTTACAATTAAGCACAATAAAAAATAGGGAAATTATGCTCTAAACACTAATTTGAATTTTCCCAATATTAACTCGTAATTTTATGGATGGGAAGAATTGGATTTACAATAGCTCACAGTGTTTATGAATCAAGTCTTGAATTTGGCAGGGCTTCGTCTCGATTCTTCGTTCATTGTTTTGAGCTTGGAGTGCTTCTTAATTTATAGAGCGTAGACTTTTCGGATCATCCTCAATGTTTTCGATCGACCGCATATAGCCATTGCGTATTTAGCCGTTGAAAATTCGACCGTTGGAAATCTGTCCGTTGGCAAAGTTTGGACTTTTCGGTCTCAGAGCCTCGACCTTGCCTGGACCTCTAGTGGTTCAAAAACACTCGAAACTCTTTGTTATGTTTTTTTGGTCATAGAGCCTCGACCTCTAGTCATCCAAAAACACTCGGAGCTCTTTGTTCTACTTTTTTGGTTGCAGAGCCTTGACTTCGCCTTGACCTCTAGTTGTCCAAAAACATGCAGAAAACTTATAAATTCAAATCGTCTTCGACCGCACTTGACCAAGCTCGACCGCTACTCAACCGAAAGACTCCAGAACAGTTTTGGTCACCTCTCCTCGTCTGCAGCTCGTCCTCAAGCAACTCTGAATCAAACCTTGAATTATTCTAAGTCCCAAAATGATATGCAACACTACATAGAGTTAAATAAACATGTTATAACATTAATGATACCCATTTTGAGGGTATTTCTAATAAACACAGATATATTGTAAAAACATTAAGAATAATATTCGAATAATGTAAAATAAACTTATTGAATTTATTAATTAGTCAATATTTTTGTCATTATCAAAATAAAACTTACCCTAATAAACAGGCTAATAGAACTGACCCATCACCTTTCTCTTTGTCATTATCTTTCCTTCACAGCCACCATCACTCACTCACGCTCTCCCATCTCTTCACCACCCTCGACCACAACTCTCCAAATTCTCCAGAGAGTTCACCCCAGGGCACCTGAGAGTAGCTGTAGAATAATTCCTCCTTTTGCATCATATATTCACTGCCATTGATTTATAGGCAAGAGGAGACGTAATGGATAATCACCCACTTCATGGAGGGTGGTCAAATGCCCAATCTCCACGTGTAAAGCTTGCCATCTTCTTAGGAGAGGGAGAAATTATTGGGCCAGCCAGAACGCAATAAACTGATTCAACAAAACCAAAGGGATCGTTGACAAACCGGGTATAGGGGCTATCAACTGCCCCTTCGCGTTTTGCCACTACTGTCCCCCTTGAAATCCATCTCTACTAGTATTTCACTCAGAATTACCAACCAATGACAACATAATCAATCGCGACGTACCTTGGCCAAAACCTCACAACTCCAACCCATAGAAATTCATCCAATAATCAGAACACCAAAACACAAGGCACAACCGAGAGTATACCTCGTTCAATCGTGGAGAAAATTGAAGCTCGCACACGGTTTGTCCTTCCTGCGGCTCGGGCGTTTCCGAGCCCTAGCTCCATGCACCAACACATGCCGCCCGCTAGACAGCACCGCACGCTTGTATGGTCGCACACCCGATTCTCCACCCTCGCGTTCACTCGGTCACTCATTACTTCTCCCTCTTTAGAAATCACCTCTCTTTCTCTTAAGCAAAATACACCTCATTCACCGAAAAAATTTAGCACTAAATCATTTCCCCCTTTCTCCTAAAACAATCGGGCCGATACTCACTTCCAAACCAAAACGGCAAACCAGCCCAGCAAACCGGGCCAGCTTAATCTCCAGCCGAACCGAACTGGTCCACCTTCTCCCATTTTAATTTTTCTTTTAACTCTTTAATTTTCACTAATTCTATTTAATTTTTCTTTTAATTTAAATCTTCTTTTTACCCAATTAAATTCCTCTTTGATAATTTAACTAAATCATTCATTTAATTAAATTATTCTCAAACCAATTTCGATTCTCGATTTATTTTGAATATTTCTTGATGATGATTATCAGTTCAATTTAAATCCTTCAATTCGATTTCCCAAATTAATTTTTCTATCAAATAAATTCTCAATTATCCAATTATACCCAATTAATTTCCTAATTATTTTTACTTAATTCTGTTTTGGGAAATCAGGGTATTACATAGGAAGCGAGTGACGGTTAAGCCACATGGACCATAGGATGTATCATCTTCTCTTGTACTGAAATCCCCAACGCTTGAAAACAAAAGAGAATGGTGAAGATCATCGGTGGTGATACCCCTAATGGATGCATCTCCTCATAGGAGTGATGGTTAGCCACATGACCATAGGAAGTATCCTTTCTCTCGGTATAACAGAAAATATAGGTTCTTTTCTAAAATGCATCACATGAGCACACATGAGCATTTGCATTGCATTGCATTCCATCCTAATTCTTGATGAGCGTTAAACTTATTGTTTTTATCCCGTGATGTAGGTGATCATTATGAAACATGTGACATGCAAGCTTAGGAGGAGGCATTACAGGATGAGCTCTTGGGTTATCAGCTAGTTTCAACCTGATGGATATGGCTCACATAAAACAATGTTGGTTATTTTGAATAGTTAACTTCAGATTTTGAATGTGGTAAACGTTTTGTAACCGTGGACTTTCGTTGGAAATGTTGAAACTATGTTTTGAAAATTTGTCATATGTTTCCGATCATTTTACTCTGATATGTTTCAAACCATTTTTTCTAATACATGTTTTAAGTAAATTGAAGAAAAAATTTTTATATGGCTAAAAATGAAAGTAAGAAAAAGGTTTAATAACACGGGGCGTTACAGTTGCTATCAGAGCATAACCAGGTCAAACGCGGTTCTATAGACTGCTGGTAACGCAAGACTCGTTGTGGAATATTCCTTCGACTGTAAGTTCAGTTTTAACTTTAAAATTATTTTCTTTAAACTTATTACTCCCTAATGTGAAAATGTAGAGGACTCTAGGACGAGGAGGAGAGCAAGAACCAATATATGAATTAATGATGAGAGGGATGAGGCGCCCAACAGACAAGAAAATATTAACGACCGAGTAGCTGTCAGGATTCGTAATGAGAGATTTGAGACCCTTAATTGCATTGCCGATGTAGTGGAGCGGCATTCCCATTATATGGGGCGGCAGTTTCAAGTCATGGTGTGGTTTATGGAGAGAGAGAACGGTAACGGGAATGAGAATTACCGTGCTGTTGTGGGTCTTGTGGAAGCTGGCTGGGAAAAGTTCCAGTGACTTAAGCCTCCTTGCTTTGAGGGTAATATTTCTGATGTCACAGGAGCTGAAGAGTGCATACGATCCATGGAAAATATTTTTGAGTATGCGGAGATATGAGAAACAGAGAAAGTAAAGTGTGCTATTTATGTACTGACCCAGGACGCCAGGTTTTGGTGGGATTCCATGAAGACGACACAGGATATCCAAACTCTCACGTACGAAGATTTCAAAGAACTGTTCAATGAAAAATATTTCAATTATACGATTCAAAATTAGAAACTAGTGGAGTTTATGCGACTACGCCAGACGGAGATTGTATCTGAATACATTCGGAGATTTAAAGCATTGTCTAGGTTTGCTTCACATTTGGTGTCCAATAATGGGCACAAGGTCTAGCATTTTGTCTAAGGACTTAAAATAGAGATCTTGAGGGGGGTCAAACTGGCTGGCATATTAGGTATTCCATGTGCATAGATTGTGGCTAGGGCACTTGATGCTGAGGATGTAGAGTCAATAGCGGCAAAACAACGGGGAGATAAATCAGAGAGTTTGGTGGAACAACCAGAGCCTACCGCAGTGAGGTGCTCCATTGGTAAATCATGGAATGAAAAGGCTATCAGGGAATGAAATGCACCAAGGGAGAGACAAGCGTCCCATGGTTGAAGCAACTACTGCTCTACCCAACCTGTGCCCTAAATGTCAGAAGAGTCACTATGAGTCGTGTAGAGCGGGCTTTGGTGGATGTTTCAAGTGTGGGAATCCCAGACGTGTGTCGAGACATTGTCCAACTTTGGCAGGAGGATCAGGTGGACTAGCTCTATGAGTGTTCTCATTATATGGGAAGGACGAAGAAGAGGAACTACCGGTGGTCGTATCAAGTACACAAAATATTATGAAGTTATTACCCATATGCTTTTATATGATAATGGAATATCCTTCCGTAGCATTAGAAATTTTTGCATTTAAATAAATAAATTTTCTGATCACCCTAGGTACTATATATGTTAATAATGTTGCTGCATACACCTTATTTGAAACTGGAGCTACTCACTCATTCATCTCGACCAAATTTTTCGCAAAAGCAAATTATCCACCTGGTCTTATGAGGAGTGGGTATAAAGTACTCCTACCTTCTGGAGATTATATGACTGCTAGTGGTATTTTGGAAGCATATGCAGTTCAAATAAACGGTCACGTAGTCCATGCTGATCTAATTGTTATGGATATCAAGGGGTTTGATATCATTCTTGGAATCAACTGGTTAGCCCAGAACCAAGCGGTTATTAATTGTGCAAGAAGAGAGGTTCACTTCCACCCTCTCAGTGGTGAACAACACATCTTCCGAGGAGTCAAGAAAAAGGGCAAGTTGGCGGTTATTTCTGCACTCATGGTAGATCAACTGATGAAATACGGATGCGAAGGATTCCTTGTGAATATAATGAACACCACAGTCAAACATGAGACAAAGGTAGAGGATGTTATGGTGGTTTGCGACTTTCCAGGAGTTTTCTTGGATGATCTCCATTGGCTGTCACCTAGCGTGAAAATTGAATTCGTAATAGACTTACATCCCAGCACAAAAGCCATTTCAAAGAATACGTACCGAATGGCACCCGCAGAATTGCATGACTTAAAGGCCTAGCTTGAGAAATTAATCAACAAAGGGTTCATCCGTCTGAGTTTCTCACCTGGGGAGCCCTGGTTTTGTTCGTGAAAAAAAAGGATAGATCGTTAAGGATATGTGTAGACTATCAAGAACTGAACAAAGTGACGATTAAAAATAGATACCCTCTACCTTTAATTGATGATCTATTTGACCAGCTACACAGTGCCTTCATGTTTTGAAAAATTAACCTTCGTTCAGGGTATTATCAGTTGAGAGTTAAACAGGAGGATATACCTAAGACAACGTTTCTAACAAGATATGTGCACTATGAATTTCTGGTGATATCTTTCGGGCTAACCATCGCCCTTGTTGCTTTCATGGATTTGATGAACCAAATTTTAAGAGACTATCTGGACAAGTTCATTATTGTCTTCATCGATGACATTCATATATATTCCTAGTCGGAAGAAGAACACCGTGAACATTTAAGAATCACCCTGTCTATCCTGGAGCAGCACCAACTTTATGCTAAATTTTCCAAGTGTAAATTTTGGCTAAATGAAGTTATTTTCCTTTGTCATGTGATCTCTAAGGATGACATTGCTATGGACCTAGCAAAGATTTAGGCAATTGTCGAATGGGTACAATCGAAAAGCGTGGGCGATGTGAGAAGTTTTCTCGGGTTGGCTGGATATTATAGACGATTCATAAGGGGATTTTTGAAAATTGCTATGCCTCTCATAGGTCTAACTAAGAAAAATGTAAGATTCTGGTGGTCCAGTGAATATGAAGAGAGTTTTCAGGAATTGAAACGTCAGCTGACATCAACATCTATATTGGCACTACCAGTGGAAGAGGGTAATTTCTGTATTTATTATGATGCATCCAAGAGTAGACGTGGTGGGGTACTTATGCAAAATGAAAAGGTGATTGCCTATGCTTTAAGACAACTTAAACCACATGAGACAAGCTACCCTAGTCACGATCTTGAGCTCGCTGTTGTGGTCTTCACACTGAAAATCTGGAGGCATTATCTTTATGGGCAATGATGTGAGATCTACATGGACCATAAAAGTTTGAAGTATATCTTTATGCAGAAATAGTTGAACATGAGGCAGCGGCGATGGCTGCATTCGTAAAAGATTATGACTGTGAGTTCAAATACCATATCGGAAAGGTAAATGTTGTGGTTGACGCTCTTAGTAGGAAGGTTGCAATAATAAGTATAATATGTGAAGAGATGCCTGTGGGACTGTAGAAAGACGTTCGAGAGTTGGACGTGCAGTTGGCTCCTACACAATTGGCAAATGTTTCATCAGCTTTAATACTAAAGCCCTCTATACTTGAAAGAGTTAAGGAAGTCCAGTAGAAAGTTGCCCAATGTGAAGATTTCAAGATAAATCCGTCTGTGTCTGAGTTTCAGGACTATTCTATATCTGTGGATGGAATAGTGAAATTTAAAAATAGATGGTACATTTTTGCCGACTCACTATTGCGAGTGGTGATATTGAGGGAAGCCCATTCTTCAAGTTTTTTCCATCCACCCCGGGTGTAATAAGATGTATAAAGACATTAAAGTGCACTATTATTGGTCTATGATGAAATATGATATTGCTGGGTATGTGGCATTGTGCCATGTATGTCAACAGGTAAAGGCTGAACATCAACAACCAAGTGAAATGCTTCAACTAATGCCAATACTTGAATGAAAGTGGGAGCATATCACTATGAATATCATTACTGGGTTACTAAGGACAGCAAAAGGGCATGAGGCGATATGGGTGATTGTTGACAGATTGACAAAGGTTGCCCAATTCTTACCACTACAAATGTCCTACAAAATGAATCAATTCACAGACCTGTATGTTAAGGCAACTGTGCGACTGCATGGGGTTCCAGTCTTCATCGTATCGGATCGGGATCCACGATACACATCTATGTTCTTGAAGAGCTTGAACAATGCCATGGGCACAAAATTGAAGATCAGTACTGCCTTTCATTCGTAGACTGACAGCCAAAGTGAACGTACAATCCAGATATTGGAAGATATGTTGCGTGCTTGTGTACTGGAATTCTAAATCGGATGGGGAAGGATGCTACCATTGGTTGAATTTGCTTACAATAACAGTTTCCAATCGACTATTGGTATGACACCCTATGAAGCACTGCATGGCAAGAGTGCAGATCCCCTCTATATTAGAGTGAAGTCGGTGAAGCTGAGTTTTATAGCCCTGACATGATACAACAGATAGCCAAATCAGTGGCACATTCATCCGACAAAGAATGCTGGCTGCTCAACATGCTACTATAAATCCTATAACAAAACATCATCTATTATAGCTAACATGACAAAACAAATAGAGCAGTTATTTCACGGTTCATCAAACATAAAATATTCTCTGCACACCAACAGCATATCCTTGGACATTGAACGTAAAATAGCACAGCAAACAAACTACACATCCTTGAGAACCATCAACAGATAGTAAACAAAAACTACAAATCCTCGAGCCATCAGGAAATAATGAGCATGAAATAAAATACAACCGATAGAGCACAAATCCTCGAGAACCATCAACAAATAGTAAACCAAACTACAAATCCTCAAGTCTCAACAAAAACAACATAGCATTAAGAAAACATAGCCAACAGAGCACTGTCTCAACAAATAAAATTGCAGCATGAAAATAATACAGCCAACAGAGCACAACCTAGCACCTTGCATTGTAGGCCAAGAGGCCACCCAGAAGCAAGCATTACTTATAGTGAACTTTCTAATGGGAGAGACACCCGGCCATGGCAGAACATCCTTCTTGTAGCTCGACTCTCTATCACAAGCTTTGTCTCCATGCTAGAGCTTTAGATAGCACACCCTCACCGACACTCGCTAATAAAACATTGTACCCATGGTTTAGGGTAGGGAGCTGGGCATTTGGGTTCCAGACAACACCGTAAAATGGTCTCGCGGGAGTGTTGCTTGCTGTGGATGCTCATGCTGCCAGAAAAGGGCAGTTTTCCTTCATAAATCTATAGTCTAAACGACCATGTTTCACTCGATTTGCGGTTGTGTTTGCTTCCATGGACAGATACCCTTCCACTCGCCCATGTCCATTTTGACTTGTACCCAAAACAACATCGTTTCTTTTGAATTTGCATTCCAAAATGGTGATGTTCTGCCTGGCCCGCGCGTTTTCTTTAATTGAATGACATCATTTGACTTATAGCGTGGCCGTGGTTGCCTTTCGCGAGGAATCTTTTGACGCCGCTGAAGAAACTTTCTGCCCATCCTACGATCTGTGTTTAATCACACTTCCATCCTATGGTCGACATCCAACCCACTTCATAAAATCAATTCCGCAGATGAATTCTGTTCTGTGAACTTCATCCAACAGTTGGAGTTTCATCTACTCATCACTTCTTCAATCCAACGATCAAGTGTTCTCCCGAAGAAATCTTTCTTTCCACGAGAGCATCTTCTCCATTGATCCGACGGTTTGCTTCTAATCTCGCTTTTTCATCCGACGGTCAAAGCTCTTGTCATCACGAAATCTTTTTGTGTAGCGGGAGCATCCTTTTTGTCATCTAGCGGTCCATTTTAAATCTCACTTCTCCATCCGATGGTCAATGTTTTCCTTCGCATAATTACATTATTTCCGCCGTCACTTTACCTTCCGTAGTCACCATCCAAAGGTCCACATGCCATTTGCCATCTTGTCCGACGGTGGCCATCTTCCTCCTTCTTCCAATGGTTGACAACTCATCCACCTATTCACCTTTCCTTCAGCAGGTCAAGCTGTCCAACGACACCGTTCCCTTCACAGTGGACCTCCATCAAACCACTCTGCGGTTCAACTTCACCTTTTCCACCCAATCAACTCCTAAGTGGTTTTCCTTCACAATGATCACCTGGCTATGAAATATCTGAAGCTGCTAAATTGCTATCTCAATTCATAAATCATCCTTTTTAAATCAATAAACTTTGAAATAATATATCTCACCAATAAAATTGACTGATAAATATTCATTGCGATGTATAACACTTAAATATAATAAATGCGCCCAAAAAGAAATTTCAGTCATTACAACCCTTACCCCATAATTTAAAAATTTTGTCTTCAAAATTTGGCCATCAATGTTATCTCCGTACACCTAAAGTCGAGGTTCCTTTATCCTAGAGAAATTAGAAATCTTACATGGCTTTCTCTCTTAACTGGACAATGATTGAGGCTCCCAACCTCCTCTTGCACTACTACCTAAGCCAAACCCTTTGTCATGTAGAATTTTCAAGTGCTATTTGTCCATAAACAACACAAGATGACTCCTAATGATTCTCAAAGCATTTTCAATTCATCCTCTCCTTGTTGTCTAAAGAAAAACTTTCCCCATTTTCTCCGAACCTCATCACTCTTTTAATTGGAAATACCTTCAGAAAGATTTGATCTACCACATTAATTCTAGATCTCTACGCCTTTGGCTGGCTTATCTCTTTTGTTGACTTTGAGCCACAAGCATTCTTTGTTTTATCATCGACATCGCCTCTACGGTTGTTGAAAAAGTCTCTGAACTGAGTAACTTGGCTTCCCCAAGGTGATATTTAAGCTCACATTCATAGTCCTTAACAAACTCTAGCAAACGCCACTATCTCAAGCTCAACTCCTCTTACATGAAAATGTAGTTTAGGCGCCTAAGGTCTGTGAAAATCTTGCACTGTTGTCCTTAATGGATAATGCCTTCATATTTTTAGTGTTTATTTGTTTGCGGGCAACATAAGATGACCCATAACAATCTTCAAAATGTTTTCAATCCTTCTTTTCCTTGTTGTATGAGGATCAACCCTCCTTTCATTCTTGAGTAGGTCCTCGATGTTGTAGACTCGATCAAAATTCTTTAGTTCTTAATTCCTTGTCTTGACAGTCTTCTCAATTTAAACCTTAGACAGGCCGATCACTCTAGTACCAAATATGTTGAGGTTACAAAGGAGTATGCCATACTTCCGTCTAGCTGGCATATTCAACAACACGACCAAAACAATCCTACTTAACACCACAGTATGTTGCAAAACAATTAATTCTAATAAGAGTAAAACTCTTGGTACAACTTCTCCGTCCTTAGGGAAAGTTGATTAGTCCTAGTTACAAGACAAAAATCTTCTCCTATTCCCATTCACTTTTCAGTTCCAAATCCACTGGATGGATTTCCCTTGTATATTTGGCACCAAACAACCAACAGTGCCTAGATATTTAGTTATAACTTCACTGATCTTCTAAAATCTTGTCTCATCCTTACTCGTCATTTCTCCACAATTCAGAAGTCCTCTTAACTATTTATTAATGTCAGCCCAGATTGTGACATCCCACTTAAACCTGGCTAACTCACACGGCCAAATCCTTGCCCACTTGTATTGAACATGTGCTATAACACTTCACATTCTAGAGTCTAGGTGAATGCACCACCAAATATCCTCTACACTATGTGAATGCATGGCGACGAATAGGTCCTTAGGGTGGGTTTCATCATCTCCTCTTTATGGGTCATTTGTATATGCCTTCTATTCCAACACCAGAAATAAACCTTAATAAGTCCTTATTTATGAATTTACAAATTTTGGAACTTTTATTTTATCCAACTTGGACTGCTATTCCGTACATCCGTATAACTCATCATCCAAAGAATGGTCTCCTTAGTCAAACATACATTTCCCCGAAGGGTTGACTAAACACAAGTGAAGTACTCATCACCATTTTATCTTTTGTATTATATTTTTTTTTCAAGCCCGTTGAGTAAATTCTTAGTCATCACTTATCACAAGGAAAGTTTCATCCAAATTACTTTGATTTATTTATTTTGTTATTCTTCCTGTCTCTGAATGCCTATACTCATGTTGGAAGCCAAGCAAGAACACTTATTAATTTCCAAACACTCACTGCTGATTCCTAATGCTCCAAATTTATCCTTTCCATCCATGATACTAGTCTTCACCTTCTTAAGTCCTCACCTACTACTCCTTGCTATATCCCATGGTACTTCATGACTAGTATCGTATCATTAATCTTTCAAACTCAAAGGGTAACTTATCCAACAATCATGACCTATGCGTTAAAGAGCCACAACGTCTAGAGATACCCCAACATCTTATACAAAGTAGCTCCCTTGTTAGGCTTTATACGTTTGACAATCCAAACTTTGATACCCGAATGTTGTTATTACCAAATTTATTATCTTCTTTAATGTCTTAGGAATTCTTGCATCCCAAGAGCCCATCTAATAATTTTAGAATGCTCTTTACATATTTCTACAAAGGTCTAATAAATCCTAAAATCTCTTGACCTATTTTCATAAAATTCGACCCTTGATAACCTTTGTAGTTAAAGATTATAGTTTCTCCATAAACTTCGAGTCCTTATCCACACTTAGTTATTATTTATTCTTTCCATTTTATCAGATAAGTCTTCTCCCTTTGATTTTTTGGACTCAACATAAAATTAAAGAACACACTTGACATATTTCCATGAAAGATCAATGTGGGATTCCTTTAGGTTCAAGGTCATCATTTTCCATAACCATATGTCCATATTCATTCTTAGCTATTTTGTAATTAAGTCCTTATATTCGGGAAATATCTCCTTAGGTTTACCAATAAAAGTTCCTAATTCACAATGGTCATAACATATGACAATCTCTCCAATTCGAATCTTCCATCCTTTAGTTGATGACTTCCCAAGGTTAAAATGTGGCAAGAGTCCTTCATTAACCTCTAAATGACATGGCCACATCCTTATCAAGCTTCATTAAATGTAAAGGAGTAGTTTCGAAAAAATAATATTCTGCTTGTGGAAGCCTAAGCTTCCACGATAACATAATTGGCATTTTTTGAGAATATTTCTAGTGCATAATCGTTTCCTTATGCATAAATCAACTATCCATTAGAGGCCACATTGACATTCTAGAAGCATTACCTTCTGCTTATATCTATGTTTCCGCAACTCTACTGTTCAACCATTTTTCCTCCAACTCAAACGTCGCCGTTCTATTCTTAATTATGATAAATAACAGTGTTTAACTTTCATCACTTTAACATTTTCCGTGTTACTTTCTCAGTATGATCCTCCTTACGGTAATAACCTCCTCCTTAGTTCAATATTACTTGGAGAAAACTGGTATCCTTATCCTTCAAATTATTTAATCAAAACCCCTTCCATCCCGATTACTCGATTATCTATAGCCATATCAAAACCCTAACTTCTAAACAATGTCTAACTTACATTCTATACTTTCTAGGGTTTTTACCTATTTCTACGGGGATCAAAACAATTGCTCTATTTGATGCACCAGCGAAAGGGGATTAGAATATAACCTAAAAATATGTGGTGGAAGTGTTGAATATGTTGATCTTTCAAAGGGATTTTCTTTTGGTCAAGTGGTCGACAGGGAGGTTGCTATTGCGGTCAAGGAAGTCGACAGAAAACATGGATAGTGGCGTCCTTAAAAAATTGGTTGATGAATCAGTTGTAGGAATATATCAGTGTCATCGATCAAAAAAGAAGACAGAAGCAACTTCTGAAGGCCGGTAGGTTACACGGTGATGCGACAGATGAACTTGGTGACTGAAACTCCACTTTCCTTAACTTTATGTAATTTCAATTATGGAAAGTCCAACTTTGGAAGATTGTAACTCTTTTTGTTTTAGAAGCTCTTAAGCTAAAATTTAGACCACACTTTCTTGAATGAATAAGCAAAATAACCATTTAAGAACTTTGAAAATATCCTTTAAGAATTAGGAAATATACTGAAAATACTCCAGGTGGTTGGATTTAGCAAATATGGAAACTTGGAATCTCCAAATGGATGCTTTGCTGATAATGTGCCTCTTGATGGTTGGACACCGCTTCTCACAACCTTTCCTCAATGAATAGTGCTACAGATGCCAATAAGAGAACTCACTCAATTCCAAGTGAGCTCAATCTTGTGATATGACTCACACAAGAATACATTGGATGTGACTCACCAAAGTATTTAAAAAAGGAATATCTCCAATTTCAAAATAAGCAAAAGCTTTTTGTATTTAAAACTCAAGTGTCTAAAACATGACCATTAGGTGGCTTTATATAGCCAAATACAAAGTATAAAATAGGAAATAATAAAATAGAAAACACACTAAATATTCGGTCCTAATTGGCCGATTAGTAAACTATAGTTTTAGTAACTTTTTAAAGCTATTATTTTGGAAACTCTTTGCTGGCTTGAGGGCCACGAAACAGAGGTTTGGTTTATAGCTACTTTCCTTTAAAATTCACCACTTTGATGGTTGCCAAATCTGTTGAACTTTGGCCACTTGCTTGTTTGATTTTAGTAGGTTTCCTTCTCTTTTTTCTATTAGTCTTTCTTATCCTTCAAGTGAGTCTTTTTTAGCCTCTTTCTATTGTAACAAATGTGTGGGCTTCCCTTTGTCGTCATGGGTTGGAAGCTCCTCCATTTGGCCCATGATTGATCCACCTTCCAAATAGTTAGCAATGTAGGTGTTTATAAGCTTTTGGGCCCTTGCTCTTATAATTGGACCTTTCGGTCCATCATCCTCTCCGAGTTTTTGAGGATTTGACCTCAAATCTTCATCAAGTTTTGATTCTATAGTGATCTCCTCATTATCAACGTATGGAGATATGTCTTGTACATTGAAAGTGGTGGAAACTCCGTATTCTCATGAAAGCTCTATTTTGTATACATTGTTGTTGATCATCTCCAACATTTTGAATGGACTGTGAGCTCTTGGCATGATTTTAGAGTTTCTTTGTTGTGGGAATCTTTCTTTGAGGAGGTGAAGCCAAACTAAGTCACTTCCTTGAATATAACTTCTTTCCTTCTACGGTTGGCCGCCTTTGCATAAGCTTTATTCTTCTTCTTCATAGCTTTTCTTGCTTTCTCATGTATTTCTCTCATAATGTTGGCCTTTTTTGCTACATTGGTATTATCATGTTCTTTGTCGGGTAAGGCCACAAGATCCATAGGAGTATGAGGGTTGAATCCATATACTATATCGAAAGGAGTTTGTTGTGTACTTCGGTGCACACTCCTATTATATGCAAACTCGATGAATGGTAGGTGTAAGTCCCAATCCATAAATCTCCCATCTAGCATACTTCTTAATAGTGCTCCCTGACCACTTTGGTTTGATCATCGGTTTAGGGGTGGAATGACGTGCTAAATAGTAATTTTGTTCCTAATCTTTTCCAAAGGCTTCTCCAAATAGTGCTAAGGAATTTGGTGTCATGGTCGGAAACAATGGAACAAGGGATCCCATGCAATCGCAATACTTCTTTGAAAAACATGTTGGCCACATGAACTGCATCATCTGACTTTAAACATGCAATAAAGTGAGCCATCTTGGAGAATTTATCAACAACAACCATGATTGAATCTTTTGCTTTTGTTGTGCGAGGTAGCCTCAAGATGAAATCCATGCTTAACCTCAATCCATTGTTGCATAGGAACCGGTAAAGGGAGATAGAGCCCTTGAGGTAGAAGTCTACTCTTAGCTTTCTTGCAAATTATACATCGCTCTATAGCCCTATGCACATCCTTGAGAAGGTGGGGACAAATAAATTTTATTTCACCGCTTCATAGGTCTTCTTTTCTCTAAAGTGGCTTGCTAATCCCCTACTATGGGCTTCTTTGATTAGATATTCTCAAAGGTTGCTTCTTGGAATACAAATCTTACCACCTTTGAAGAGATATTCATTCATAAGATAGAATCCATTCTCGGGCCCCTTTTGAATTTTTTCATACCATTGCCCGAAGTCTATATCGTCGGTGTAGGCACTTTTTATCCAATTGAACCCATATAGCTTTGCGTCAAGTTTGGTGAGGAAAGAGTTTCTTTGAGGGAGGGTATTGGATAATACCACGATGTTCTCCCTACTTGGCACGAGCATGGTAGATTTCAACATACTTTCTTTTCTCGCCTCATAGTCTTTAGCCACTTGTTCTGGTGAGAGTGGAGCTAGCTTGATAGTCTTGTCTTTGAAATTGAATGTATAGCAATTTTTGAATCATTGTAGGTAACCTTTTGATCATATTGCCATGGCCTCCCCAAAAGGAGATGACTTGCGCTCATTGGAACCACATCGGATAATACTTTGTTCGAGAAACTTCCGATAGAGAATTCAATGTGTGCTTGCTTATTATCCTTGATGTCTTCTTTGTCATTTAGCCAACTTAACTTGTAAGGAGTCAGATGCATGGTTGTCACTATGTCCAATTTTCTTATTAGATCCATAGAAACCATGTTAGCACAACTTCCCCCATCAATTATTAGAGAGCAAACTTTGTCTTTGACTTGACAATGGCTATGGAAGATGTTTTCCCTTTGACACTTGTTCATACTTGCCTTGGTAGTGAGTACCCTTCGGATAACCATACGAAGGGCCCCCTCTTGAGCATATAAGGTCTCCACTTGTGCTACCTCCTCAGGTGCCTCTTGTTCTTCACTTTCATCTTCACTCTCAACCTCGTTAGTACCTTCTTTTAATACCATAACTTTCATATTCCAACATTGGCAAGCATAGTGTTCGATTCCAAGCATTTGAAACACTTGATCTCTCTTGACTTTGGTTTTGGTGCTTCAATAGGCAATTGCTTGTCATCACTTGCTTTAGTAGTAGTTCCTCTTATGTCATCAAGCTTAGGTGGTGGTTTGGAGAAGCTTGTAGCTCTTTGTAGAAGTCCATTGGCCTTCTCTTTTTCTTTTCTTTTCCTTTGTCTCTCAACCTTTTGAGCCAACTTGATTACATCCTCCAAGATGGTGTAAGGTTGTAGTTCGATAATGTCTCTTATGTCATAGTGAAGTCTTTGGATGAACCTTGCAATTGTTTGTTGACTGGTTCTTATAAATCACACATTGTTTGTAAAGTTTCAAACTTAGCAATTTATTCGTCGACGGTGGCAGATCCTTGCTTGAGGCTTTGCAATTGATAGTAGAGCTCTTGACGGTAGTTGGTGGGAATAAACTTCTCATCCATTAGCCTCTTTAGTATTGTCCAAGTCTGAATCTCTTTGCATCCTTGTCTTCTTTTTGTACTAATGTTGCTCCACCATATGCTTGCATAACCTGTGGACCCGAGTGTTACTAGTTACATCCTCTTGATTTTTGTAAGGTTGTAGCACTCAAATATTCTTTCCACTTTGTCCTTCCACTCAATATAGTCGTGACCATTACTTGACCTGTTAAATGGTAGAATGGATACCTTGACAAGATTCATAACATCCATTTGTGTTGGTCTCCTATGATGAAAGTCTCTATACTCGGTCTATTCTCTTACAAAGTCTACTTCATTATCGGGGTGGTTGTGATGTTCTCTTGGTTGATTTCAGGCCATCGTGAGTTGTGCCACTTGTACTGGAAGTGTCGTAATTAACTCCATCATATTTGGCTCAGCTTACGATGATGACAGCTCAATGTTTGGAATGATATTCACCTCGTTTTTTGTGCTGCCTCAGATGCTCCCCGGTTCATCATGAAGAAAAAAATATTAGGATGTGTTTTAGATTTGATACCAAAGATGCACTAGCGGAAGGGAATTAGAATATAACATGAAAATATGTGGTGGAAGTGTTGAATATGTTGATCTTTCAAACAGCGCTGTTTTCTAGTCTAGCGTTTGATAGGGTGGCTGCTATTGCGGTCGAGGAAGTCAACCGAAAAGGTGGACAGTGACGTCCTTAAGAAATCGGTTAATGAATCGGTCCTGGGAATCGGTCTGTGTTGTCGACCAAAAAAGAAGATAGAAGCGACTTCTAAAGGCAGATAGGTTATGCGGTCAATGTGGTGGATGAGCTTGGCGATTGAAACTCCACTTTCTTTAACTTTCTGCAATTTCAATTATGGAAACTCAAACTTTGGAAGATTGTAACTCCTTCGTTTTAGATGCTCTTAAGCTGAAATTGGACCACACTTTCTTGAATGAATAAGGAAAATAACCCTTCAAGAACTTTGGAAATATCCCTTTAAGAATTAGGAAATATGCTGAAAATACTCCAAGTGGTTGGATTTAGCAAATATAGAAACTTATAATCTCCGAATGGATGCTTTGCTGATGATGACGCCTCTTGATGGTTGGACACCACTTCTCACAACCTTTCCTCAAAGAGTAGGGCTGCAGATGCTAATAAGAGAACTCATTCAACTCCAAATGAGCTCAATCTTGTGATATGACTCACACAAGAATACTTTGGATGTGACTCACCAAAGTATTTGAAAAAGGAATCTCTTCAATTTCAAAAGAAGCAAAGCTTTTTGTATTCAAAACTCAAGTGTCTAAAACATAACCATTAGGTGGCTTTATATAGCCAAATACAAAGCATAAAATAGGAAACACACTAAATATTCGGTCCTAATTGGCCGATTAGTAAACTATAGTTTTAGTAACTTTCTAAAGATAATATTTTGGCAACTCTTTACTGGCTTGAGGGCCACAAAATAGAGGCTTGGTGGGTAGCTACTTTCCTTTAAAATTTGCCACTTGGATGGTTGCCAACTCGGTTGAACTTTGACCACTTGCTTGTTTGATTTTAGTAGGTTTCCTTCTCTTTTCCCATTGGTCTTTCTTATCCTTTAAGTGAGTCTTCTTGAGCCTCTTTCCATTGTAACAAATGCGTGGGCTTCCCTTTGTCTTAATGGGTTGGAAACTCCTCCATTTGGCCCATGATTGATCCACCTTCCAAATAGTTAGCAATGTAGGTGTTTATAAGCTTTCGCTTGTAATTGGACCTTGTCATTCATCATTAGCCCTATGAGAAAAACAAGGGAAAATGACAAATCAACCATCGTACTTTGTGATCAATATCAAGTCAACCACTGAACAATTTTTGTTAACAACTTTAACACTTAACTATAGAAAATTGATGCAGCAAACATCATCGTTACTTGTTGAGAAATGTTACCTTGAAGATGCCGCTGATTCTATGTTTACTCTCCGCAAATTCTATTTTTCATGCTAAAATTGCAATACTTGAAGCCATATTAACAAGAAGACAGTGTCAGGAAGCTCCTGCATGGTTCGATCCATCCTCGAAAATAATTTTTACGTTTTCAGTTTTCCAAACATCTTCTCATCGTCGAAAACAGTTCTCTTTTCTTGATTTCACCGTCCAGTTCTCATCACCATCTTCTCCTTCCTCTTCCTGGTCCATCATTGTCATCCAGTGTTCATCACGATTGTCTCACTTTTTGTAGAGGAACATAATCTTTCTACCTTGGAAAGTGATCATTCTGTGGCAGAAAGTGATAGTTACGCAGCGAAAAGTGATCGTTTCGCAGTTGACAATAATTTTTTCCTAAGCAGAACATTGTCGTTCCTCGGCAGAACATTGTCGTTCCGCCGCGGAATATTGTCTTTCCACCATAGGACAACAACATTTTGTCGCAAAATGACAATCTTTTTTAATGAATAGTGGAAAGATAACGTTCCACTCGGAACGACAATGCTTTTAAACTGAAAATGTAACTGTGGTGTTTGCTCCACCCATTTTCCATTGTTCAGTGATTAAGTTGTTAGCAAAAATACTTTAGTGGTTGACTTGTCATTAACCACAAAGTACAATGGTTGACTTCTCATTTTCCCGCAAAACAACCTAGTGTAGATATGATAGTATTCTGTGGATTTGGTTAGCTTGTGATATTCGTTGTTGGTTTGATAATCAAAAGCTGTTATTGTGATACCCTGTGATATTTCTTGGTTGTCGACTCCTAGCTGTTCGTTATTTCCTCGGAGGAGTTACTGTCTTTGATTTCCTTTGTTGATAGCATTAGTTAATTAAATTCTATTTTTCATTGCTAACCTTTTCCTTACTAAGCCGTTAGGCTTACAGTTTACTTGTGGTGTAGGTACTCGTAGGCAAAGATAGTGTGAAGATTAGAAACAGGGGTAAATGATTTGCACGCCCGAGCTTGTGGTTGGCAGACTATGAGAAGTAAGAGTTAAATGAGTTGTAATCAATTTGTATTAACTTGTTTAGTACTTATAAAGCGAAACAAAGGATTTTTATAAACAATTTAAGTATGCAAATTAGTTATGTCTTCACAAAAGATATTATAACCGCTTCCGCTATGTTTCAATAAATCAACTTGTTTTCATACAACAGCTTCCGCTAAGTTTTAACAAAGAAAAAGGTTTCTAACTGCCCGATTTGCACTATGATATTCTCTTAACAAGGTTTTTAACAAAATTTTTGAATTTCAGCGAGTTTTTAATGGAGAACTGAAAAATTGGGTCGTTACAAATGGTATCAAAGCAATGGTTTTAAAAACGATTTTTGTAAATTGCTCTGATAATCGTTTTAAAAACTAAGTCTATAGCTCACCTTTTCAAAACCCAATTCTAAGAATAGAATTGGTATCAAAGCAGAATTTGTTTTAACTTGCTCTATTGCATTTTCAAACATAATCGTGTTTTGAAATTGCTCTGATACGGTTTTGCGTAGCAAGCGTGTTTTAAAACGATTTTGTAACAATCGAACCCATAATGTAGCCTGCCTTCCAGCACAAGCCTCGACATGGAAAATACTTCATCGACTGTAAGTACTTTAATTGAATCACTCTGTACTTTAATTAAATTGCTTTAATTATTTTCCTTAGATAAGCATATTTATTTTTAACGACAATGGCGTTATAGTTAAGGAACAAGTCGTAGATAATGTTTTGTTTTAGATAGCAGGATGATTGTATGAGTGTACGTAATAGAGGGTAGAGAATACTAGAATTGTTTGAGATTTTTATGCGGAATGTTGAGCTTTGAGGGAGTCTAAAAATGAGGGAGACTCTGCCCAAAATTTTTTTGGAAATAGGAATGGGGGAATAAGTGGAAGAGACGTAGATTAGACCAACTAGATAGTAAACGAAGTCAGATAGTGAAACGAGGGCACTTAGGTTGAATGATACACAATTTTTGACACAGACGACGAACGAATCACGAGCAACAAGAGTGAAGACAAAGAATTAATAAATAACGAAAAGTGAACTAAAGAAAAGAAAAAGGCAACGATATGATGTGAAGCCGTTTAAGTCCTTCGTGGACACGGTCGCTAGCGAGCTTTCAGATTTTTCCATCATCGCTAGCAAGCTTTCAGATTATGCCATTGCTGCTCATATCTGTTGCAATGTCCCCAGATTATGCCGGGACAGTCCCTGGATTATGCTGGGACCTAACAACCAATTATTAGTAGTCTTTCGGATTATGTCATTGCTGCTATATCGGAGGTAAATGATGAAACGAACGGCCAATGGTTATCAGACTTTCAGATTATGACATTGCTGCTATACCGGAGGTCACGAATAGAAAAGAGAAATTTAATGACGATTTAAAATGTAAAAGACAAAAATGTAAGAAAAAGACAAGAATTAAAATTGCGAGGTCACTTAGGTTATAATGTGTTGATAAAGAGTAGATGTGATATTAAGGACTAATAAGATCTCCCCTAGCCAAGTAATTACCCACTCGATCTTGACCTCTGGGAAGGAATAGAGAGAGTGTTGTAGAGCCTAGACAAATGGCATGAGCACATAAACCAAAATGGAAACAGGAACAAAAACGAAAACAGTACGAGCACAGAAACCAAAACAGAAACGGGAACAAAAACAGAAATGGAAACAAAGTTTCTAGAAATGGAAATGAAAACGGATATGAATATAGATACGAATACAAAAATGGACACAAAAATGGATACAGAAACATGTACTATCACGAATATCGAGACAGAAACAAGAACGGAAGCATAACCTGATACGGATACGAGAACAGAAATTGAAACAGAAATGAAAACACAAACTGAAATAGAAATAGAAAGGGAAAAAGAGATAGAAATGAAAACAGAAATGAAGTTCCCAGAAATAAATTTCGAGAAATGGAAACGGAAATGGAAATGAAAATGGAAACAGATACTAAAACGGAGACAGATAGAGAAACAGAAAAGGAAACAGAAACGGAAACTGGTATAGACACACAAAATGGGAAGCAAAAATGGGTTAGAAACTTAGAGGGGGTAAATGGGTTAATAGGTGTTATCAGAGTAGCACATCGGAAGTGTGGAAGAGTGAGTTTGATAGTTTGATTGACTTTGGTGCAAAGAGATGAGTTTGGACATAGTCAAGCCAATCCATTAGCGATAGTTAGGTAACCGTTAGTCCAAGAGGGGTTAGTACTCTAGAAAATCGAAGCCTAAAGTCGACTAGGACTCCAAATTGGGTAGTTAACGAAGGGTTTAGATGGGTAGTTTAGTGTTTGTTAAGTGTAAAAAGGGTATTTCGTTAGGCAAATTTCGATGAAGAAATTTATATAAGGAGGAGAGTATGTAACACCCTAACTTTTTATATCGGGGTATTACCAAGAGCATATTCAGAGCATTAAGTCTAGGGGTATTCCCAGTAACATTTTTCCCCATATACGTGATGTAATCAAATTAGGATATTACGTTGCGTATATATACATGTTATTTTATGATGGGTATTAGTGGGGAATTATGGGATAGAAGTTAAGTGGGAAAATGTGAGGAAGGTGCTGGACTGTGCATTTCTAGACGACTGTGGATGACCCGCAGATGCTGTTCATCATCCACAAATGTATAGAACACCATCCCAGCACTTTGGGATGACTTAGGGACGCTGTCTTTGCATCCGAAAGGTCGCCCTTGCCTCTGTTGTTGTTTCAAACGAGGTTGCGGATGCATGAAAGTTCATGCGGACGCAGATGGTCGCGTCTGAATCGAATCTGTCCAGACCTAGACACTTTCGAACACTTCCAGACGAGTGCAAATGTGGATTGGTCACATCTGATTTGACTTTGTCTGATTTTGGGACACTTTCGGACGCTATATGCAGACGCCATATTGCATCCGAACGTCGCTTGCAGACGGTACAGACAGTACAAGGACGCCATTCCTCGTCTGAAGATACAATTCTGCCTTAGGGATTTTACACTTGCGGATGAATGTGGACGAGACTAGTACGTTCGCACTCATTCAAAATATCCCAGTTTTGCGTAATTTTAGGGATTTAAATTTTGGTTTTTTGTCCTTAAGCCATTTAATCCAGACAAGAGCCACCCTCCCCCCACATGTAGACCAGGACCCTCAACATGTATGAGCTGCCCTCCCCATCCCCCTATTCAAACGTTGTCTCCTTCCCTCCAGGTAAGTAAGCCATCCCTCTCATTCTTCCATTCATTTCTTCAGCTGGGTTTTCCCTTCTGCAAGGGAGAGCCCTCGTGAGAGAGTCTAGCGTAAGTGAGCCTTCCCTTCCTACGTGAGAACTCCAGCGTGAGTGTGTGACCTTGTGAAGGAGCTGTGGTGTGAGCTGGGAGCTAGAAGCTGACGATCATGAAGCTGCTGGAGCTGCTATCCTTGTTTGGGGCAGGAGCTGCTGCTGCGAGCTAGGGTGACTGCGTGGGTAGTGGAGTTGCTGTCCCTATTTTGTGTCATCGTTAGTGGTAAGGATTGGGTGTGTCTGGACATCTAAGCCCTACCCATAAGTAGTGTGCGTGAGTAGAGTTGGTTTTCTTTGGATGACTTTCTATTGCTATCTCCGTTGTTGATTACTTGGCTGTTGATTAGTGTAGAATTGCTTGGCTGTAGAGATTACCTTTGTTGATAGTGTAGATATGATAGTATTTTGTGGATTTGGTTAGCTTGTGATATTCGTTGTTGGTTTGACAATCAAATGCTGTGATTGTGATACCCTGTGATATTTCTTGGTTGTCGACTCCTAGCTGTTCATTATTTCCTTAGATGAGTTACTGTTGTTGATTTCCTTTGTTGATAGTGTTAGTTAATTAAATTCTATTTTTCATTGCTAACCCTTTTCTTACTAAGCCGTTAGGCTTACAGTTTACTTGTGGTGTAGGTACTCGCAGACGAAGATAGTGTGCAAATTAGAAACAGGGATGAAGGATTTGTATGCGTGAGCTTGTGGTTGGCTAGACTATGATAAGTAAGAGTTAAATGGGTTGTAATTAATTTGTATTCACTTGTTTAGTACTTATAAAGCAAAACAAAGGATTTTTATAAACGATTTAAGTTTGCAAATCAGTTATGTCTTCACAAAAGATTTTATAACTGCTTCTGGTATGTTTCGATAAATCAGCTTGTTTTCATACAACTGCTTCCGCTAAATTTTAACGAAGAAAAATGTTTCTAATGGCTTGACTTGCACTCTGATATTCTCTTAACAAGGTTTTTAACAAAAGCTTTGAATTTCAGCGAGTTTTTAATGGAGAACGGAAAAATTGGGTTTTTACAGGAGGTGAAATCCGAGGGAGAAAAAAAGAAGGAAATTAGAGTGATTAAAAAGTGTGAGAAAAATGGTGAGGTGAATTTCCTTTTATGTAATTCTTTTACCTCCATTGAACTAACTTCTTTTCTAGTGTTTGTCTTACCTATTTTGTAGGATTATAAAGGCAAATTAAAAGAGAGGCAAGCACCTTGGAGGGAGCGTGACAAATATGTCGAGAAAGGTAAGGACATTGTGGTTGTCAAACCAATGTCAAAAAGGTTTGTACTTCTCACTATACTTCAAACTAAGTTATTAAGATCTGAAAAATTTTAAGAATTTACATGAGAATGACTTAGGGTTGGGAAACTTTGGATTATTAGTGATAAAGATGCATGTATAAATTTTTATGGAAATTTTTGGAATGTTTGTGGCTAAGTTGTATTCATGAATTTTTATGGAAATTTTTGGATGATTGATTTTGAAAGGTTAGCATCAGTTGGTATCAGTTGCTTCAATTTTTATATGCATAAAGGATTTCTATCTATGAACATTACATTAATTGTTCCTAAGTTTTATGAATTGCTAGTTCGTATATTTAATAGCCATTATATGAATTATATGAAAAATGGTATCTTCATGACCGTAGTTGATATCCTTATGAATGGTGAAGCATGTTCGACTTTTAGGATGGATTTGAAAGATGAAAATTGGAAAATTATGTTTAAAGATAAACATGGATTATATGGATGGCTAGTTTTGTGATATGAATAGATATTCATGCTTTATGGATTATTTATTATTTATAGCATTCTTATGATAATGATGGATTGTGTGCTTAAATATTTTATTAGGCAAATTGCTATAGACGCATGGATGATGATTTTGTTTATGGCAAAATTGTAGAATCATATGTTGAATGTTTGTATCTAATTTTTATTACTTTAAGAGAAATTCAATTATATGATGAATTGAAGAAGTGTTTACAACATGATGAGTATACATATAATTAGATGGTTTATTCTATTATATGTTACTCATTATTTGAAATTGTCTGTGGATTCAATATGGTAATTCTAGTTGACTTTTTACCTTTATCTACTAATGAGTTTGCTAATTTTAATGGAAAGCAAAAGGTCGAAGTCATTAGGAATTTACATCCAAAGGAAAGATTTTCCAATCAATCACAAGAAGATAGTCATTGCAAGCCTTGGAGCACCTCAATGATAATCAAATTGTCATACCAAGCTTAAATAGTAAGGTTAAATTTTCCTTAAATATTACTAACTTGTTGTTTTATGATGTAGGCGATTCGAGGATGAATCTTCTCAAAGAAGGGAGGAATGATGTGATCTGGGAAAGCTACAAAGGCCAAGATCCATTAGGAGGTATTAGAGATCTAAAAACTAAAGCTAGGACAAATGATGGACTACGAGTTCATTCTATTATTAATAACGCCTCAAAGAATATCATGGAGTTATTCAAGGTTAAGCATAGGAGGAGGTTCAAGAGCAATGAAAGAGAAATAGAAAGACTTTCCAAAACTGTCTACTTTCTGACCTTTGACAAGTGTGTGACTATTTTGTCATTAAAAAAAACGTCATTGCAAAATGAGTGCTTCATAAACATTGTAGCGGAATTCATAAGCTTTCTATAATGGGTTGAATTGTTTAATTCTGAGTTGATTTGCTATGTCAAAAGCCCACATAATAGAGAGCAAAGATTAAGGAAAGTCCAAGTGTCCAAGCTTGGAGACCAAGGAAATCCCTACATAGAAACCATCCAAGTGGCCGAGTACCAACATGGACTAGTTGCCAAGTACATCTAATCTTGGAGAAGAAGAAAGAAAGATATTAACTAAATATTTTGATGTAGAATCAATGGTGGAAGAATGTGCAATGTGCCTACTAGAAGGACAAAGAGTATAAAGCTTAAAGATTGGGCTAGGATTTTCTGCGCGCATAAAATTTGATATGAAGATTTGAGTTAGATCAATATTTGAAATGGACACATGATTTTCATGCCAATAAAAGAATACATCTTAAGCTTTACATAGACACCAAGATCGTAAGATTTGGAGATGATTTGGTTATTCAAATAGCTTTTCGAAATCTGCTAGTTTTCAGCAAGCCCAATTTGCGCGGGGCCTATCTCTAAACCCTAAATTCAACCTAATTTTAACCCTTTGAGCATGGAAGCTAAAGCTAGCCGCACCTAGGGTTTCCTAACTATCCTTTTTATTAGTTTTAATTCATTTTGGAAGTCCATAAAAGCATATGTATGGTGCCTCATTAGAAGGATTGAATTTTGAAATAAAACTTGTGTGTTTTGGTGAGGTTTCCTCTTTTTTTCTTCTTTACGAAGAACTTGGTCTCTTCAAGCTTCAATCTTGAAAGTTCAAATCTTTGATAGCTTTGGTTCAACCAATAGGTTTGGTTAGGGTCAAGCTCCTATTCTGATAACTCTGGTTCTAGTCAATAGGTTTGGCTAGGGTCATGTTCCTTTCTACACTTTCTTGATTCGTACGACGATCCGTTGTCAAATTTTGTGTTTGTTGTTGGATCTAGGGTTCCTTAATACCCTAGGTTTGCATCAATTGGGAGTAAACATGGAGGAATTACAAAACTCAGGCACCTCGGGATCTGAAATTCTTGACAGGCTAGGCAAACCAAATGGAATCGATCGAGCATATGCTCAACCCTTCACCCTTTAGAAACCATTTTCCATCATCTAGGTCGAGTGAAGGCTCAACCCCTGCCACTTTTTTTACCCACCAACATGCCTTTGTGATTTCCATGATAACACCAAATGTAGAACAATCAAAAAGGAGTATAGTCTACCAAAATTCTCATCAACAAAAAAATAACAAAACAGGATGGAACACATAAGAACCAACCAATTCACAATACTCGACATTGGAGGCCAAGAAGCCAAAATGCAGGGAACCTACCTTGTACCTTCGCCAGCGGTTTGTCATAGTCGGAATTGTTCCCGCGGTTTGTCATAGTCGAAATTGTTCCCGGAAGCTCAGCCTTTCACTAAAGCTCTCACTCGAAAGAAAGCCCAATTGCCTGAAGCCATGCCTCATTCACGACGCTACTGCTATCGCAACATCGAAGGTTTTGCTCGCACCTATGGGCTCAGACGTTGTTGCCAACATGTGGTTCGTCACTATCATTTTTCGTGTCGTGTCAGCCGCTCATCGGACAGTGCCTCGTCGTAGTGAAAAAGCTTTGGCAGCGAAGTCTAGCTCCCCCTATCTCTTCTTGGAAAATTAGCCGCGAGCCTTACTTTTATTTTCCCCCTTTTCCTTTCAATTTTCCTTTTTATTTTAAGTTCATTTCTTTCTCAATTTACCTTATCCTTAAATCATTTCTCCTCTTGTTCCATTTACTTATTCCTTTGCTCCATTGTCCTTTATTTCATTTATTCCAACTTTAATTTCACTTACTTAATTAATATATAATATTTATATATATCAAATAATCATATCCTATATTAATCAACCCACTTTCAACTCCCAACTTATTCCGAACATCGCTTGACAATGTTTACCAGTCCAATTTAAATTCTTCAATTCCATTTCCTAAATTAATTTTCCATAATAATATCACTCCATAATCTCCAATATATAATTCATGATTATTCTATCCTTAGTCTGAGCTTAATGCGACCCAGAAATTCGGGGTATTACAAATGGACCTTGGCCAAATAGTGGAGTTGCCGGAGTTTAGATTTTTGCAAACAAAAACGCTTCTGGAAATACAATGTGGCAAAAAATGATTGGTTTAGTGAGATGAATATTATCCAATTATATTCTTGGCAGACACAAACGTGTTTGCGACATCTTGTATTTCCGCATTCAAAGTATTGGTGATATAAAATTCGAACGACGCTTTGCCCAATTGATGATTGAGGTGTCCTTTGTCATTTAGTAGGGGAGTAAGTACACATGGAAGAAAAAATGAAGTGGATGAATTCTCAACTGAAGAGTCACAGTTGATCGTCTAGCTTAGAGATATCGAGTCTGTAACGACCCGAATTTTCATAATTTTCTTTAAAATGCGTAAAAATTTGAAAGTTTTCTTTCTTTTCAAAACAAACGTATCAAAGTGCGTCTAACCGGATCGCTACTGACTCTTTCTTTAAACTCGTTATGAAAAACCAATTGATAAAATGTGCGGAAGTGTTATAAAATAAATCATCGTAAAACATGGAGGAAGCGTATTTAAATCGTTTAAAAGAAAACCTAAAAAATGGAGTACAATACAATAATTTAATGTGATTACAATCGTTTACTCATTCTTTTCTTTGCCTGGCTAGCCCCGAGTCTCGTGTGTGTGAAATCATTCATCTCTGCATCATTATGTGTTTATCATCTACTTATTATCTGTTTGTCGTTATACCTACACCACAAGTAAGGACGTGAGCTTTCGCCCAGTAAGGAAATGGGGGAAAACAATTATGCATATCTCTCTCTTTAGTTCTTCTTGAAATGGGGGCCACGCAAACCAATTCTCTTCATTACGTTCGTTCTTTACTTGTACATTGAGCTGGAGATTGGAGGGTTCTTAAGAAATGGAATAGTGGGCTGGAGCTAACCCTTTACTTGCAACAAGGTCCCCGTTCCCGTCAAGGTTGGTGGCTTCGCCTAGCCGCATACTAGTTCTGCTACCCATCCACCCTTCAACTCCCTTTTTCGTCCCCTTTCCGGCGTATCCCGCCTTCAAGGTTCCTCCCCTTCCAGCGTATCCTGCCTTCAGAGTTTCTTCCCTTCTGGCGTATCCCGCCGGAGGGTTTCTTCGGTGATAGGCATATCCCGCCCATCCCGAACATTCTTTTCTTAGCGTTCGTCCACTTTTTGGCGTATTCCGCCTTCAAGGGTCCTCCCTTTCCGGCGTATCCCGCCTTCAGGGTTTCTTCCATTCTGGCGTATCCCGCCAGGAGGGTTTCTTCGGTAATGGGTGTATCCCACCCATCCCAAACATTCTTTTCTTAGCATCTTTCCTCATGCATGTGGGTATCACCTTGAGGGGGTACCCCCTACTTGGTTTCTATTAACGTGACACATGACTATACATTCTCAACCTAGCATGGTGCATGATGCGTAAGGACATATCATTCATAATAATTGAATTGTGCATTAAAGTAGAGTAAATGAAATTAAAGCGCATATAATAGAAATAATAGTAACTAGACAAGCCCACAAAGACAAGTAATAACAATGGAACACCCAATAACGTATAGCATATGTAGGAAGCAATTATAGAACTAATTAAACATCGGGGAACATGCTTGGATATGTAAGTCACAATAATAAGGGAAATATAATGGATCACAAGCGACGTGCACATTAAGTAAGGCATAAATTAATTAACATGCTTAAGAAAGAGTTATAATTACCATCTAGTTAATTATCCCAATAAAATTATATGCCCAAGGGTTGATTTCATACTCTTACTCTAGTTAACTAATCATGCTTCGATTTAGTGTCAGCTAATTATGCTCAAAGAATAATTTACATGCTTTATTGTCAATAACATGCTCAATCAAATACTAGCTATTAAACATGCTGGAATAAACAATTAAACATGCTCTCTAGATGATTACATATACCTAAATAAATTGGCATGCTCAAGAAGTGATTAACAACTAATAATTAGTTAGGCAATTTGATTATCATGCTTGATTTCTAATTAAGTTAATTACTCTAGTCAGATTATCAGACTCAGATTAACTAATTTAGTTACGCTAATTGACATGCTCATACATCATTAGGTAGAGCATTTATCACTCCTAGCCAGAACCAAGAATAATAACACTATGAACTATCTTCACGGATCATTGATCTAGTTATAGCACACATGCAAATTAAGAAAAGCAATTGGTATAAACCATGGCAGGAACAATAAATTATGGCCAACAAAACAGAATCACTATGAACCAAATTGCTAGAAATCTGTTAAGCATTCATTCCTGCATTTTGTTCTTTTAGGCATCTCTTTTCAATTAATTCAAGCTCAATCATTAAAGGTTCTCATTCCACAGCAAACATTCTCCACTTCTTTACTAACATGAACATTTCAAGGTAGTAATCAAAATTAAAGCATTCCACATAGAATATAAACAAGGAAACAGTAAGGAACTACAAGAAAACTCGACACAACGAACATACACACACTTGTGGTGTAGGGCCTCCAAATGGCCAAGACAAACCCATTTTCCTTACCTGAAACTCTATCACGCGCGTTCGCACTTCGTCGTTATTTCTCTTCTTCTTTTGTACCTAACATCACCCACATAAAAATTAAACCAATAGAATATCCAGCGTAGCCGATTAACTAACCAATTCCAACATATCAGTACTTGGAAAATCACCAACATGAGCGTATTTTCACCAATCGAACATCATAGAATATTGATCGACATAATAATCCAGTAATGGCCTGAAGGCTATAACGATAGCAAAGAGTATTTCCATATATTTCAAAATATCCAGAGTTCCAATCTAATCTAATAACTAGCAGAGCATACATAATACTCACAACACTACACAGATTATAAAATCCAATAAGTTATTCCTTTTCTCAAACTCAACCAACAATAGAGCATGTTCATTAGGAAATATTTATCAACTACTATCACACGACAAAATTTCCAAACACCAACAAACCCAACAACACTTATTATCAAATCGGCCACCATAACTGCAACCAAGAGCACTTCCAACACTAACAAGTCCAATAACTTATTCAACAGAAGCATATTTAAATTATCTTTCACAGAATCAAGGCAGTATAACCATTACATTCTCAAAACCAGGAAATAGAAGCAACCCAAAAGAGCCTCAGTCACATATTCCACGTTCACAATCCATCCAAAACAGAAACCAAATACCAAGAGGAAGGAAACTCACCAGAAGCTCTCTGAAGGCTCAACAACTTCTTCTCCACCTTTTAGGACACCCACGAACCCACACTGCCAAAGCACCCCTCCCCTTTATCAATTTCTCAAAAAAGTGGTCCAACAAACAAATACTCTGCTTGCCGACAGCCACTACCCAGTTTGTACGATGTGTTCCCCACGCCGATTCCACACTGGAAAGGTTGTCTGCATAGCAGACAACACTTCATTTGAACCGGTGTAGTCAAACCCGATCGAAGCTCAGCCCGTCACCCACCTAAAATCGGACCAGACGCCGAAATCGTCACTGCCGACCATTGTCTCTGCAACACCCTCCAACCATCGCTAACAAACATCCTCAAATGCGAAAGAGGAGAAAAACCAACAACATACCTCTGATTTATCGTCGAAAATTGTGACCTGTGGAAGTCTCGAAGCCTCATCGCCGACCCGCCTCCAGAGCCCTTACTCACGACTCCCCTGACGTCGCCTGCTGGAGCGCAGCCGAGCTGCCAGCGAAGCCTAGCCCTGAGCCGCCTCGTCTCTCTCTCGGTCTCCATCGCTCCCTCATTCTCCAGCACCCTCTCTCTCCCCCTCGTTTCTTCTCTGTTCGCGAATGGCCAGGGGCCAAATGAGGGAATTTCTTTTAATTTCCCAACCGAGCCAATTTAGCTTGAACTGGTTCAGCTCTCCCTCCCATCTACAATTTAATTTTTCCCATTTTAACCCAAAATTAATTAATATTAAAAAGGAGCACATATTTAAGTGTTGAATATTAGTGACCCGATTTGTAACTCTCGACTTAATCCAAATATCGTTAAAAGATTATTAGAGGTCCAATTTAAATTTCTTAGTTTCATTTCCTAAATTGATTTCCATCAATTAAACCTCCAATAATTTCTCTTAAATTATAACCGAACGATTACATCCTTGGTAATATCCTGATAACTAGTCAATAAATCTAAATACCCCTAATTAATTCCCAATTATTCTTAATAAATTCCGGTATAAAAATTTTGGGGTATTACAGAGTCACACTCAAATTATAAAGGGGAAAAAGGAAAATCGAGGGGATATTTTGTGTCAGCTGGAGAGGAAATTGAGTTGGTTATCGAGAGAAAAAAATTGGAAAAAGAAGTTTCCTTTTACTGGCCAAAAAGATTTTAACTCAATAAAGTTGAGAATTTGGTAACGTGTATTACTCAAAAACCCAGGTAAGCAGAGATGCATGCTTTTGGCCATTCGGCCTACACCATAAGGCGCTAGGTGACTCTGATTGTTGTTTGTTGTTTTTATCTTTAATGTCTTAAGGATGTGATATTCTGTTTCTATGTTAGATCAGGATGCTTTGAATTCTGAGACTGTTTTTATTTAATTCGAGAATTTTTCGCTCTAGTGGTTGTCTTGATAAACATAAATTTGGTTTTCCAATAAGAGCATGTTGTTGTTTGTTAGAATTGAGTTGATATTCCCTGTTATATGTTGTTTTACTTGAAGATGTGCTTTTTTGTAATTTAGTTGTTTGTTTTACTGCATTGCTTGGCATGTAAGAAAGATAAAAAGAAGAAAGAAGATACATAAATGGGTCTAGAGAATAGGATGTTCCGAAGGAAACCAAGGAGTGCAGATACCTATAGTTTTCCTTTGATTGATGTTGGGGCTGATCTGTTGATGTTGGTCGTTGTGCATTGATGTGCGCAACAACTAACAGAGGGTTCGGTTGATGCCACACCTATCACCCAAAGTTGATTGTCTCATAGTAGCCTACTCATTCCCAAAAAGATTAAGAAAATGAACAATAAAGATAATAAAGAGAAAAAAGAATCAATATTTTGTCATATTTTGCATGACTATAGTGAACTGTTTGAGTTTTATTGTTGTTGTTATGTAGTTGTTGTGAGATTTGTAAATTGATAGATCCATGGAAATAAATAATGTGATGTGATTACTGAATTTAGTTCTTTATTTACTGAGCATTAGGTTCATTATTTTTAAACTTTCTGGTGTAGGTATTGAAGCTATTGATGGTGATCTTGATGAAGAAACAGTGAAGATGGGTTTCTTTTATAAAAAAAAACTATATGTTAATAGAAAACCGAGTTCTTTGGAAAATATTACAATGAAAGTCTCTAAGAAAAACCTCTTTGAAATAAGAGCTTAAAAAACTCAGCATTATTAAATATTTTACCGTACCTCTTCAAAACCATGCAGCAGAAGTCTTTATGAAAACTCATTTAGAATTAAATGCAGTAAACTCATCTTTAAAATAATTAAAAGCATTTACAAATGTTTCTATTTAAATCTAAACAGTAATAAACATAACTCTTAATAAAAGTATTTAGTTAAGACATGTCATTAAAATCTATCTTTCCTTTAATTCTCACCCACGAGTCAACATCATTTCGATAACGCTCATGCTTTGCCCATGAGAATTCCTCTTCAATTGTGCTATCAATTTCTTCTATCATCATGTTCCTTAATCTCCATCATTATCTACATCACAAAGTTCACCTATGAGCCATATGCTCAATAAGAGATGATAACATAAAAAGTGTAACATATAACGTGACTGTGAAATGCAACATGTAACATGACTATGAGATGTAACACTTAAAACCATGTCTTTTTATTCAATAGTCTTTTCTTTTCTTTCACTTTACAGTCTGATCGTATGGGTCATTAATATAAATGAGAGTGACACCATTAGGTGTAACGACTCGGTTATTTATTTGTTTTTAAAAATGCGTGAAATTTAAAACTTTTATAAAACGACTAAAATCTTTGTTAAAACCTTTTAATATGAAATCAGAGTTCTTTTCTTATTATCGAACCGTTAAAATCCTTCTACTTTGGCTCATTATCAAAATCGTTATAAACAGTAGAAAACTATAGTTATAAAATCTTTTCTCAAAACATAGTAGAAACGTAAATTCATTTTTCTTTAAAAACATAGCATAAGCATAAATAGTTCATTTAAAGACAATTAATTTAAGTATTACTTTATATTTTACAAATCCTCTTTACATTCGTTAGCCTAACCAGCCACAAGTCTCGTCTGTGGATCCTTCATCAACTGCTCCTAAATTTGTTCTTCTTTTTCTCTTGTACTTGTACCTACATCGCAAGTCATAAACTATGAGTCTAACACTCAGTAAGTGATAATACCTAATATGCTACATGCTCATGCTGTGCCCTTTTAAAAACAATATGCAGTTTATGTTCTCATCTTTTTCTTCTTATCTTTTATCTTTTACGTTTTAATTATTATCTTTCTATTTTCTGTTGTGACCTCTGATATAGCAGCAACGGCATAGTTCGAAAGCCTCCTAACCATTGGCCATCCTGTCTCAGCATAATCCAAGGATTGTCTCGAAATAATATAGGGACATTGCAACCGATATGAGCAGCAATGGCATAGTCCGAAAGCTAGCTAGCGCTAATGGCATAGTCCGAAAGCCCGCTAGCGACCGTGCCCACTAAGGACTGAAACGACTTCACATCATATTATTGTCTTTTCTGATCTTTTATTATTATCTTCTCTTTACTTTACTTTACTTTTTATTATTTACTATTCGTTTATTATCTGTTTCACTTTTCATGGTAAAATGGATATTCCTACAACCTAAATGATTGTAGTCCGTAATCAGCCCTCGAGAACACCGTACACTTAGCATGTGTGAGCATCCCTAAAACGATTCTTTAAAATCGTGCACAAAATTCATTTTTGTATTCTTTTGAAAATCGTGATGCATGATGCTCGTGAATGCATGCAATTTCTAATAGTTAATAAGGAAACATAAATAAACATTCAACATGCGATTCACAGAACGTGTTATAAAAATTGTAGACATGTTGTAAAAACAGTAAACAATTAAACATACTATTAACAATCGTAGACATGCTATAAAACAGTAAATAACGAAACATGCTATTAAAAACTGTAGACATGCTTGTAAAGCGGTAAACAACGAAACTTGCATATCCTATTCTTGCGATGTAGGGCCTGAAGACCAAAGCACACGTATCACTTACCTCGATTGCTTAAAGCGTTCAACACTTAATGCTATCTTTCGTCTTTTTAGTACTTTCACAATTAGAAACATTTATTCATCAATATAATCAATTAATCACATTATTAATCTCAACGTCTTTTCCCATACTAAATTCTTATTCATCACTTACTAGAGTTTTCTAAACGAAACCGCTTCATTAATGTAATTTAGCTTAATTACTCCCAATATTTACAGAGTTTCACAAACAATAACATTATTTCTTAACAATAATTTATCCTTGATAATATTCTCAAACCTATTTCCTTTTGTAAACAACACATTGCATAATAGTTCTACTCAATCAACAGAGAGCATTTTAAACCAACCGAGAACCATATCCAAATGTGAACACTTGCTACAATCAATAAGCCGTACTCACAGAGCACATATCTAACATACAAAGTCAAAACCTAATAACAGAACAACAACGTCTACTAACACCAATTTAACAGAATAACCATGCATTATTATCCAATGACCTGTAACTAAAATTTACAGAACACATATTCACATCCATGATTTATTGGCAGAAATTACAACACAATCAACAGGGCAGTAAACGGAAGAAAATGAGGAGCACCCACAACCACAAAGGGCATAACCACTTGATCCCTTATTTCATTACTCTGTAGCTAAGAAGCAATAACCAAAGCAGGGAATCAACATTTAACCAATATTCTTCATAAAACAAAGAAGCAGTATACCAACCCATATTCTTCATCATTCATTTTCCTCAATTATCTACATAGGTCAATAAAACCAAGAAGGAGATTTTGGCATTACTGGAAGGAACTCAGAGGCTCGATAGTACCTTCTCCCGTATCTCTTCTTCTCTTCCCTCACAGCTCAAGCCCGCGATGGTCTCTATCTCCTCACTTTCTCCTCTCTGTATCTCCAGTTCTCCCTCAGCTCAGCACCCAAGAGCTCTTCAGCTCTCTCTCCTACTTCACTCCTCTTCCTTTGCATTTCCAATTCACCAGATAAGCACACCTTCACCATGCCTTGGACACCTCACACATCCAGGCCATGACCTAGCACTGCCCATTCCTCATGCACGTCGCACAGTCCATTTCTCCAGAGCAAGAACCGGTAAGGACCGATTTGGTCCAATGTCGAACAGGCTGCCCCAGTCGATTCCTTGCGAACTGCCAGCCTCGACCTCTGTGAGAATCATCCTGCGGCCTCAACAGTCACTCCTTGCCAACGCCTGATCAACGCAAAGGAGAATGAGGAATCGACTGGACTTACCTCAACCCGATGCCAAAAATCATCGCCAGTGGAAGCTCTGATCCTGAGTCCTAGTTGCAACCCGCGCTCCTCTTCGTTGTCACCTCACATTTGCCCTCGGTCCCTCTCGCCATCGCTCTGCCTCTCTCTCTCGATTTTTCTCTCTCTTTTGTCTCTCTGCACGAATGGCTGAAGGACCAATGTAATTTCTCTTCCCATTTGATTTCTGAATCGAAACATAAATCCACTTTCTTTTCTCCTTTTTAATTCTAATTCCATTTAATTATCCAATATCATACTCCTCTTAATTAATACCAATTATCATCAAATAAATACTGATAAATTATAATATAACAAATACGTCCTTAGTAATACCTCGATAATTATCTAGTTAATCCAAATATTCCCAATTACTTTCCAATTATCCTTATTAAATTCCGATATAAAAGTCGGGGTATTACATTAGATCCACCTCATGTGGGACAACCAACTCAAACCTCGCCCATAATGATTTTTTACGTTTATTTAGTTCATCTTTCTTTCTTTATTATCTTTCTTAATGAAAATGTTTTTCATGGAAGCATGTACGTAACATAATAACAATCTACATACATAAACATATAAATAACAAGTCCTGGATCCACAGCCAGTAGACATCCTCATCCATAATGTAAATAGTATATCAAGCAGTAAACATATCCTCGACCATCATGATATCAGTCAACATAATAACTAGACTAACCAGTCTATAAACATGAAACACACATCACCTAACATGTCCTTGATCAACAGCTTGTAGACATCATAGACAACATAACTTAAGCATAACAATAAACATATCCTAAGCATAATAGTAACAAAATCCTCAATTCACAGCCATAGGCATCACAGACATAATGACAGTAACCAAATCCTAAATTAACAACCAATAGAAATTGTATCCTTAATAACATCACCACGTAAATAGTAAGTAGTGAACAATCAATGTACCACATATCTTCAAACAATAACCCAAAGGCATCACAAAATAACATTGTAATTGTTTCATACCCTAGAGCACTTTGTGATATAGGCCAAAGGCTAAACACAATCAACATCACTTACGTAATCTACAAGTATCACATAACATATCCTCGAGACTCACAAGGAGAGCATCATATTCTATCAATAGACCAATCTAACAATTCCTCAATCAATAACCCTTAGGTATCATGAACAATAACATAGACTGTAACATCAAACAGTAAATGAACCCTCAATCAACAGCATAGCAATAAAACATAACAATGAAAATATTTTCAATTAACATCACAACATGGATAGTAAATAATCAACACATATCAAATCCTCGACATAATAGTAAACAAGTATCCTAAACAGAATAACCATCAAAACACCATACCCTATCATCTTTGTGATGTAGGCCAAAGGCCAAGCACATTCAAAACATCACTTACTTGGATTTCTTCTCCAAAGTCCTACCTACCCAAACAATCCCATACACTGCCTTTTTCCTTTAAAATAATCACATAATTAGCTACTAGAGAAGAATCCTAAAACTATTCTTTGCAAATGTGAATTCAAGAACTAGTGACGGCAGAGAACTTGCCGTGAGAAAACCTAGAGGAAAGCTAACCCGTGATATCTGTTACATTTATAAAACAGAAAGTGAGTTAAACATATGAGTGGCCGAAGACATAGACACTCAAAAAAAAAGATTATCTCTCAGTTTCATCTTGTATCTTCACCAACATGCAAGCGTAAAACTTACTTCCAGAAGCTTGAAGAGAAAAGAGCGAGAAGTGCATAGTCTTCTTCTTCGTCTGAGCGGTAGTGGGAAGAATAGAGTTCCCTTTCCTAATATGTAGTATAAATAGATGGTCGAACATAAGGTTATGAGAGATAAAATTTCATGAACACTGTGATTCAAATGTGGTTGGATTGTCCAAAAAGACAAAAACCCAACTAACATGGATTATGGAAAAATCCTTCGTTTAAAATCTGTTTTGTCGAGCTGCGAATGCCGAGGTTGCTGCAGGGGTGTCTACTATATCAGTTTCAGCCAATGCCAGCTAGCCACGTTAGTCCATTCTCTTAAGTTTGATGTCGCCAACCCTTCCACAGAAGCCAACACTATCGAGAAATCCCATTTCTTCCGATAAATTTTGTTTCCAAACTATGTCGTTCCATCCATTTAATTTCATTATCGTGGACAAGAACACTATCTTGGAAATGCGTTCCAAACCAAAACGACATTGTTCAAGTTAAAATTGACAATTCTGCATGGCATCTTTTCTATCCACGAAAGAATCTTTTCCTCCCATCTTTCGATCCAACGGTCGATGCTTTACCCACTTTTCCTTTTTAATCCAATAGTTGAAAACACTCCCAGAAGGAATCTTTTGCTTATGTGGGAGAATTTTCTCCAGATTGAACACTCTGAGTTCTTTATTCAAATTTAATCCAACGATCCAATTTTCTGCCACATTCCCTATGCTCCCAGCACTTACACGGAAGCCTTCACTCCAATCTGACTTGATCATAGTCGTCCGAGACTTGATCCAACGTATGATAATTCATCTACCCTTCAACATACTGCATGATGCCACGTCCAATTTTTCCTTTCCTTAGCCAAAATCCAATTTTTAATTTATTATTTTACTTAGTAAATTACTAATTTACTTTACTATAGTTAATGATAAAATCTTAAATATTATAAGCATAGAATTTACCCAAATGTGACATAAAATACTTATATTAAATTTTATCTACGTTACATAGCTAACATCATCAAATGAAAAATTTAGGTGTTACATTAAGCATTCAAATTTAACTTTTGATGCATCAACATAATCAACATATATTAAACATGCACATGTTACTGCCAATAATATCGTAGTAACCAACTTGAATTTCAGCTCCTTAGAAATCAACCAATGATTTGCTTTACAATCAAGATTAATGTTTCTTTTCATAAGGTTAGTTAACAATAAAAATAATAGATGAAATTCTTGCAATTAAGTCATATCGGAACAATCCAAATTCAAGGAAATCTAGGCCTTAGCTACACACTTTAGTGGTTCCAATCTAACATAATTGCAACCGAAGTGGAGACCAATGAGATATTGTAACACCCCGACTTTTTATGTGAATTTAATAAATATATAATTACAACNAAAATTTAAATTTTTACGTATTTTAAAGGATTTACGAAAATCCGGGTCGTTACAGATATTGACTTAGAATCACTATATTTGAAAATTTTAACTCATCATCTAATAGGTTTATACAACTATACTCGGCTTACAACTGATGATGTAATACCTCGGATTTTTGTAGTGTTGCATAAGACTTAAGTGATGATTTTGAGGTTAATGGAGGTTGAACTGGATGATTAAGGTATTGGTAAAGGAAAATTATATTTGGATATAGTGAATTATAATTCTGAGTTGTTTACATTATTGGGGATAATGAGGTTTTTGATGATTATTGGAGTTGGTTAGAGATTTATTTAAAGATAATTAGAGTTAAAAGGGGAATGATATTAGAAGTAAAGTAAGAGATTAAGTGATGTATATTAAGAGGTGTGGTGGAGTAGAGGTTTATGTTGTGTTAAAGGTACATATATATATAACAGGGAGGTCGATCATCACAATGGAGAGGTCGATCTCTATTAGAGTGAAACATTACAGTGGTGAGCAAATATTGAAGCTCTCGATCGTCAACAGGAGATTGATCAACCGGTTCCAAAGGAAAAATATTACAGAGAGCAGCGACATTTGAAGTGGTCGATTGTCAACGAAGAAGGTGATTGACCAGTAATTCTCATAATAGTGAAAATCAAGGATTTGTGGTTGATCATCAATAGGATGATGATCGACTGGTATTCATGAATTTTACACATAGACACTTTCTAGACTTTTGACAGTCGATCACTCGAAGGGTTTAATCAATCGGAATGTGAACTGTTGGCCAAAAAATGCATAATCATCGTATGTAAAATTGAGTAGCCATCTGGAAAATGAGTGATCGTGTCTCCTTGACTTTCTCTTAGAGTTATAGAGTATATAAGATAGAGTTTGGAGGGAAATCCGAAAGGAGGAGTTTGCTTGGTCTTTTGGACTTTTCTCTCATCATTTTGGTTCTTTTGAGTTCTGGAATTTGCTATGTTGCTAAGTGATAGAGAGAGAAAAGCAGACGGTGAGAGAGAGAAAAGTCTAGAGGATTTGAAAGAGAAGGAATAGTATGGTCTTTGCTATGAGTGGTTCTTGTGCCTTTGACTTCCTAGAAATACTACAGTGTTGATCGTGTGAAGAAGAGTCTTCAAATTTTGGAGTTAATATCGTAAAGAAGAGGCAGAAAGAAGGACTCACAGTGAAGGATTTTGCAAAGAATTGAGGTAAGAAGTTTGTATGTGCTTTCCATTCGTGGCTACATCACAAGAAGTAGGAGGTTTGTTTGTTTGGTTCGTTTTATTGCTTTGATAATCTGTGAAGAGAATAACCTGTTGATGATGATTTTTGTTATGCCTCATAACCTATTATTGATAGAAATGGGTTGGTATTGTTATCTGTTGTGAGCTAGAACCATGTTGTTGAGGTGATAAGCATGTTGATGGATAGGTTCTGGATTTATTTAAGAGCATGTTGATTCTCTGATGTTTGTTTTAGATAGGTTGTTGTTGTTCTTAAATGGTAGGTATGGATGTTCAACGTTGGAAAATAAGTTGTTGCTTGAGAAAGGTTTTACTAATGATGATATACTTCATAAATCTATTGTAGATAACTCCTTGATATTAGTAAAAGTGTTGGATGCATATTAATTGAGAATAGATTGTCAGGGTTAATATTATCCTACTGTGTTGGATTGTTGATGGGCTAAGAATGTAGGTCTCATAAGTTGCTGTTAAGAATTTAGGTTTCAGTGATTGAAGAAAATGTTGAATTAGTTCCTCTGCTAGGTATTTTTTGATAATCGTGAGATAAGATGTGTTGTGAAAGTAGGAATTACTCTTTGTTATTGCTTGGATAAACTGTTGAACACGTAGTGTTATAATTTCCTTTGGTTCCCTTGATGGTATCATGATTTCGAGAAATGTTAAGATGTTGTTTGAGGTGGTCGATATACTGGATAGGTTATTTTTGTTCAAGTGTAGTTATGTTAGATGTTAGGTTGTGATCATGTTTTACTTGGAGATGTATTGCTTGTTTTATGATTGGTTCGTTAGATCTAAGTTGTGATTCTATTGTTGATCGAGGATGTAGTGATTGTGTGCATTCATGTATCATTTTTTTCAAAAATGCAAAAGGATTTCTCATGCATAAGTGTTTTCATGATTTTAAATGTTACTGGTTAAAGAGTGAGAAGAGAATAGCTTAAGTTTGTTAGTTTGTTCTCGATTAATGTTGAGACAGATTGGCTAACGGTTAGTGAGGCCATTAGCATTGATGCACATGGCTACTAGTGCGTTCTCAATTGATGTTGGAACCGATTGTCGTGCATTGATGTGTACAACCGCTAGCAAAACTTTCGGTTGATGCCGGAGCTGCTTACTAGAGGTGATGAGTCATTGTGCATTGATGTGCACAGCAGCTAACAGGTGGTTAGATTGATGTCGAGCCTTTATCAAGAGACGTTATTCATGGATGTGTATAACAGTTAATGTCTCTTTGATTGATGCGGGATATGTGTATAGTAGTTAAAGAGTCTTTGATTGATGTCGGGACAAAGTGCATGGATGTGCACGAAAAAGAAAGAAAGGAAACTAAAATGAGAAAAAGATTTTATAAAAAGGATTTAAGTAAATGCATTGCATGTTTTATATTTCATTTCCCTTCTTATTGAGACTTAGACTCATAGTTTAAGTCTTGTGATGTAGGTATGCAAAGTATCAAGGATAAGAGCAGTTGATGGAGCATTTGTATGTTGCGAACTTGGTGGCTGGCAAGGCTAATGGTTTAAAAGGAAAATTTAATGATTTTATAAATTTTTTAAGGTTTTAAAATGTTCTTTGCTTCAAGTTATGAAATGATTTTTGATTTTAAATGGTTTAACGAAAGGTAATTTAATTATGCATCTCTTTATTTTAATAAGTTCCAAATGTTTTAGTAAGAATAGTCTTTCATTGTATTTTATAAAGAATAAATGTCTTTTAAATTGTAAGAAAAATCTAGATGTTACAAATGGTATCAGTGCTCCTGGGTTTTTAAAATCGATTCTATAAACTACCTACCAAGACAAGTCTCAGCGTGAAAATACTTCATTGACTGTAAGTACATTGTATGTTGCTCTGATTTATATGTTGTTTTATTGTTGAACGGAAATTTGTTATGCATAAGTAAGATAGGAAGATAGATTTAGATTTGATTAATGATTTGTGATGTGCATAGATTATAGGTTGTTTGACTATAGGTTAGTATTGAGAAAGTGGAAAATTTAAGGATAGGCTAGATAAATAAGTATATCATGTTGGAAGTATTTGTTACCCCTTTTATATAGTGTTTAGATAATTAATAGATGAATAATTAGATTGTCGGATTAAATGATATAGAAAAAAAAATGGAGGGGAGGCAAGACAGAATGTGGATCCAAGAGACAGGATGATCAATAGATTGACAGAAGTGTTGGAGCGTCATATTCGCTTTATGGAACAGAGCAGGGAATCAGAAGAACAAAGAAACCAACAACTAATTGTTCCCAAAGATTTAGGATGTAAAAGTTTTCGATGATTGAAGCTGGCCTATTTTGAAGGGGATATCTATGATCCAACAGATGCAGAGGTATGGATCGCATGGTGGAGAGTATATTCGAGTATGCCAAGATTGAGGAGCAAGAGAAAGTTAACTGCATTGTGTTCCTGTTGACGAAAGATACTCAATGTTGGTGGGATTCCATGAAGGCAGTGCATGATGTGGAGAGTATGGAGTGGGACGAGTTTAAGGAAATCTTTTATGATAAGTATTTTAATCGCACTACAACGACTAGTAAGTAGGTAGAATTTACTAAGCTTTGTGAGCAAGGGACAGTTTTGGAGTATGTGCGCAAGTTTGAAGCATTTTCAAGGTTTGTCTTGCATCTAGTGAGTGCTAATGAGCATAAGGTACACCAATTCGTTCAAGGTCTCAAATTGGAAATTTATCGAAGTGTGAAGATTTTGGGTATGTACATTGTAGCAAAAGTCCTGGAGGTTGAGGAAGCCGAATTTCAAGTTATGAATTTTAGAGAGTGCAATAGGAATATAGAGAAGGAAAGGCAATCTCAACAGATGATGGAAGGGCGACAAGAGATAATTGGATCAAAGAGAGCTTTCATTGGAGGTGAGTCACAAGGAAATGAGAAGCCTATTCAAAGAGATGCTGAAACTTCACGAGTCAATCAATGCCCAGAGTGTAAGAAAAGTCATAAGAGGGAGTGCCTAGCTGGCTCTAGGCAATGTTTTAAGTGTGGTAAGGTTGGTCATTTTGCTAGAAAATGTCCAATGGTGTAGGGTAAGAAGGGATGCATCGATTGTATTTTGCAAAAAGGGTTAGGGTGTAAGTAAATACCTAGGACTAGACTATACATATGTAAATCAAAGTCAGTGCATCGAGGTGTTGTTTGTGTATCTACTACATTATGAATGATAATTGTTACGTGATATTTGGTTATTGAGTAATCCATAGAGAAGCTTGTCTATGAAAACTTAGTAGAAGGATAAAATTTTTGTTGAGAGAAAGAGAACTTGAGGATTATAGGCTGAGCTGAATTTTGAGGACAAAATATTATTAATGGGT
>CM039471.1:23542968-23560393 GCA_022433065.1 Begonia loranthoides
AGTGAGGTTGTTGATGATTATTGGAGTTGGTTTGAGATTTAATTAAAGATAATTAGAGTTAAAAGGGAATGATATTAGAAGTAAAGTAAGTGATTAAGTTATGTATATTAAGAGGTTTGGTGGAGTAGTGGTTTATGTTGTGTTAAAGGATATATATATATATATATATATATATATATATATATGTTGAAGATATAGCAGGGAGGTCGATCATCACAATGAGGCGATCTATCTCTATTGGAGTGAAACACTACAGTGGCGAGCAAATATTGAAGGGGTCAATCGTCAATGGGAGATTGATCGATCAATCGATTCCAAAGGAAAAATATTACAGAGAGAAGCAATATTTGAAGTGGTCGATTGTCTACTAAGAAGGTCGATCGATAATTCTCAAAATACTAAAAATCAAGGATTTGCAGTCGATCATCAACGAGATGATGATCGACCGGAATTCACAAATTTTACATAGAGACTCTTTCTAGACTTTTGGTGGTTAATCACCAAAGGGTTTGATCAACCGAAATGCAAACTGTTAGCCAGAAAATGCATAATTGTCTTTTAGAAAATTGAGGAGTCATCTAGAAATGGAGTGGCCATGTCTCCTCAACTTTCTCTGAGGGTTATGGAGTATATAAGAGAGAGTTTGGATGGAAGTCAGAAGGGAGGAGTTTGTTTGGTCTTTTTGAGTTTTCTCTCAGCATTTTGGTTCTTTTGAGTTCTGGAATTTGCTGTGTTGTTGAGAGAGAGAGAGAAAGCAGATGTTGAGAGGGAGAAAAGTCTAGAGGATTTGAAAGAGAAGGAATTGTATGGATTTTGCTGTAATGACTTGGATTCTTATACCGTATTAAAAGTAGATTCATATTTACTAAAACAAGCCTCGGAGGCAAATCTTTATTTTAAAACAAATCCTTTCGTAAAAGAATTATCAGAGTGCTAAAATCCTATCGTTACTAAAAGCTCATTTTGAATAAGAAAGAACTATCATTCACGATTTGCAGAAGCAATAAAGAAATTCGTTCTTAAAAGTTGCGGAAACATAACTAAATAGAAATCCAACTTACGAAGACTGTCATTTGTCAGAGTAAACTATGAGTAACAATTTTAGTGGAAACGTAATTGAGAGCATCATGTAAAGTAATAACTTAACCTCAAATGTTTGAGTTTTCAAAGATAAATCCACCTACTATTCCTGATAAATATTTGATAAGGGTAAAAGGAAAATTAACGTTCACCCAAATAAATCTTGACTTTAGCCCTTACGAAATTTCTTCTTCTTCATTTATTTAGTGTCGTACTACTACTCCGCTAGCATCTATCGGATCTACCACAGGCCCCATGGGAGTTGCCTCCTCTACTAATCCTGGTAAAATCACTTTGTTACCTACACCACAAGTAAGGACGTGAGCTTACGCTCAGTAAGGAAATGGGGGAAAACAGATGCATATGTTTCTCTTTAAGTTCCTTTGGAATGGGGGCCACCCAACCCAACTATTTCATTACGTTTCGTTCTTTCATTCGTTCTTTACTCGTACTTCGAGCTGGAGATTGGAAGACCCATATGGGATGGTATAGTGGATCGGACCTAACCTCTTATGGACATCTAGGTCCCGTTCCTGATAAGGTAAGGGCATTGCCTAATTGCCAGGTTAGGACCATTACGCATTTGCCTCCTAACTCCTTTATTCCTTTCCTTCATCTTTTCTTATCATTTTACTTTCCTTACCATGCATGCGAGTACCACTCCGAGGGGGTACTCCCTACTTTGTTTTTATCATATGAATGTATGAGGATACTTTTATCTAAACTAACACATACACGGATACCAAACAACGATACTTTAAAGAATCTACAATAAATTAGCATAACATAACACATAAGGAAAACAAGGAGTAGAATGCTATGATATCATGCCAACGGTAAAATTAAAATTAACTAAGCACAATTATTCGAACACACAAAGCTTAACCATGCTTAAGAAATGATGGAAATCTAAACAAGTTTTACCATTGACCTTGAATAAAGTAGCTAACAGTCTACGAGCTATTAAATGAAATGAGATCATGTAACAGAAATCTAATAGCGACACAAATTTTAATGACATAAAACAGCGTGCAATCATCGAAACAAATAATGGAATGAAACAGCGATAAGAAATGATGAATTATGCTTCTTATGGAGGTAATAGACAACAGTAAAATCTTGCGACAATGAAGTGTACCATTTATGATTATGAACCTAATACAGTAGCGAAGTATAAACAAAAATAGAATGGCGAACTCGAACTTTTATCGATGAAATACAGCAGCGAATGAATGTCAAATTTACATGGCGAAACGAGTTTGAACAAGACAGCGAAAACCAAGCAGTTTAATGGCTACTAACACAGTAAGAAGTAACTACTAGTCATACTTTGTCTAAGCATGTTTTTAATCAACTATACAAATGTCTACACATGTTCTTAATCGACTATCCAGCAGAAGAATTACGAACATATAAGCATTCTTTTACTCAACTAGTACAACAGCGAGATATTGAAAATGAAAACAGCGGAACATGCTTATTAATCGATTAATGTATAGCAGATTCTAGTGATGAAACATACAGCGAGACACATTTTAACATCTAAATTCAGCAGCAATTTACAATATCTAAACATGCTTTTTGATTGATTACCGTAGCAGTGAAATATCAAAGGTAGAACGGCGGAATGTGCTTATTAATTTACTGATGTACAGCAGGAGACAATGATGAACGAACATGCTTTTAAACATCTAAAATAGTGGCAAATATAAATCGAAATGGCAAACATGCTTCTGAATCTTCTAATATACAATAGAAAAATAAAACATGCTGTTAAACATCTAATCCGACAGTTATTGATAACGAGCACCTCAATGACTAAGGCATCAGTAAACAAAGTTGAAATGGATTTAGCGAAATCATGCTTTATATCTCCGACAGTATCTATGGGTTATGATAGCAAAATAATAGCGAAAGCATGCTCATATAGCAAGGAAATAAAACTACAGAACATGTTTACAGCCGAAACGTGATGTATGAGAAATAAAACTTAAATAGACTAAACACTTTAACATAACACTATAACCTACACCGAAGTCAATCATCTAACCACAACAGGAACAAGAAGTCTTTAGTCGACAAAACAGAATCCCTATCATCACTAGAAATCTGTCAAGAACTCATTCATGTTTCTCATTCATTTAGGCACCTTCTCTTTGTTTCCTTTCAGCTTATCACAGTGAGTATCGTGAATATTTAGGCAATAACGAATGTACAGAGAATGGAAAGAAAACAAACGAAACAGTAAAGAAACTCAACCTCTAGCAGAAATGCAACAACCATCAAAGTACTTAAAGGAAAAACATGGGAGTTTAGAATAGTTAATAGTGTACAAAAAGCAACCACATAACGAATTTGTAAGACAGTTACAAAAAACTGCATTGATCAACAACTCAAGTAATACACACTCATACACACTCTTTTACTTGGGTGTAGGGCCTCTAAATGGCCAAGACTACTCATTCCTTACCTTTGAAGATAGCTCTTCACTTGGCCAGCAGTTCCTCAGGCCACACCCTCCACGTAAAAACCCACCAGCCCTTCCAGGAAGAACAGAAGAATGAAGAAGAAGAAGATGAATGGCTGGAGAAATAGGCTCAACTGGGGGGGACAACTCGTACACCTAGCAGGGGGAGGAGCAGGAGACAAGGCTCTACAGGTTGGGATCGTGGGAGTTAGAAGCGTTGAGCTGCGTTTTGATTGGTTTCCCCGTCATTTTCGTTCTGATTTTAATTTATTCTGTTGCTGATTTGCTGCAATTCAGACGAGTGAGGATGACTTAGTCTCGTCCGTATGTCGTCCGCAAGACCAAATTCCTTAGGCCTAAATGGTTCCTCGGACGAGAAATGGCATCCCTATTCCATCCGTACCATTTGAATTGAGATTCGGATGCCATTCGGTATCCGTATGTTGTCCACATGTATCATCCGAATGTGTCCAAAAATCAAACAGAGACAAATCAGATGAGGTCCTTTCTCGTCCGCCGGCATTCGGACTCGTCCGAAAGTCTCCAGACTTAAATAGATTCAAATCGGACGCGTGTTGCCCTCGTTTGCGTTGTCTGCATCGTCCGTAAGGTCGTCCGAAAGTCCATATCGCGCTGAAGTTCGGACGCGTCATCTCGTCCCCGAAGTCATCCCAAGCCGGGGCGACATTCCAGGTATGTTGCCGATGACACTTCACCTCTACAACGTCATCCTCAGGCGTCTGAACAGACCGCAAGTCCATTTTCTTTGCATTTTTTACTAAGTTTTTATTTGAATCTGACTCCCATGAATTACAAGTCATGACTTAACATGTATATTGATGGCATACATATATATATTACGCTAATTTTACCTCCAAGGTTTGACTACCTCGATAAACGGAAAGATTTAGGATCGGATTGTTACATTTGCTATTAGTAGTTTCTATGCCTTTGATTTCCTAGAAATACTGCAGTGCTGATGGTGTGAAGAAGAGTCTTCAAATTCTGGAGTTAATACCGTAAAGAAGAGGGAGAAAGAATGACTCATATCGAAGAATTTTGCAAAGAATTGAGGTAAGAAGTTTGCATGTGTTTTTCCTTCGGGGCTACATCACAAGAAGTAGGAGGTTTGTTTGTTTGGTTCATTTTACTGCTTGATAATTTGTGAAGAAAATAACCATTTGATGATGAATTTTGTTATGCCTCATAGCCTGTTATTGATACATATGGGTTGGTATTGTTATTTGCTGTGAGCTACAACCATGTTGTTGAGGTGATAAGCATGTTGATGGATAGGTCCTGGATTTATTTAAGAGCATGTTGATTCTCTGATGTTTGGTTTAGATAAGTTGTTGTTCTTAAATGGTAGGTATGTATGTTCAATGTTGGAGAATAAGTTGTTGCTTGAGAAAGGTTTGCTGATGATGATATACTTCATAAATTTATTGTAGATAACTCCTTGATATTAGTAGAAGTTCTGGATGCATATGAATTGAGAATAGAATGTCAGGGTTAATATTATTCTATTGTGTTGGATTATCAATGGGCTAAGAATGTAGGTCTCATAAGTTGTTAAGAATTTAGGTTTTAGTGGTTGAAGAAAATGTTGAATTAGTTCCTCTACTGGGTATTGTTTGATAACTGTGAGGTAAGATGTGTTGCATAAGTGTTTTTATGATTTTAAATGTTACTGGTTAAAGAATACGGAGAGAGTAGCTTGAGTTTGTTAGTTTGTTTTCAATTGATGTCGAGACAGATCAGCTAACGGTTGGTGAGGCCATTTACTTAAAAGGATTTAAGTAAATGCATTGCATGTTTTATATTTCATTTCATTTCTTACTAAGTGTTAGACTCATAATTTAAGTCTTGTGATATAGGTATGCATGATATAAAGGATAAGAGCAGTTGCATGTTGCGGACTTGGTGGCTGGCAAGGCTAATGGTTTAAAAGGAAAATGTAATGATTTTATAAATGTTTTAAAGTTGTAAAATGTTCTTTACTTCAAGTTATGAAATGATTTCAGATTTTAAATAGTTTAACGAAGGGAATTTAATTATGCATCTCTTTGTTTTAATAAATTCAAAATGTTTTAGTAAGAAAAGTCTTCTGCTGTATTTTATAAAGGATAAATGTCTTTTAAATTGTAAGAAAAATCAGAATGTTACATATGGTCTTTAAAAGTTTACAACGGAATTTCTAGAAGTTCCATATGCTCATCACATGTATCACAATTGCTAATCACTTAAGGAATACTTAACCAAAATTGTCCACAAAGACCTGAAGATTCACTTCCCCATATTCATAACATGAACAAGTTAAACCAACATCGAAATTTCAAACTCAAATCATCCATAAGGAACTCAAATAGTTGACCGCGCCTTCATCTCATTAGCAAATTTATTGATAATAGTCCAACTTGGAATTATTTATGGCAAAACATATTGATCCTTCCAACTAATAAATTAAGACAATCCTTAATATTAATGGATCATTAATATTGATCGTCACTTTATCAAGCTTCAAGCACAAAATGAAAAAAAAAAAGAAAAGGAAACAAATCATTCTATTTCCACACAAACATTAAAACTGGCATCTCTCATCATGACATGATAAACATGTGAAACTCGTTTCACAACAAATCTACTACAATCAAAGTTTATTTACCTCATCTAAACCATCTCGTATGAAGTAATAGAACTAGAACATGGCTAAGACAAAATAAATACATATCTCAACTCACGGTAGGATGGTAACTTTCAAATCCTCAAGAAAAACATCATGACACACAGCCTCAACTGACAAAACTCGACTTTGTAGACTAACTCATAGTCACCGTTATCAACAAACATACCCCCATAATGTTCTAGTCTACACAGCTGCACTGATAAACATTAAATGTAAGAAACATTATGTAAAGTAACAACTTGCTTGCTCACAAATGAAGAGTCATATTATTTGTACAACAATTAAGTCTGAACTTAAACTTATACAATCAATCAAAATTTGAGATTACATCTAATCTAACTATAATAAAAACCAAACGCTCACTGTTTACTTGTGTCAAAAAATCTTACGGCATAATAATGCATTAAATGTGAAATATCACATCATCAACTCTCAACGCACTTCAACAAAGGCGGAGGTTCAAATTTTCTTATCATAAATCTCAAAAGAATTGCTTTGCCAATCCAATTCCATATATTACATAATACCAAAATTTTTATCATATTAAGTATAATGTTATATAATCATGATGTATGATTATTAAGCGTACGGACTATTGAATAATAAGTATGCATTAATGAAAATATAAGTGGTTTATAAGGTAATGAGTGTTTAGTATGGAAATGTAATTTTGTGTGGTTGGTAGACGTCCACATGTGAAAACAAGTCTCTTGAATGGACGTTCATCCTTAGTTTCATGTTTGGAAAAAGAATAGTGGTCATCTAATCAATTGGAGTTGTCATCAATATTTGTAACTTTGCTTATGGAGTGGATGTACGGAAGGCAAAACATATGCTTTGGACTGGGCGACTGGTTCAAAGGAAATTAGTGTCTCGGATAGAAATATGGTAGACTAGATGTGAGGTTGTAGTCGACCAGTATAGTATAAAATAGCTTGTTGTGGAAGGCTTGGCTTCTACAACATCTATGATATTTGATGTTGGATTTGCTTAGATATAGGGAGCGGTCGACTAGAGATTAAAGTGCGATCGACCAGGAATATGAAAAGTCACCTAAAAATAGTTGACGTGTCACGATATAAAAATGGAAATTTTGATTACTTATCATTAAAATGGTTATGGAGTTACACTTCATGCTTCTAAGGGCTAGGAAGTATGAGAACATCCTTTTATATTATGAAGAAGGAGGAGAAAGAACCATGAGAAAGGGGAGAAAAAAGAAGAGTTCTTGGAAGTGCAAGTTCTTTCAACTTCTTGAAGGAATTAGATATTATGTAATCAACCTCATAAATCTCAAGGTAAGGAATATTTGTATGTGTTTTGCCTTAGGGCTTAATCACAAGAATTAGGATATGTTGTTTTATATTGTGATAGATGTTAAGTTCTGTAATTGATCATATTGATACTTAAGGATATGTTGATTGTGTTAGATAGTAGGCTCTTTAAATGATGGATACTTTGATTTGAGGATATGTTATTTACTTTAGATGTTAAGTTTTGTATATGTTCATGTTATGTTGTATGTTGGATTGAAAATATAGTAATGATTTTTAATGTGTTGTACATGTTGACTTGAGGATTTGATGTATTGATATTAGATAAGATGTTAAGTTGTATGCACTCATGCTGATGCATCATGCTTTTCAAGAAAAAAAATAAAACATTTTCTCATGCATATGTTTTATGTGAAAATGACTAGTATACAATGTGACAATGAGATAGAGGCGTTAGGTTGATGATTTCCCTAATGATTGAGGTTTTGGTGGATGATGTCCCCAATGAGATAGAGGCTTGGGCGGATGATTTCTCCAATGATAGAGGCTTTGGCAGATGAGGTCCCCAATGATAAAATGTAACACGTAAAGAAAAGAAAAGAAAGGAAGAAAAGACATAAAGCATTACATGTTTTAAAATGCATATCATGTTCATAGTATAAAACATTCCTTACTGAGCGTTAGACTCACAATTTACTGTTTGTGATGTAGGTAATCACAGTATAGAAAGAATGAAAGTAGCCATTGATGAAATATTTACGCGATGAGAATATTGTGTTGGTTGGGCTAAAGGGAAAAAGGGAAATGAAAACTGATTTTATTTCAGTAATGATGTTATAATTTGTACACTTTAAAGAGTTAAAGAAGAAATTTTATTATGGTATTTCATTTATTTTATTCTAAACAATTTTTATTACGAAAAGTCTTCCGCTATGCTATGATTTTAAAATAATAAGAAAATAAGGCGTTACACATTAAATCATCCAACTAATGTACATATCTATAAAACTTCTACCACATCCTAGTCATCGTCCTTTGACTAGATTGCTCATTCAAGAATTAGCCCTACTTACCCAACACTTAATAAAACTTGGCTTAAAATATTACGACCCTCTCAAACGTGACTAATCACTTTAGCATAATGTGACAATTCCACATCTTAGTGTGGTCTCACAAAAATTGGGAATTTCTTATAACCCAAATCATAATTCCTACCAATCACGGTACACCTACATTTCACGTTACCAACTAAAGTTTTTCCAATTTAAATCAACCAACCCATCAATTCTTAAGAATTCCATATATTTACTTCAAAAAAAATTTGATGGAGTCAATCCCATGCTCCGCCCACTTGAAATCGGCTTATAAATGCATTATAATCCTATCCTATGTGGTTTCGATACAAGCTACTTCAGAGAACTCTCTATTGAAGTCATCCTTCCACTTGAATGACTCTAATCTTTGGTCCAAACATTCTTAACTGTCTATGCAAAAGCTTACACTAATGCCAAAATATACAATACAAATACCAATTAGAAGTCACTATGAACAATTTTAAAGTCTACAAATGCAAGGTTCCAATCTAGACTAATAGATTTCAAAAGTGCAAGGTATTTTGAAAGAAACTGAGACTTTACACTTCCTTCTAAGATGAGTTTCTTAAGTTCAAACTTCATCAACCAACACACATAACCCATAAGAGTTCATAGAATTATATTTTCATAAATGTTTCTTCTAATCATTTATGAAGCATACTCCTTATCACCTCAAACTAAATTCTGAACCACACCAAATTACCCGTGCATGAATAAGGAAATACCTTCATCCACCAAAGAATAACCTCAAGATGCCTTTCTAGTAACACCTTAACACAAATTGATTTTTGTACTTTGTCCTTAAACACAGTAATTTCATTCTTTGTATATAACTCCAATATCTATCTTATTGATGTCACTTTTTCAAGATGTCAACCATACTCTGATACCAAAATTTCTGTCATGTGCCAAAAGGGATCCGAGACAGAACGCAGAACAACTCAGCCCAAAATAGACCAAATTGTCTGACCCTTATCTTAAACTTTTAATTAGCAGTGGAAGACTTAAAATTTAGTTTATAGACCAGGCCCAAAATAAAGTTCCAACAATGACATTAAGATAGTGTAAAATAAACAAGGTCCAAAACTATGTGAAAATAAAATTAAAAATAAAAATAATTCTAAGTACTAACCTCACAAAAAAAATAAACTAAATATCTCAAGAAAATAAAACACTAGGTTATTTAGTGAATCCTTTAAATCTACTCTTGCAGTGTTAACTAGGACTCACTTCGGTTATTTCTTAAACGTGCGAGTCAAATTGGAGTGAGTCAACTAACCTCAATAAGAATTAGAGTTTATGTTCGACATTTAGTTTATAAAAATATGTGTGCATGCCAAAATTTATTTAAAAACAAACACTATATATGAAACAGTTAGAATTGAGCAATAGAGCAAGTAACGAAAATAATCAACGACAATACTCTGGCGATCACAATAGCTAAAACGACACTAATTAGGTTTAGGGTTTTACGCCTAGGGACACGACACATATTGTTGACTTATTACTCTATAACAACAACAGTGCATAAATGTAATACAAATATAACAGAATTTAATATTAAATTAAATATATATGCTTCAATTTTAAACATGTTCAGTAAAAACATTATACATAATATGAAATCTGACGAGCCAAATAGGAACAAGTAATTTAATACGAGAATATGTCTAAAAATATTGTTTTGGAAAACATTGAATGCTAGACATAAAATAACCCCTACCTCAAATTTGGGTCTACCAATACCAAAGCCCAACAGTAATGATTCAATGGGGCATCAACCAACACCCAAGATAAAAATCATTGGGGCCACATCATGGTTCGCCCAAGCTTTAATTCAATACAAACATTACTTAAACTTAAAATATCCTCACTAACCTTCAGAGATTACTTCACCCTTCAGAGAGGAGCTAGAAACCTTGTCTTTCTTTTGTTCACTTTGAAGAGTTGAACTCCACTATTTATAGATGTTTTAAGATGGTGCTTTAACCTCGTGAATCATTCGCTCTACCAATCACAATTGGCCATTAAATTTTACCCCGTGAGTTATCATTTGCACCAATCAAAATTGGTTACCAAAACTATTTACTTAAGCTAAAATCGTAAGCACTTTTGTCATCTTAATTCATTGTGATTAGGTGGATCAGATTTATTTTATTAATGCTCAATTAATACCACAAATAGACTCTTGAAATCCTCTTTTGCAGATGTCTGTGCTTTCATAGCAGACACCTTTGCTTCTACTGAACATCTTTCTAGTGAATATTCCCTATATTTGCCAATTGGTAATCGTCACGTAGCACTATGGATAAAATCCCTCCCATAAATACTTGCACTCCTTGTAATACTCTGAATTCTTGTCATATTAAGCATAAGGTTAAGAGATAATGATATTTGAATGATTGTTGAGAATATAGATTGTTGGAATTGTGTTAGACAAAGTTTTATGGTGAAGGAAGTTTTATGGCTTAAGGAGGAGTAGAGATTTAGGAGGCTAAGGACATTTGAAGGGAGAAGTGGTCAACCAGCTGGGGTTTGATATACAAATGTAGTGCATATTAGAATTTAGGAAGCTCTCAGGTAGATTTGTAGTTGACCACTATAGGAATGGTTGACCAAAATTCCAATAGATTGAAAATGAAGGCTCTCGGGCTGTTTTGCGATCAATCGACAAGGGAAAATGGTCAACCAGTTCTATGGAGAAAACGCTATAGTTAGACTTGAGAACATTTGCGGTCGACCGATCAATGAGAAGTGGTCGACTTGCATACAAAAGGTCATTTGAATTTTAGTTAGATGTTATGTTCTGATTGGAGGCTTTTGGGTTGGACCACACCAGTGTAAGTCCAACATGGTTACACCTCTAGCTTGATGCAAGATAAAGGAGGAAATTAGGAAAATTTAAGGACTTAAAAACTTCAATGGAAGGAAAATCTTCGAAGAGGCCCTTCAACTCTCTCTTCTCTCCTTCTCTCAGCACTTCAAGTTATGACAAGTTCTTTTATCATTTTGTTAAGAATTCTTTATGATTTTAGAGGTTGTGATAGGAAGATGAAGTGGAAATGGAAGGAAATGTTGAAATCGGGTGATTTAGATATCTGATGTGGTTGTTTATCTTCCCAAAATCTATGAGTTAAACCACTTGGATATGTTGTTAAGGACATCTTAAGAAAGAATTAGGTTTTGAAATTTATAAATTTAGTTAAGTATGGAGAAAGTTATGGATATTTAAAGAAGGTGAAAGTTTGGATGGAAACCTTAGATAGTATGCAAATTTTATGTTTGATGAGTTATATAGTCATTCATGATGATATAATTGGTTATGAAGGTTGTTAATTTTGAAAGTGTGGTTGTCCAAGAGGATATTTCAAGTGTAGAAAAACATTAACAACTTAAGTTAAGTAATGAATTTAAAATTTTTCCTTTTTGGCTACATCACAAGACTAGGATATGTTATCTATGCTAGTGGTAATACTTTGGATTTAGGATTGATGATAAATTGCCTTGAGGATGTGTTGTATGTGTTAGAAGTTAGGCTTTGTACATGATAAGTTATATTCGAGGATATGTTGTTTGATTTGAATGAATATTAAATGTTATGTTTAATTGTGGTGTTAGTAATAGTTATCATATACAAAATAATTTATTATTCAAGGATATGATTGTTTTGGGATAGGAATTAAGATAAATGTATGATCATGTGAATGACTTGAGGATATGATTTTGATGATAGTTTTTATGCATTATAAGATGATAGAATTGTATGTGTTCATAATCATGCATCATGGTTTTGATAAATATGTACGAAAATGTTTTATGCATATGTTTCAAAAAGAAAATAGATGATGAAGGATAATAAACGTAAAGAGGCATTGGAGGTTTGGTGATCAACAATGGTTCTACTTAAAAGAACTACTTGATGATGTATCTCTTCCCTCTTCGGGATCGAGTTATAGTTCTACCTAAGAGAACCACAGGATAAATTTTTTCCCTTGGCCTAGTAATCTCCAATTTTCTAAACTGTTATATACTAAATAGATTAACAGATAAACTACCAATGGAGGAATAAACGTAAATAGGCGATGATTTTGCTTTCGAGAACTACTTGATGATGTATCTCTTTCCTCGAGGTTGAGTAACGGTTCTACCTAAGAGAACCATAGGGTGTATCTTTTCCCTTGACCCAATAATCTCTAATCGTTTGGGCTGTTATATGACCGTAAAAGTAAACTGTGAAAGGAAATACTGAATGAAAAATGCATGTTTTATAAAATAGTACAGCATATGCATATCATGTTTATTACGCAATATGATCTCAAAGATATGATGTTATACTTAGATATTCATTTCTTATTGAGCATCAGACTCATAGTTTATGTCTTGTGATGTAGGTAAGCATGGTAAAGAAAGAAAGAAAAGGGCAGTTGATGGAGGATTTATGTGTTGCGGATATTATGTTGGTTGGGCTAAAGGATAAAGGAAAAAAGAAAATATTTTCACTTTTGAAATGTATTTGTAAAATGATTTATAATATGAGTTGTACATTTTAAGGATTTAAAGAAGAAATTTTATTTATAGTATTTTTTTTATCTTTATTTCAATTGTTTTATTACGAAAAGTCTTCTGCTACATGTTTTATAAAAGAAAAGTGTGCCAAATTCATACGTTTTAAGTAAAGTAAAAATGGGTCATTACACTCACGCACATTCACTGTTCATTGCAGAAGTGTTCCCATCTGCGGACACCTACACTCTTGTAGTTCCACTATTTAACGTACTTCACTTATCCAAAACAACGACGTTTCCATCAAATCAAAAGCTATCGTGGCTACATTTGTCGCTGCAAACACATTCATTACCTAAAACGACGATGTTTTCCCTTATACGCACACCTTCACTCTCCCATAAGGAATCTTCCCGTCTGTGGGAGCATCTTTTTCCTAATCTGATGGTCCATATTTAATCCTATAACTTGATCTGACGGCCATTTATCCTCCCACACAACATCTTTCTCTCCTGCAAAGCATCTTTCAGTGGAAGCATCTTCCTACCCTACCTTCTAATCTAATAGCTAAAACTCTTCGATTTGTTTACTCTGATGGGTATCCTTCCTTCCGTACTCTATTTCTCTTCCGCAAAGCATCTTTCCGTGAAAGAATCTTTCTTATTCCGCCTTCTTAATCCAATGACTACAATTTCTCTTATCAATTAATCCACTGATATCCATTCTCCCACACGACAATCCCTTTTGTTTAACCTTCAGCGCCTCAAACAATTTTTAATCTCAACCGCCCATTAATTTTATCCAACAATTATTTTACTTTCATTTCTTAAAATATTGCCTCCGTCCAAATGACATCCCTCCTTCTAACTCAAACATCATTTTTCTTCCAAAAATGATTTCTTTTCATAATATAATGTTATTTCTATTACTTAACTATTGTGGGTATTTTTCAACTTTTTAAATCTTTATAAATTTTATTTTATTTATGTTTTAATATTCCCTTTTTTCTAACTAAAAATACTTATTTTTCTTAGATATTGTAAGGTCAATTTCGATCCAACAACAATTTAGCATTGCCCATTATAATTCCTCATCAACTGCACTCATCATGTTCCTTAGTAAGTTCTTCAATACCTATATCACAAAGTTCAAACTATGAGTCTAACGCTCAGTAAGAGATGTATATATATATATATATATATATATATATATATATGTATGTATGACATGAACATGAAATGCAACTTTTCATAAAAACATGAGTTTTCATTTTCAGTCAGCCTTCTTTTCTTTTCTTTCACTTAACAGTCCAATCATATAGGTCATTAGTCTAAGAGAGATGGACACCATTAGGTCCACCTCATACGGGACAACCAACTCGAACCCTATGCATAACGACTATTTATGTTTATTTTTTCAGACTTTTAGTTTAGGGGAGAGAGTGACACCATTTGGCCAACCTCATGCGGAACAGCCAACTTAATCCCCTCATATTTACTTTACTTATCTTTCGTTTTAGTTTTTATTTCGTAAAAGCATATGCATGTATATCATTTCTGTTACTTTCTTGAAAACATGATACATGAGACATTCACATGAGCATTTCTATAAGTCATAACATACAATACTGTGTGATCTACCAAGCATGACAATCAATCATACATCTTCTAAGTCATTACCTTTTAACTGACATCACGTCTTTGTAAGGAACATCATACTAATCGTAATCATATCCTCAATCAATGTCTCAAGCACAAATAGTAAACAGACAACACTACACATATCCTCGAAAGTGAGACTAACAAGGCGACATATCCTCGAATAACAATCAACAATACATATATCATCGATCAACATCTCAAGTATAAATCTTAACTAATCAGCAATACACATATCCTCAAAGAAAACCTAACAAGGTGGCACATCCTCGAATTAATGAAACATATTATCCAACCATACATGTAAATAGTCAATAGTCTTCAAAGTCATTACCTTTCTATCTTAACTTCACATGTTTCTAAGAGTAATGACAATAAACATATCATCGATCTATGTCTCATCGTAAAAGAAACAAAAAAGATTTTTCGTCAACAGTTTAGCGTACATAATAACTAATTATCATCTCATAGCATATCCTCAATCACAACCCATAGGAAATTGAACAATTATCATAACATAAATACCTTAGTGTCTTTATGATGCAGGCCAAAGGCCAAACACATACAACGTCACTTACTTAGAATTCTCTAATGGAATTCTGACTGTTCTCATCTCATTCCATACGTTGACTTATCCCTTTTAAACAAACAAAGAGTTAGTTAATAGAGAATACCCTAAAAACTACTCACCTACCTTGAGAAAACCCGGAGGAAGGTCTACCCAAGGGCTTGAGAGAAAGCTCTCTCATCCCCATTGCTTCTAGGGAAAATAGGGTTTCAACCCAATGTTTTCTATTAAAAAACCGGTAAAAAGGGAACCTTGCGGGAGTTAATCCTATGAAAATTGTATATAAATTCTATCTTTTCCTAAACCGTCTAAAGATCCAAACGTAGATCGCACATAATTTGGAAAACTAACTTAAATAAAACCTACTCGAGCTACAATGGACGCGCAAATAGCTGCAGCAGATGTCTGTAACAATCCGCTTGACCAATGGTCAATAGCCACATTAGTTCTAAAACTCATATTTGTGATTGCTAAAGCAACCGCGGATGCAAACACTTCTATGGAAGACAATGCTCCCACAGAAACCCTAATCCGAAGGCTCACCATCTACCATGTGTACTAATTTATCACTAAAAATCCATATGTAGATACTAACAGTCCCGTAGATTGCAAGCTCGTTACGTCCAAAGATGACTTTTCACATAGTTTAAAACCTATCGCAAGCACCAATCCATCCATGGTGGACGCTTCTGCTCTCACACTATTAATCAAGACTTACTAACTTAAACTCTACTGCAGACACACGCTAAAATATAAAATGAAGATGTTTCTAACTTACTTAACATTCCAGAATTATATCTTTCCCCTCCGAACAAGAGTCTTTTCTAATCCTGTAACATCCTAATTTCTTTTATCTAAGTCTTTTTGGTCTTTTTTTTTTTTACTTTGCATAGCGGAAGACTTTTCTATTTTAAATAACCATATTAATAATGTGTTCAACAATATATCAATCATGATAAAACAGTTTTACAAAAAGTCCATTTATTACAACAATCTTTTTCTTTCTTTTATCATGAGCCTTTTGAACAATGAAAGTTACTATAACAACTACAAGCACTCCCCACAAGCCATGCGCCATCAATTACAAAGTTTTCCAATATTTGTCTTGTCATTTTACCTACAACACAAGATTCATCTATAAGTCTAATGCTTAGTAAGCAATATAAAAATAACATTTAAACTGAACATAACCTTCAAGCAATCGTGCAATATGCAGTTTGAAAACATGTCATTTTGTTATTTACTTTTTCCTTTGTTTTTCTTTCTTGTTTCAGTTAGTGTTATTTCCTTTTATTCTTTCACTTCTAGTCTGATTGTGTGGCACAATATAGGGAAAAAGATTTAGGCAACCTTTAGTCCACCTCTTGTGAGACATCTAATCCTTTCTCAGCCGCAACAATCCTTTACATATATTTTCGTTTCTTTGTAAGTTTCATTTTTTCTTTTTCTATTCATCTTTGAGCCCCACCCATACAAGGCTATTTACATACATTTATTTAGTCATTTCTTTCTTAATGAAACTTTTGCATGTAAAACATTTTCGTTCCTATTAGAAAATATGATGTAAGAAAACATATTCTCGATAACAATATTAACAAAGCCACGTAATCTTAACAGTCATACTAACATGTCACCAAAACGTCATAACATCTTATAAATATATTTTCAACCATTATCTCATTTCTAACTATATCTGTAACAAGTCATTATCACAATCATCCATATACAATTTCACCACAACTGTCAAAATTTCATTTGTATCCTTAATAATCTTGTATCAACAAATTATAAAAACAGAGCATACCTTCCATGATTATCTCCTCAATAATCCTTTTACTATCAAGTTAATCAAATGGTCCAACTGTTCAGCTTAACATCAAAGACAATCCATCAATTAGTCTTGAGTCATAATTTTACTTTCATAAATATCATATTTAATCATAAACTGAGAGTAATTTGCAATTCTACTTATTTTCATACTATCTTATGTTGTAGGCTGAGAGGTCAAACACACACAACCATTGCTTACCTTGGGATGTTATAATTTGCTTGTTTTATCTCCTTTAGTTAAGGAACCTAAAACATATCATAACAT
>CM039471.1:23565393-23607140 GCA_022433065.1 Begonia loranthoides
TTCCATTAATTGACTTTCATTAATTCTACTTTTAAGTCCAACCACTGTTATTTCATCCAGGAGTATATAATTTTTGTCCATAATTTGTCATATCCATATCGTACAAAAATGTAGAATATATATTGTCCAAAGTTCAACTTATTTCTTTCCACAGAGTATCAATATCAATATTTCACTTTTAAATTAAATATTCTTAACCATAAATCAAAACTGATAAAACATCGGTTGAAGAACCTTTGATTCAACCTCATAGTCATCATTTCTTGTCCAAATTGCCAATATATCAAGATAGTTTATTAAGTAAAATAAATCTCTAATATACTCTGTATTTTTCGTACGATAATCCAATATTACTTAAAACACCTATACACTCTGTTTCAACTCACGGTAACTCCAAAACAACTTCACTAACCTTCAAAGATTTCTTCACTCTCAAAGGATAGTTGGAACTGTGGCTCTCCTCTCTTGCCTATTTCGAAGAACTGAGATCTCAATTTATAGAGGTTTGAAGTTGGTGTTCTATATCATAAGTCATCCAATCCTCCAATCAAAATCATTCATCAAACCACTTAATTAATTGCAAGCATTTAAGTCATCTAGATCCATTATGCTTATGTGGATCGAAGGTCTTTGTTTAATGCCCAAATAGCCCTACAAGTGAATTCCTTAAAAATCCTTCACTATAAATTCTGCACAATTTTGCGAATGCCTACTCATCCGCAGATGTCTACTCTCCCACTGAGCACTTTTTCCAACGAATATTCCCAATATCCGCCAATCATTGATCACCACGTTACCCCACGTTTTCCTTGTACTGTTCAGAGCAGACATGTTCCCATCCTCGGATGCCAATGCTTCTGTTAGTATACCGTTCAACTTATTTTAATTAACCAAGAGGATACCATTTACTTACTTCAATTAATCAAACGGCAGCATTTCCTACTCAATAAAACACTTCCCGACAACGTTTACTATTGCGGAAGAGTTCACTTTAAAACAAGGTTTGATATTTTTATAATCCAATGATCACATTTTACCCGCATCTTATACTCTCTTTACAACTTAATTAAACGATGCTATTTTCCATCAAACGCAGTCACTTCCCGTAAGGAATCATTCCCTTTCCACGGCAACATCTTTTCTAATCCAAAGGTCCTTATTTAATCTGGTAACTTGATCCTATGGTCAATATCTTACCCGCTCATTCCAGCATTTCCAAGGTCACATTTCTTATTGTGGTCATCATCCAACTGTCGCCATTTCCTCCTCTTTATCCATTTTTAATCCAACGGTTAACTTCCTTTCCAAAAGGAATCTTCCAATCCGCAGAAGCATCTTCGTCCTCAAATCTGACGGCTAACATTCTTTTGTCATTTTGATCCAACAATGAATACTTCACCCACTCAACATCTTTCTTTTCTGCGGAAGCATTCTCTTCCCTTCTGCCATTTGATCCAACGGTACACCCTTTTCCCATCCAAAATCCAACGATCGCCCATTCACCTGATCACTATTCAGCCTTGCATCAAATTTTTGCCTTCAGTGCCTTAATTCATCCTTAATGTTATCCATTCATTTCCTTTATCCAAAGATTGACATTTTTCTCATCCTAAAATATTCTCATTCATTTATGCTTATTATGAACAAAATCGTGACAGTTAAAATATTCCAATTTCCTTCAAATAAATTCCAACTTCCTTCCAAATAGTTTTCTAACTTTTCTTCCAATAAATTCCAACAAATTAATTATTCTAACATAATCTCACTTATTTTCCTTAAATATTCTTATTTTTCTTTGGATATTACAAATCCAATGGCTCACACTTTTTCTGCTAAACTAAATTTAATGGCCCCACATTCTTCTACTCGTAAGCAGTATCAAACGCTCCCGCGAAAGAATATTTCTTAAATCAACGGTCTACGTTCCTCCCACTAATCTAATCATACATTCCAACACTCTCTCTCACCTAAACGGCAATGCACTCCCGCATAAACATATTTTCTTAATTCCAACGATCCATGTTCCTTCTACTAAACCGACCTAAGTGTCCAACGTCCTCCCACAATAAACACTTTTGTGAAGCATCTTTCTCCATTCTAAATGATCTCAGGCACTCCTAAGCCTCATCCAATGGCTCTAGAGACATCTGATCCTCCTACACGTATTTTCCTTAATTTCCAAAATATAAAATATTAACCCTTAATTCAATCTTTTCCCTAACGTGTATTATTTCACAATTTTTCATTACTAATTCTACTATATTTTGTTTTCCTAATTCCTTAACAATTCCTATTTTATTTTATAACTTACAAAAATAAAATAACTTTTCCTAATTTTAAAAATTCTAATAATTCTAAATCCTTTATTAAAAATCTCCAATTAATCTATTAAATTTTAAATTACCATAATACTTAATTAAATTATTTGTGAAAATTTTGGGTATTACAATTCCTCTTTGGCGACATTCTCATTTTTTCTGAAAAGAAAATTCACCAAGTGTAAAAACATTCCTTACGAACAGTAATCATCATCAAAAATTTTTTACTATCAAATTCTCAAGTAATCACTATTAAGAGATCAAATCACTATTAAGAGTTCATGAATAAACTTTACGCTCAGATGCCAATTTATTTTTGTCACGATCCAAAGACAGACCTAATAGATACGTCGGGTCAGACGACCCTATCTTCGGAGAGAACTCAATCATCCAACCCAAGTCTTGGTTTGTAATGTAAGACTTGAACACAAATAAAAGCTATAACCCACACGAGATTGGCCTAAGTCTACACAGTGATTATGAGAAATAATAGTGTAAATGTAATAAACACTAAGCAATATAGTTCACAATCCAAAAATAGTCCAATATTCTGATACAAACCCAAATAAATATTTAGGTTCTCACTAGAAATAAAATAAAATCACTCGAAAAAGAAAATATGGACAAGAAATATTGCCACAACGCCGGTACTCCTAACTGCTCTTCTCCTTACCTGGAAAGGAGGGGGTCGTTAGGGTGAGTGACTAACTCAATAAGCAAGTAATACTAAATGGAAATGTAAGTAAAGATTGATTTGTGGCAGCTTGCCCTATGAAGACAATGACGACCTAAGATGTTGTTGATCGTGAGGACCTAGCCCATACCAGAATGGGTGAACAATCTCACATCGTTTGAGAGAGTGAAAAGTAAATAGTTTATAAGTAGAGTTCTCCTCCCTATCTAGTACAACACGTTATGGGCTAACCACAAGAACAAAATTGTGTGCACATTGGCCCAAAGTGGACAATATTGTACTAAGAGCACTAAGGGGACTTCACAAATGCTATTAGAGTCAATTCCTAACCAAAAGTGTGGCCGAAAAAGATGTCAGGCCCCCAAGGAGGGGAGATTATGGCAGGCCACCTAGGAAGAAAAAGATGACCTAAGATGTTGTTGACTGTGAGGGTCCAGCCTATACTAGTGGAGGTACACAATCCAATATCGCTTGGGAGAGGGAAAATTAGATGGCTTATAAGTATAGTTCTCCTTCCTACCTAATACAACACGTTTTGGGTTAATCCCAAAAACAAAACTATGCATACTTCGGCCAAAAGCAGAAAATATTCTATTAGGAGTACTGGGGGACTCCACATGTTTTACCTTTCTCTTTAAAATATGATCGAATCAAATTTCATTATCGTGTCATTCATGGATTTTTAAAATTATTCAAAACTTCATTACCGATTTAATTTAAAACAATCTTCACGAGTCATCGATGAGGCAATTATTAAATCTTGCTATATACATAGATAGCTATATGAAAATATGCCTAAATCGCTTTTACGTTTAAAGAAACACCATCCCAATGAAAAAGGAGAGGCACTCAATGGACCCCTCTCGCACATCACAGAAAGGCGATGAATCGAAAACCAGATAGCACCTCATGAGATAGAAATAATAAAAAGTGACTGTGATCCAAAGACTCGACAATGTCAAATGAGTTACTAGCAATCTGAAGACCAAGCAGTGACACCACCCATAAATCAACAGCCAATACACCTCGATGAGGTTTAGGGATTAAGAGCCCATTATCACCGACCTATTACCCATTTTCACAAGGCACACAAACAACCATCTTTATGCAGAAGAAGTTGTATTTGGGATAGCCTTGTGATGCTTTGACACCGTGATGCACCTCGAGGTTCTATCACCCAGGCTCCAACCATGAGGCTCATCACTTTTCTAACAAATTGCTATTTTGTAGATTGAGTGACCCTAGATGGCGTTGAGGAGGATCTCAAGTATGTTGATAAGGAGGCACTAAAGCATGTTATTACTTGGTGCCTGGGAGAGAACATGTGGATGGAACTAAGTAATTGACAAATCACGGCTAGCCAACTTGTTGAGGCTATTGAGGTGTCCTGGAGTTAAAAAATGTTCTACTGATATGATGACATGATTATTAGGTGAATGTATGGATGAACTACTAGAACTTTGGTTTATTTTAATTAGATTTAGATTTGATCTTATGTTAGTGTTTTGTGGTCTCGGTTAGCTTGTTAGCCGAGACATCAAGCCCAATTTTATGTCAAAAGTGTTTTTATGAAATTTTTTCATTAGGACATCCCTTAAGGAGGTATTTAGCCTTCCTTAACGAACCCTAAACTCAATTTTGAAGAATGAATAGCTTCTGCTAAACCCTGTTTCAGAGTTCCCTCCCAAATGCCAAACCGAATTCTCGCCTAGGCTTCAATCGACGACTTGTCATCCGCAAACTTCCTTCCTCATGTTCTTTCATTCTTGCAGGTTGGATTTTATACTGAGTTTTTTCAAGCGGCATTGTGAAGTTTCTCATTGAGGGAGAAGAACCGGAAGAGTGAAGGAAAAGAGCTGGAGAGGCTTTGAAATCAAAGTCCATTTGAAGTCACAATTCTCAGTTGTGGAGAATCTGTGGACCAGCTTGTAAGTCCATGTTTTTTTATTTGAGTTTCTTGGAATTTTGTCCAGTAATTTTGAGGGTTTGTTCCCCTTTGAATTGTGATGAAGTTAATGTATATTTGACAACATTTTGACATATGTTCGTGATTTTGTGCCGGTTATTGGAGATTGCTTAATTTGTTTTGTGGAAACTATTTTCAGGGTAGAATTGTGTTTTGAGTATAACTCTCGTTCCATAGTGTTTTTTCTTCCAAATTTTTAACTGGAGCTTTTTCTTTAGCTCTTCTTGGTACCCTGAAAGTTGGAAAATATTTGGATACCTGCACTAGAAGTTCTATCTGTTTAAATGTGAAGGCGTTGTTTTGGGACTAGCTGATTAAGCACTTAGAGTGATTTTGCATCCTTGCACTTGGAGGTGCATCAAGTGGTATCAGAGCTTAAGTGGCTTATTTATGAAGCTCTATAAGTTTACTTTTGTTGGAAAAATGAATACAAGAAGTGGTGCTTACAATGCTCATAACAAAGACACAATTTTGGTCACAAATATGGCCACCGAGAAAGAGCAAGAAAATGCCCATTCTAGTTTGCAACACCAACTTGATGAGATTAAGGAAATGTAGCTTAATCTATAGAAAAGTAGAGAGGAGCCTTCTGGTGGACATGTGAAGGGACCAAGAAGCTCGAGACCAAGAAAAAGAATTAGTTCATCAATTGAAACTAGAGGCCGAGAAGAGAGTAGACAAAATAAAGATGATATGGAAACCGATTGTTATGAACCTTCTTGTCCAAGGTACAACAATAATTTTTGTGTTGAGTTGAAACCTTTAAAGCCATCAATTCCTATTTTTGAAGGTTCTAGAAATGGTTATGACTTTCTTGATTGGTTGAAAATGGTAGAGTAAAATTTTGAATGTTCAAATTATTTGGAAAAGAAGAAAATTCAACGAGTTTCTTTGAAGTTATCCAGGTGTGCTAGTGTGTGGTGGGAAGACTTGAAAAATCAGAGGAGGCATATTGGTGAAGAGGAAATCCATAGTTGGAGATTGATGAAAAGACTTACGAGAAAGAGATCTGTGCCACACCACTAGAAACAATATTTGTTTCTTCGAATGCAAAGTCTCAAGCAAGGGTTGCTCTCAATGGAGGAATATGTAACTAAGTTTGAAGCTCTTAAAATAAGGAGTGGAATTGATGAACCGAAGGAGCATAGCATTACAGATTCATCAAAAGGTTAAACTGAGAGATTGGGGATGAGGTGGAGATCCAACCCTATGAAATGATAGATAATGTAATTCAACTATCCATAAAAATTGAAAAGAACCTAGCACGATCTTCCAAGACTTGTCATTCTTGGCCAAGTCATAAATTCTCCAATATTTTCGAGTTACAAGTTGAAGCTAAAGATGAACCTTTTGTTTTAAAGTTATGACCAACAAAGGGGTGGGGGAAAAGAAAGTTGTGGAAGAAAGCTCTTGATCCAAGTCTAGAGAGCTCAAGTGCACCAAGTGCCTAGGGTTTGGGCACATTGTTTCACAATGTCCAAACCAAAAGACTATGATGTTGTTGGAGGACTCAAGGGATAAGGGTTATGTAGAAGACACCGTGGCAGCAACTAAAGTAGAAGAGTTGAAAGAAGAATTTATATGCTCATGAAGGTCCATTATTCATGATGGAGTCTCTAATGAATGAGGAATATCTTTTGAAAGAAGAACCCTTCCGAGTTGATTATAAAGAGACTGAAGAAGAATCATTGACAAAAAATAAAGTAGGAAAGTTGAAGCATAAGGAGGAGTTTATTGATCAAGATGAACCTCTCCGTGCGGTGATTCAAAAGGATGTAACTCTACAAACCTGAGAAGAAGAATGTCAAAGGGCACAAAATTTTCTTGCCAAAAGTTTGAACAAGGACAAGGTTAGTTCTATGAATATTGATAAAAGGAACTATCTCTATATGATTTCCATGCATATGTTTGAGAAGATTTATGTGGAACCTTTTGTTGTAATTGAAGTGCTACGTTATAAAATATGATATAGGAGAAACAAGCAAACTAGCTAAAACTATGTGCTTAAGGTATGTATCGACAAATAATTTGATTACTTGGCTATTTAGAATTGGTTGGATTGGAAATTATTTTGATGTTGGTGTTGTCTTTGTGTTTTGGAAAGAAGGTTTTAATGTTGTGGTTGAGGAAAGGAATTTCAAGTTTAAAGATGTTTCATTGACGGGTTTCAAGCATGGATTTTCGCCCATCCAATCCAAGGGAGGTACAACTTTATGAGTAATTTATCTTCCCACTTTGAATTGCCGTGAACCACTTTTGAAATCTAGGATTTATATGTTGAATGAGTATGTGGAATCCATGATTATAAACAAACATGACTCCTTGGTTATCAAAACATGCCGATTCTATATTTGTCTTTTTCTCAAAGAGATTGTTGGTGGTTAATTGGATTGCAACTTCATGCTATCATGGAGAGTTACTTAGCATTTCCTATGGTAGTTTATTACTTGGTGAACCAAATTGATGGCCATAGATTTACTTTGGAGGACTTTGATCAATGGCCTACACATAGTGGAATTGCTAGTGAAATGGGTGTTGCCCCGGACATTTTGAGTTTCTTTTGGGACAAGATGTACTTGGATTTGTTTTGGAGCCATACAAATCAATTGAAGAAGTATGTTCTTGGGTGGTTGCATAATCACTTACAAGGAAGAAAGAAAGTGAATTTGGAGGAAGAAAAGGAGGAAAATGGCCAACCCTTGGATTTGAGGACAAATCCTCAATCACTCCGAGAGGATGATGCACCTCGAGGTCCTATCACCAGGGCTCGAGCCATGAGGCTCATCACTTTTCTAAAAAATTGCTATTTTGAAGTTAGAGTGACCCTAGATGGCATTGAGGAGGATCCCAAGTATGTTGACAAGGAGGCACCAAAGCATGTTATTACTTGACCCCTTGGAGAGAACCATCGTATTGAGCTAAGTAACTGAGAGATCATGGCTAGCCAACTTGCCGAGGCTATTAAGGTGTCCTAGAGTTAAAACATGTTCTATTGATATGATGACATGATTATTAGGTGAATGTATGAATAAACTACTAGAACTTTGGTTTATTTTAATTAGATTTAGGTTTGATCTTATGTTAGTGTTTTGTGGTCTCGGCTAGCTTGTTAATTGAGACATCAAACCCAATTTTGTGTTAAAAGGGTTTTTATGTAATTTTTCATTAGGGAATCCCTTAAGAAGATATTTAGCCTTCCTTAAGGAACCCTAAACTTAGTTTTGAAGACTGAATAGATGCTGCTAAACCCAGCTTCGGAGCACCCTCCCAAACAACAAACCAAATTCTTGCCTGGCTCCAACCGAAGGCTTGTCAACCACAAACTTCCTTCCTCATGTTCTTTCATTCTTAGAGGTGGGATTTTATAATGAGTTTCTTCTAGCAGCTTTGTTAAGTTTCTCATTAAGAGAGAAGGACTAGAAGAGTGAAGGAAAATGAGCTGGAGAGGCTTTGAAATCAAAGCCCATTTGAAGTCACAATTCTCGGTTGTGGAGAATCTATAGACCAGCTTGTAAGTCTGTGTTTTTCGATTTGAGTTTCTTGGAATTTTGTCCAGTAACTTTGAGGGTTTGTTCCCCTCTGGATTGTGATGAAATTGATGTAATTTTTATTACATTTGGATATATGCTCGTGATTTTGTGCCTGGTTATTTGGAGATTGCTTAATCTATTTTGTGGAATCTATTTTCGGGGCAGAATTGTGTTTTGTGTATAACTCTCGTTCCATAGTGTTTTTTATTCCGAATTTTTAACTGGAGCTTGTTCTTTAGCTATTCTTGGTACCCTAAAAATTGGAACATATTTGGATACTTGCACTAGAAGTTCTATCTGTTTAAACATGAAGGCTCTATTTTGGGACTAGCCTATTGAGCACTTAGAGTGATTTTGCATCCTTGCACTTAGAGGTGCATCACACCGTGACCGTCTAAAACATCAAGAGGGTTCATCCCCTAGTGTAGTATAACATATCAAAATCGGATGCCATGCATGAAAAATAAACGTGTAAAACTCACATACATATAATATAAAAATAGATGTGCTGTCAAACAATCTGCATCGAGTTTTTCATATGTGGCAACCCACAAAATAGAGTTTAGAAAACCATGATGCAATGCAGTGCAAAAAGTATAAAATTCCTACCTCAGCAACGGTTGCTCTTCTTATCGACAGGAGCAAAAACTTCACGTGCTGGTTTAAAGTCTTCAAAGTCATCTGGACCTATACAGAGTCAACCCAAAGGAGTTCACAAACTAACTCAAAGAAAATGACAAAGAATGAGTCTCGTACCGAGCTAGAAAACTCAAACCAAGAAAACAACACTGTGGCTACAAACATTGTCAGGAGCGCAGCACCGTGGTGGTAAGGACTCAACTCGGAAGTTCGAGCCACAACAAAGACATAGAAATAGTTTCCCAAAAATTTCACATTGTGCAGAAATTATGTGTTTCCACTACAAAAACCTGCACTTCCACTGTTCTCTCAATACGAAAGCCTAAGCTTCCGTGGATTGGTGTCCCTCTCTCCAATGGACACGTATGCCTTGTGGAAACTTAACTCCTGTTGTCACGTGCATTTCACGAAAGTTTTCCTTTCGCAAACAAATGTGATATTTACTCATGTTGTTGAAGCTTGTGCTCCTGCTGCGAATGCCTATGCTTCCACGGATAGGTGTCCCTTGCTCGAGTGGTCACATACATTTTGTGAAAACTAAACTCTCATTTTCATGTGCATTTCACAGAAGTTTGCCTTCCACGGACATGTACGTTACTTATTTCGCTTCCCCTGCAGAAGCCTAGCTTCACTGCAAAAACCTATCCTTCCATGGACACATATCCTCCTCGAAAGCTTTCCTTCTATAGACACGCACATTAGTTATATTGTTTCCATTATGGAAACCTATGATTTCATGAACACGTGTCCTATCTTACCCAGAGATGAATGGTCTGCCGCTTCATTACCGTTTAATTTAAAACATACTTCAAGATCCATGGATGAGGCAATTATCATATCTTGTTGTCTACATAGACAGTTATATGAAAAATATGCCTACATCACTTTTACAATTAAAGAAACACAATCCTAAAGAAAAAGGAGGTCACTGAATGGATCTATCTAGCAAACCATCACAGAAAAGGCGGCGAATCGTAGACTAGACACCACCTCATGAGACAAATAATAAAAAGTGATAGTGATATGAAAACTCAACAATGTCACATGGGTGGATAGCGATCCAGAGACCAAACAATGACACCAGTAGTAAAATCAATAACTAATATTGTCACGACCCAGAGGGGGGTCGGACAGAAACGCCGGGCCAGCCCAAGGCTAGTTAAATTGTTGCGGAAGACTTGTATAAATACCCAGCCGTGACCCATTTGTGATGAACCACGGTCCATTTAGTGATTGCGAGAATAATTAATAATGCAGAATTAATAAACTTTAACGTCCAAATAATACTGTGCATACAATCCAAAAAATTCCACCAACCAAGTTTAGTATTTTTACAGTCATCCAAATTAAAAGCTATAGTCGTCCATTGTTACAGTTACCGATAAATAAGAGTTCAACTAAAGTATTGAAAGAAATGAAACAAAGTCTTCAGTCTGATCCGTGCAAGTCTAGTTAATCTTCTCTTTACCTGGAGTGGTGGGAGTCGTGGGGTGAGTGACTAGCTCAGTATGGAATTTATACTAAATACTATGTGTAAAACTTATTTTACCTTTTCTTGAAAACCATGAGTTTCGGGGAATCATGCACATTTTAATAAAACATTGAAATCATTTTCGTCTCAAAGAAATCATACCCAAAGGCCTCCGACAAGATTTAAGAAAACATAGTTGTATACATAGACAACTATAAGTTAAAATACTATCGTCGTGTTTTGTTACGAAATTGTGTTCCGTGAAAAAGAAGGGTCACTCAAGGACTCCCCCGAACAAACGCACAGAAAGGCGGCGACCGTTTTCGGGCAGCACCTCATGAGCCTGGAGGAATGAGAAAAGAAAAATGACGACGGTCTGTAGACCCAGCTCGTCACCTAGGTTGTCGTGCAAATTCCGCTACGACACGCCCGTAATATATATACTGATAAAAAAAATACCCTGATCAGGTTTAGGGATTTGCAACCCACGGAAGCGTCATCACCTTCCCAATGTCTCCTATTTTCACACAGTGTGCAAACAAAACATCTCCCTGTCTCAGCCAGCCTTCGCTCACAGCCTCCTCGGACAAAATCACCTGTCGTCGTCGCCTGGAGTTGACAGCTTCTGTCGACTGGAAACGACGACTCGTCTCAACTGGACCCTTCCCGCGAAGTCGCTTTCTCTTGCGAAGCTTTCTCCTCCAGCCGACGAAAATGGGGAGGAACTTTCCCCTCTTTTTATTGTTTAACCTAATCATTTTCTTTTTATTTAACATTTCTTTTCTTCCTTTCTATTTTTCATCTTAAACCCTAACCTTTCATATCCTTATTTCCTTTATTCATTTTATAACTCATAATAAATGCGTATTACACATTAAATTAGTCAAATCCAATTCCTGACTTATTTTGAACATTGCATGAAATTGATCCCATTCCAATTTAATTCACCAACTTCGTTTCTCAAAAGCTCTTCCATTAAGAAATTTTCAATTCCACTAATTTGACCCATTTATTAAGTTTGTATATGTGGCCTCTACGCGACAATTGAAGTCAATTTTTCCATGTTGTGATCCAATTTTAACACAAAAAAATTTACACGTGAAATTTACCCTTTTTGAAAATATACCCTGATCAAGTTTAGGGATTTAGAGTGTGTCATTACCGGCCTATTATCCATTTTCACATAGCACACAAACAACCATCTTCATGCTGAAGAATATGTATTTGGGATAGCCTCGTGATGCTTTGACATCGTGATCGTCCAAAGTATTAATATGGTTCATATCAAAACAAGATACCATGCATGGAAAATAAACGTGTAAAATTTGCGTACGTGTAATATAAAACAGATGTGATGTCCAATAGTCCCCATTGAGTTTTTCATGTGTGGCAATACACAAAATAGAGTTTAGAAAACTATGATGCAATGTAGTGCAAAAAGTATAAAATCCCTACCATGACGATGTTTTCTCTTCTTACTGAGAAAAGCAACAACTTCAGGGGTTGGTTCAAAGTTTGCAAAGTTGTCTAGTCTTATATAGAGTCAATTCAAAGGAGTTCACAAACTAACTTCAAGAAAATAGCAGGGAATAGATCTCGTACTGGGCTAGGAAACCCAAACCTAAAAACAATATCGTGGCATCCAACATCATCGGGCGCACGACACCATGGAAACAAGGACTCTTTGAGCCACAGCCGAGACATAAAAATAATGTTCGCAAACTTTCACGCTATGCAGAAGTTATACGCTTAAGTGTGGAAACCTGCACTTCAGCTGCACTCCCATTGCAGAAGCCTATGGTTCCACAAATAGGTGTCCCTCACTCAAACAGACACATACGTCTTGTGGAAACTTAACTCCCATTGTCACGTGCATGTCGCAGAAGTTTACCTTTCGCAAACATGTGTGTTACTTACTCCCGCTACGGAACCTTGCGCTCCCGCTGCGGAAGCCTCCGCTCCTGCGGATAGATTTCCTTTGCTTCAGTGGACATGTACATCTTATGGAAACTTAACTTCTGTTGTCAGATACGTTTCACGGAAGTTTTCCTTCTGTGGACATGTGCGTTACTTATTTTGCTTCCGTTGCAAAAGGCTAGTTTTGCTGCAAAAATCTATGCTTCCGCAGACACATGTCCTCTGTGGAAGCTTTCCTTCCTCGGAAACACACATTACTTATTTTGCTTCCACTTTGGAAACCTGCGCTTCCACTGAAAAAACCTACTCTTCGGCGGACACGTGTCCTCCTTGAAACTGAATGTTTCCTTGGATCCTTACGCTTCCATAGACTTGTACATTTCTATGGATACGTGTCCACCGCAGAAACTCTCCTCTCACAGACACGAGTGACCCGCAGAAGCCTACAATTTTACATATACATGTGTTTCGCTGAAGTTGCCTTCCAAAGACAAAAACAGTCTACTAGCTCCACAGACAAAGCTTCAGTGCAACCCCATAAGGAGTGCAACATTACGCCAGTTCTCACCTCCAAATGACTTGAACTTCTACACAAACTCCAAATGCATTCCACACTTCAAGACACTCCAAGACACATAAGGGTCAAGCAAGGCTTACCCTCAAAGTCCCTTCATGGTTGAATGGACGCTAAGGCCTTGTGAGCAATTTTGAAATTCTCACAGTGGCCAGGATAGACACTCCTCACTTGGACACTATTTACTGTAGTTAGTGGTAACAAACAAGAGAAAAGTTGAACCTAGGGATTTCTTTACACTTTATACCAATTTACTTATATATTCTTAAGTGTCCATAATATTAGGGATTAACTATTTGACAAAAAATTTATACGCATATGATTGAATGACCAAAGAAATTGGGTCAAATATTCGGACTTCGGTAACATGGAAAGTCTACCGCAAATTTTACTTTCTCTTAACAAAAATTTTGGTGGCTTTTACACCCGCAGTCTCCATCTTGAAAGAACAGGGGTCTGCAAAAGGACAGATCACATTGACACCGTCTCTTTCAACGTCTTGATTACTCTTCCATATAAACGAGTCCAAAGGCGCCACGAATTTTGCAAAAGATTCCAGAAACAATGTTTTGAGCGAGTTTAAGCTTGGAAAGTAAAGTTTTGTATGGAATCCTGCTTACATTTGGAAAACCATTTTCTCCATTATTCCTCGGTCTGATCTCCACCCTCTGATAATGGAAGGCGGTGGCCACTTTCTCTATGAGCCGATTTTATCCTCCGCTGCCACTTCTCTTGACGACAAAGTCTCTGAAGAAGACGACCTCTTTTTGTCAAATTTCAGTATCGCCATTCGCTTCCTCTGTATTTTCTTCATAACTGTAGTTTCAGCTTTGGCAAATCGCGAAGCTTCAAAGGGATTCAACGTCATCATCATAAACGACGCCAAAAACTCTCCGATCGGCCAAAGGTTCGCCCTAGCTTACGTCTCGGACGATAAAGCCACACGCATTGTCCTCAACGCTAGCAAATTTGTCGAAAACTTTCTTTACCCCAACGACAGTTTCCCAAAGAAGCTCGTTATGTCCATCACTCTAAGGCTCGACAGCAGTAACCTACGAAAACCCGTCTTGGTGGATGAATTTTCCGATCAACATGCTTTCGTTATTCATATTAGCCCTTCGGTGTTGCAAGAAAATGACGTTGATTCAGCCATCGTGGCGGCGGTCCAACTAGGCATGGCTCGGGTGTGGCTATGGGACGGCGAGTCAATGGCCCCACCGCTGCTCATAGCCGGCTTGGTGGAGCACATATGCGCGTCGGCTGGGTTTCGGGAAGTTGAATTATTCGGCCAAGGAGAATTACCGAATTGTAAATACAGGTGGTGGGAGGATGAGAATCCTAAGGTCATCTCGTATTGCTTGAATTACTGCGAGACGCGGCACAAGGGATTCATCCAACGGTTGAACCAAAGCATTAAAACAACATGGGATGATCGAACAGCGGATCTAAACTATTGTTTTCGGAAATAATAAGACTCTAATTTTGCCCAGCCACACGTTCATGTGTGGATGTTATGTTTTGGCTACGGATAGGAATGAAAGTTGTTAAAAATGATTTTTGTTAATCATATTTTACAAATTGGACAAATTAAAGAATTAGGAGAGAATGTTTGTTATAAAGATGATTACGAGATAGTCGAGCATGATCCAGTTTTATCGATTGTATTAGTTGATATTTGATTCTCTTCCTGAAATGAATTACATTTGTAATTACAAAATTAGAATATAATCCTACCTGGTCTTTTGACAAAAACTATTTTGTCCCTTATGTTAGATTATTTAATTATAATCTATGTAAATGTGGTCCATGTTAATTAATGTTACATTGACTTAATATTAAAGAGCTTAATGTGATGGTTGTTAAGCATTAAAGATATTAAGTTAATTGGGTTTTAATTCCCTCACTTTAACCTTATTAAAATTGTATAACGTATAATTGAAGAGACGTGATTGAAAAGGCACAAACGAAATGGCATGTATGGAAAGTTGTCTTTTGTACGGGTGTCTTCTTTCAATCACATAGAGGGAGAATTATAGAATTCATTCTAACCAACGAACGAACTCTCTCTGGAAAATTCTCTCAAAATCAAATTACGATATACGGCGTTTCTGCATCATCGAAAGAGGCGAATTAAAGAAAAGGTTTTAAGGTGATAAACGGAACTCAACATCGTCATCAAAAACATTTTGTATCATGGACCAAGGTTGGAATCTTCTTTAAACTCGAATGGTTAATTCAAATTCGTTATATGGGAATAATAGTATTGCAAGCATGTAAAGTAAATAAAAATGGGATTAGAGTAGAAAAGTTGAATGGAATATGCTTACAATTGGTATCAGAGCACGGATAGAAATACGATTTGATTTACCATGAAAACGAGTAATATGCATGAGAAATAAGAGTTTATATTTCATAATGTCATGCATGTATGGATGTATAGATGAAATCATGAATAGGATGATAGTTAATTATGTTTTCTATTAATTTTCATCGGACTGTTCATCGTCCGGACTATGGGTATCGAGATGCGGTCGACCTGAAGTGAGGTCGGACGCAAGATTCATGTTAAAATGCGTATGCGGACGCATATGTGAAAGGGTGCGGATGACGTGGACGCATGCAAGTATCGTCCGCATTGAATCTGTAAAACGATTCACCCGGACGATATAATGCGGACGCCACGGACGCTACAATTTGTGTCCGAAATGAATCTGTAAAGAATTCATCCGGACGAATCATGCGGACTGTACGGACGAGAAAGGTTTGCCTCCGTTTTGAATCTGTTTTGATTCATGCGGACGCATCACACGAATGCTACGGACGTTTAAGCCATGCGTCCGGTATGAATCTGTAATTTTGATTCACGCGGACGCATCACATGGACGCAGCGGACGGTAAAGTTAGCGTCCGCTATAGGCAGTTTCGGACGACAGTAAGATATTGCGGACGCCATTTATCGTCCTCATAGTCGTCCGCAACGCCTAATTATGTAGTCCAATTAAAGAAATTGAGTGAATGAATGTTTATACAATTAATATATTGTTGTATAGAAACTATGTAGTCGTCAAAGTGACCTAGTTTGAAAGGATCAATATTAAATTGTGTAATTTATTCATTTAATTATTATGATATTATTGAAATGTGTTTATTAGTTATAAACTATTAGGTCACCCAAAGGTGGACCATTGTTTATAACTGATAACATTAAAGTGACATGTTTACATACTTAATTGACATGTTTAAACATCCAAAGATGTTAAACATGTTGTGTTAAATATGTTTATGAGTCATTAAAGATTATAATATCATGAATTGTATATTTCTTTAAGTATTACCCAAAGGTAAACTTAATGAAATTTTATATGCTTTATTTGGGATCTGGTTAGGATAGATTATTCAATGTATTGATATATGAACATGTTTGTCATTTACAGCTACTATGAATTTGTTTACTTCTGGTAATTCATCTGTTAAGTTCAATGGTCTTAACTATGCTGACTGGTCCGAACAAATCCAGTTTGAACTGGGTGTATTGGATTTGGACCTGGCACTAGTTAATGATAGACCACCAGCTGTTAATGAGACCACTTCGGAAGTTGACAAGTCTTATTATGAGGCTTGGGAGCGGTCTAATAGGCTATGTTTGGGCTTGATGAAGATGACGATGGCTGAAAATGTTAAGCCATCGATGCCTAAAGTAAATGATGCAAAGGAATTCATGTTAAAGATAAAGGCATACTCCCAATCAGACATTACTGACAAGTCTGTTGTGGGAAGCTTAATGAGTGAGTTGACGACCAAGAAATTTGATTGGTCTCAACCCATTCATGACCACGTAACGAGCATGGCCAATTTGGCTGCAAAGCTTAAGACGTTGGGTATGGATGTGAATGAATCATTCTTGGTTCAATTCATTATCAACTCACTTCCAGTTGAGTTTGGCCAGTTCCAGGTGAACTATAACACCATTAAGGAAAAATGGAACTTTTAGGAAATAAAGGCCATGCTCATTCAAGAGGAAGGGAGATTGAAGAAGATAAAATCCCATACTATCAACTTAGCGATGCAAAAGGATGCCAAAGGTAGCACATCAAAGTCATCAAGTAAAAAGAACAAGAAGAAGGGAAATGACCAATTAAAGATTAATGATGGATAGATCCATAAGGAGATTAAATGCTTCTTCCGTAAGAAAGCTGGACATGTAAAGAAAGATTGTCCTAAAAGAAAGGCTTGGTTTGAAAAGAAAGGTACATTATTTGTTTCAGTATGTTTTGAATCAAATATTATAGAAGTACCTAATAATACTTGGTGGTTAGATTCTGGTGCTACTACTCATGTTTCTCATGTTACGCAGGGATTTCTTTCGATCTATCCCATAAACGGAACTGAAAAGTTCCTGTATATGGGGAACAGAATGAAGGCACGCATTGAAGGAATTGGAACGTATAGACTGATCCTGGATACCGGATACCACTTGGATCTAGAAGAGTGTCTTTATGTTCCTGAGTGTGCTAGGAATTTAATTTCTGTTGCTAGGTTGGATTATAATGGTTTTAATTTTAAGATTGGTGATGGTGTTTTTGCTATGTACAAACATAAATACTGTTATGGTTATGGTATTATAAAAGATGGTTTGTACTCTATCAATCTTGATGTTAAATTTATGAATTCTCTGTTTAATGTGGATCATATGATTGGCTTAAAGCGAGGTGCAACGAACGAAAGTTCAGCTTTCTTATGGCATAAGCGTCTAGGTCATATATCTAAAGAAAGGTTAATGAGGTTAATGAAAAATGACATTTTACCTCAATTAGATTTTAATGACTGGGACGTGTGTATAGATTGCATTAAAGGAGAGCAGACTAAACACACATCAAAGTATCTTGCCACAAGAAGCAAAGAACTTTTAGAATTGATACATACCAATATTTGTGGTCCATTCGACATTCCTTCATGGAATGGAGAAAAGTATTTTATTACCTTTATAGATGATTTCTCACGTTATAGTTATATATATCTACTGTATGAAAAGTCTCAAGCGATGAACGTTATAGAAGTGTTCATCAATGAGGTGGAAAGGCAGCTAGATAGAAAAGTGAAGGTTGTGAGATCGGATAGAGGTGGTGATTACTATGGAAAATTTGATGAAAGTGGACAAAACAAAGGTCCATTTGCAAGGTTTCTTGAAAGTCGAGGCATTTGTGCGCAATACACAATGCCGGGTATACCACAACAAAATGGTGTAGCTGAAAGGCAGAATCGTACTCTTATCGAAATGGTAAGAAGTATGATTAATAATAGTAATGTACCTATATCGTTGTGGATGCACGGTTTAAAGACCGCTGCATATCTGCTGAATAGGGTTCCTAGTAAGGCAGTTCTTAAGACTCCTTATGAACTGTGGACGGGAAGGAAACCTAGTATGAGACATCTACACATTTGGGGATGTCCAGCAAAAGTTAGGATCTATAACCCACATGAAAAGAAACTCGATGCAAGAACCATTAGTGGTTTCTTCATCGGTTATCCGGAAAAGTCTAAAGGATACATTTTCTATTGTCCAAAGCATAGTACAAGGATTGTAGAATCTGGAAATGCTCGATTCATTGAGAATGGCATGTTCAGTGGGAGTGATGATTCACGAAATGTGAATATCCAAGAGAATCGGGTGACGGAAACGACACCCAATAATTCTCATCAAGTTTTTGTGCCATATGTTGTATCATAGTCTAACAACATACCAGAACAACAAATGGATATTCAACCCACGCAAGGTGAATGAGTTAATGATGAGCATGTTAACATTGATCAAGTCGTAAGTGATCAACCACAAGCAACAGAATTGCGAAGGTCTGTAAGGGAAAGAAGACCAGCAATTTCTGATGACTATGTGGTTTATTCACTAGAAGAGTGTGACTTGAGCAATGATAAGGATCCAGAATCATTCAATAAAGCCATGCAATGCAATGATTCCAAAAAGTGGTTGCTATGAAGGAGGAGTTGAAATCTATGGATGACAACAAAGTTTGGGAACTTGTCGAGTTACCTGAAGGAAAGAAATGCGTTGGTTGTAAATAGATTTACAAAACCAAACGCGATTCGAAAGGTAACATCGAAAGGTATAAAGCAAGACTTGTCGCCAAAGGTTACACTCAAAAAGACGGCATTGACTATAAAGAGACTTTCTCTCCAGTTTCGAAGAAAGACTCTTTGAGGATAGTTATGGCTTTGGTTGCTCATTATGATTTGGAGCTTCACCAAATGGACGTAAAGACCGTCTTTCTTAATGGTGATTGAGAGGAAGAGGTTTACATGGATCAACCTTTGGGATTTTCCTTTCCGGGAAATGAAAAGATGGTATGTAAGCTGAATAAATCAATCTATGGATTGAAACAAGCTTCCAGACAATGGTACATTGAGTTTAAAGATACCATTTTGTCATACGGTTTTATAGAGAACACCTTTGATCGGTGTATCTATATGAACGTCAGTGGGAGTAAGTTTTGTATTCTAGTATTGTGCGTTGATGATATTCTGCTTGTTGCGAACAATAAAGGAACGTTACGTGACGTTAAGGATTTTCTCTCAAAGAATTTTGAAATGAAAGATATGGGTGAGGCATCCTATGTTATTGGAATAGAAATATTCCGTGATAGAAAGGAAGGATTGCTAGGATTGTCTCAGAAAGGTTATATTGAGAAAATTCTTGAGAGATTTAGAATGGATAAGTGTTCCGCTGGTGTTGCTCCAATTCAGAAATGGGACAAATTTAGTTTGATGCAATGTCCGAAAAATGATTTGGAACGTAAGGAAATGGAGCTTATTCCATATGCATCAGCAGTAGGAAGCTTAATGTATGCCTAGACATGTACACGGCCGGATATAAGTTTTGCAGTAGGGATGTTGGGCTGTTATCAAAGTAATCTAGGATTGGATCATTGGAAAGCTGCAAAGAAAGTACTCAGGTACTTACAAGGAACAAAGGACTTCATGCTCATGTATAGAAAATTGAGTCAACTTGAAGTCATTGGATACTCAGATTCTGATTACGCCTGTTGTGTAGACTCGAGGAAATCTACATTTAGCTACGTGTTCCTATTAGCTAGAGGAGCCGTATCATGGAAAAGTCAAAAGCAATCTACGATTGCCACTTCCACTATGGAAGCTGAATTTGTAGCTTGTTTTGAAGCTACAATTCAAGCATTGTGGCTGCGGAACTTTATTCAGGGTCTTAGCATGGTCGAAAGTATAGAGTGACCGCTGAAAATTTATTGTGATAACTCCGCAGCTGTATTCTTCTCAAAGAATGACAAGTACTCGAAAGGAGCAAAACATATGGACTTAAAGTACTTGGTAGTCAAAGAAGAAATACAAAAACAAAGGGTGTGCATTGAGCATATAAGTACAAGCTCAATGATAGCTGATCCGTTGACGAAAGGATTGCCACCTAAAACCTTTAAAGAACATGTTGTAAGGATGGGTTTAGGTGACAAGTCTATGTGATTGTAAAAGCGTAGCTTGTATCTTATAACACTTATGAATTCAATGAAAGAATGTTTTTGTATGTCAATTTATTATTCATATTATGGCTATGTACAATGATTGGTTATGAATAATATATGATGGGTTTATAGTATTCCTCAATTACAGAATTAATAAATTGTATAGTTTGTGATACATGGAAAAAATCATGTTGACATAATTCACACATGTGTCTGCCATGATTCGATTATGCAATTCATTATGAAAAGATAACTTGATATAATTCACATTAAAGTACACGATATTAATTAATTGTGAATTCAAGTTATGTCAGCTGAAAAGTGTTAGCTGAAGCAGCTGAAAAGTACTAGCTGTATATCAATTGATATTAAAGTTCATAACATGGCCCAAGTGGGAGATTGTTAGATTATTTAATTATAATCTATGTAAATGTGGTCCATGTTAATTAATGTTACATTGACTTAATATTAAAGAGCTTAATGTGATGGTTGCTAAGCATTAAAGACATTAAGTTAATTGGGTTTTAATTCCCTCACCTTAACCTTATTAAAATTGTATAACGTATAGTTGAAGAGACGTGATTGAAAAGACACGAACGAAAGGGCATGTATGGAAAGTTGCCTTTTATACGGGTGTCTTCTTTCAATCATATAGAGGGAGAATTATAGAATTCATTCTAACCAACAAACAAACTCTCTCTGGAAAATTCTCTCAAAATCAAATTACGATATACGGCGTTTCTGCATCATCGAAAGAGACGAATTAAAGAAAAGGTTTTAAGGCGATAAACGGAACTCAACATCGTCATCAAAAGCATTTTGTATCATGGACCAAGGTTGGTATCTTCTTTAAACTCGAATGGTTCATTCAAATTCGTTATATGGGAATAATAGTATTGCAAGCATGTAAAATAAATAAAAATGGGATTAAAGTAGAAAAGTTGAATGGAATACGCTTACACCTTATTCCATACATAATTACAATAAACCATGTTTAACTATCATTAAACTAAATAGATTAATTTAATTAATCTATGTTACATGTTAATTTTTTATTGGTCTAAACTTTTATTAACATCAATAGTTAAATTGCAATAGCACATGCCACAATAACAATTCCAACTATAACATCCACTTCCGCCTATTCAAAATCGAAAGCCAATATTGTAGAATTTTTAGATTAAGAGTTAAGTTTGAATTGTGATAATTTTTTATTCTTTCACTGAATTGACTTGATTTAAAAGTTAGTTTATAACTTATGACTTACACTTACATATGACAATTCATTCTAAAATTTTTAAAATAATAACATATGTTTATAGAGTATCCTAAAATAATATATATATATATATATATATATATATATATATATATATGTATGTATGTATACACACACACAAAATTCATAACCTAACCATATATTACCTACCAATCTAGCTCATTACATCATACACACACACATGTATATATATACATATCTACATCTACATATGTATATACACGTGTATATATAGAGACATATATATCGATATGTACATGTATGTATATGGACATACATATATATACGTATAGATATACTACATATACATATAGATGTGTATATACACATATATATGTATGTATATAGACATGTACAAGTATGTATAGATACGTACATGTATGTATATAGACATACCTACATACACGTATAGATATGTACATTTATGCATACTATATTTCATTAGTTACTATCTAATATTACCTTCAATTACCACAATTTGATAACACTTATGATTAACCAAGTTTTTTATTCATCTTAAATATATGAGTTATTACAAACATCGAAATAGAATTTTTGGAACATAAATTCACAAAAAAAATCATGGGAATCACGAGATTAGGCAATCAGTCAAATTTTTATACAAATTTCGTATTGTTTATATTGAAAATTTGAAACCGTAACCTTTGAATTCTGTCTAATTTTGAAACTATTTTGGAACATCGTTGGATAAAAAACCTGAAGGTGCTAAACAATGAGAATTCTAGAAATCTTCAAGGATAAGTCAAATTTGTGCCTTTTTATCTTGCAATTTAATGGATTTTCAAAGGTTTAGAGAAAATTGAGTTTTTAAATTAAATTTGTTAATTTTATGGATTAAAATCTAAAATTTATGCATGAAATTGGATTGTAAGAATTCCATCTTGAATTTATTGGTGATTGGAAACAAAAAATTGGAAGTAAATCGGGGTTTTGCAAAAACCCGATTGAAGGATCATTTGGAACAATCGACTGACTTGGTTGAACTAGTCGACCAAACTTTAATGTCCAATAGACCAAACTAGTTGGACTAGTTCACCAAACTTTAATATTCAATAGATCGATTGGTTGATTTGACCAACTATGACTGCCACTTTCCTCAGTCAATTGCAAACTTGTGAGGGTCGACTGATGGGTGTTAAATTTTTAGATTGAGTTTTCGTGGGATTGTTTTAATAAGTCCTCGAGTTGTTTCAAATCCCAGATATGGATTCCAACAACTAGTTTGAAAATCTTGGAATAAAATAAACATAAGTATGACAATAGTTATTGAGCATGACAAGGTTGGCTGATTAGACTTTCTTGGATATTTGATTATTGGATTTCGATGATATATCGATATACACCAGTCGAGATAGAGATTTTATTTATTATTTCAATTGTACATATCATGGTTTTCTAAAACCTATTTTGAGACATATATCATGCTTATAAGATAGTTTTATTATATATGTATATTTTCAGTTTCATTTTTATTTTGTGCATGCATCTTTATTTCATTGATTATCATACTAGTCGTGTGCACCAAGATTAGTTGACCCAAGTTAGATCCACTATTTTGATATGCACATTCTCATGTTGGAGAATGTATTTGTTTGTTCTTTGAATAGAATAATCAAATAGCTAACTGTGTCTTGTCCTTGGGTGTGAAACTCTACACTTGATCAGTGTTGTTGTTTTACATTGCAATTGCCAAGTATCATCTTTCTTTATATGTCTATGGTATTGTAACGCCCCAAGATTTTCCTTATTTAAATGATAGATTAATTTAAGCGTTAATAGTGGTTTTGGCAAGGCGGAGGTAGATATGTCCACTGAAAATGCATCGCCGTGGTGATGGAGTAAGCATAGAAATTATAAGAATTATTTGGAATTATTCAAGTTGTGAAGTCTAGGCATGGGAGTTTGGCGTGCATGTTAGAATAGATGTTGGTGTTCATAAGAAGTAAATAAAAGGAGGAGAAAGCAACAGACGAAATAAGAACTATAAGATGAGAGAGTGGAAGAGGATGGCAGTCGTTGATCAAGGAGATGGACATTCTCTATCAATAAAGTGCATCTGTTGCAAGAAATCAATGGATTGGATGAAGAGATAGGTTCATCTTTGGTCTAGACAAGGTCATATACAGTTCACATGTGTTTTTAGTGAAGAATTTTGGCTTGGTGACCATAGGAGCAAACAGATCTACAGAAATGTTCTAGGAATGGTAGAGGATGCGTCGGCTATTAGGTCAAAGGATGGGAGAATTGATGACCATTGATCAAAAGAAAAATGCTTCTGCTGAAAGACAAATATTCATTGCCGAAAGGAAAGTTTCCACGAAGGTGTGGGAGAAAGGATGACCGTTAGATTAAAAAAAGTGAAAGAATTTATGGTTGTTGGATCCAAAGGAAAAAGATGCTCCCACATGAGAAGAAAGATTCATAATGGGAGAGAGATTGACCATTGGATTAAAGAAGGATGGAACGTGGATCGTTAGATTAAGTAAAAGTTGCTTTCGTGAGAAAAGAAAAATTTGTAACGGGAGTTAGATGGGCCTTTAGATTAAAGGATCGGGATAGTTGATGGACATTGGATCAAGAAAAGATGTCAATGGGAAGAGCAGGCGAATAATTGGCCGTTGGATGAAAGTAGTAGAAAGGAATGCGTCCGCTAATCAAAAAGAATATGGTTGTTTTGCGTTAAGGTACAAATCCATGGGAGCGAATGAGTCCACATCAACAAGTTAAAAAGGAAGCAAACGTCGCCATTTTATGGAAGGGGGAGTATCCGTAGAAGCGAATGCGTTCATGGCAGTTGAGAAGAGAAAAGAAAAAATAGTATTATTTCAATAAGAGTATCTGTGTCTGTAGAAGAGAACACGTCTACGAAAAATATGTGGTGAAAATTGAATGGCGGACTTACACTGAAGGAAGCGAATATTCACTGGGAATATTCGCAGCAGATACAAATGTAGCTGTTGTAGTAGTTTAGGCTCCTGTAACTAAAAATTATCATTTAAGTTGATGTTTTTGGATGATGCAGAATGATTGCAAACGAAGAGGCGACATCGTTTAGATAATAAAAATGGATGTTAGGCCATGTATCAGTTGCGAAAGCATTATTACTGAAGAGGGAAAGTTGCCAAAAGTATTAATTTGGCTATTTGGAAAATGAAAGGAGGTGACTGAAAGATCGTAATTAACCTAAGAGGGGGGTGAATTAGGTTTTTAAACATTTTCGTGCGATTATTGATTTCTCTAACCGTAATTGATTTAATACAATTAAATGCTTATCTAACACAATATTACTAAGCTATAAGAGAAGGGTTAGAGAATACGAAACTGAGTTGTTAACGCCGCTCAGCAAAGCTCGCCTACGTCCGCGCTTCAAAGTTCTCCCTTGAAGATGTATTTACTTCAACCGCTATGAGTTACACTTGATTGAACTTAACGGGTGTCAATCGTACCGTTACAACTACTGATTCTTAGGGATTTACCCTTCACGTTTGGGTACAATTTTTTCTCGAAGAACAAAGCTCTCAAGCTTTTACAAACAACCTCACAAGACAAATAAATCTCACTAGGCTTATGTGGAGGTTGTGTTTCATACAGAAAATGTTAGCAAGGATTCACGTAGGAATTTTGGCAGAGCTTTGGTATAAATTCGCGTTGGTATCTCCATCCTCGGAGTGCCTTCTATTTATAAATTCCTCTACTTTTGGTCGACCTAAACTTTTCAATTCGACCTCATCCAACCGTTGAAAACTAGCTGTTACACATTTCTGTACTTTTTCGGTCTCTTGGCTAGACCTAAGACTCGACCGCGTCATGTCCAAAATCCTTTGGAGATCGTTGCTTTGTTCTTTCGCACACCAACCTCAACCGATATCTACGACCGCATCTCGTCCGCAAAATCGCCAAATATTACAGATTCAAAGTGGGCAATTTTTCAGACAAGGTCTTCGACCGTGTCACGACCGCGTCAAGTCCCTAAAATTGCCAAATATTACAAATTCAAAGTGTAGCACATTTTCAGACTTTTTCGGTCGAGTTCCTCATTTGCAAATTCGACCGCGTCACGACCGAAACATCATGGACTGCATAACTTGAGATATTTGGAAGCATCATTGCGTCCTCATCTCGTCCAAAACTCGAAGCTCAAATCTTTGAGGTATTTCAGTCGACTTCCTCTCGATCGCACTGCGACTAGAAGACCAAAACCCAGTTTTAGTCACCTTTCTCTCATCCGCAGCACGTCCACACACTTCATTTAATTTTTCTTTAAATGTTCTAAGTCCCACAATGATGTGCAAACACTACATGGACTTAGATAAAGTTGTTAGCACATTAATAATACCTGTTTTGAGGGTATTTTCAGTAAATTCAAATATTTGCGTATAAATTAGATTCAACAAATAAACAACTTATTAACTTCTTTAATATTAATCATCAAAATATAAATACCCCTAACACACTTAGGCTAACCATCTGTAATATCCTGAATTTTTGTTGCGTTGAAGATATAGCTTAAGTGATAATTTTGAGGATGATAGGAGCTGAGTTGGACAAATAAAGATATTGATCAAGAGAAATACATTTGGAATAAGTGAATTATAATACCCCATTATGTTCATAATTAGCTTATAGGAAGAATTGAAGTCAATTGGAGAATTAATTGGTGATATTTGGAGTTAGATTGGACGATATCAATTAGATTGACAGTCAGTAGAATTACTAAGAGAAAATATACTTGAATATAAAGGTTAAAAGTATAGAATTTATAATATTTTAGGGCATATTAGATTTAATGAGGAATAATGTGAAGGAAGAATGGTGACACATATGGTATATGTTGAAGTTTTGATATTTAGAAAAGTGAATTATGGTTTATTATGGGTAATATATACATGGAGAGAATATATATGAATAATTTGGAGAATTAAACAAAAATAAGCGTTTGGAGTGGGCGGTCAATCAAGCCGGTCGATCGACGAGGTGTCGATCGACCGACGTGATAATGAGGAGTTTTGGATGGACGGTTGGCGGTCGATCACCATGGAGAGGGGAACGTCCACCTCGATCATCCTCCATTTATGAAGGCCATTTACTAAATGTCATCTAGAAGGTTTAACCAACACTTGGAATCGTAGGAGACGTCGTCAAACGCGTCTGAAGTTGAAGTAGATAGACGTTATACACTTTGGACATTGATGGGTTATGTCCCATGGCCTTTTGTCTTCACACGGATGAATGTTGAAGAGTCATTGTGTTGTTGTCTATAAATAGAGGGTGAACGGAGCAAAGTTCAGAGAGGAAGAAAATGTTAGTGTTACTCTACCAAAATATTGTGAGGAGTAGTAAGGGTATTCTAGATTCTGTTAAAAGCCCAAATGGTTGCTGGAGGAGTTCTAAGGTTTAAGCAAACTGGTGTCTGAGTGAAGAGAAACTGTGAAGGGTGTTCAGTGAGTGACTGAGAGTTGCAAGAGGGTTCTGTGATTTTTGGAAAAAGGAGGAGTTTAGGATGGAATTTATGTTTTCTCTCTAGTGTTTCAGGTAAGAAATCTTCACTCATGTTCCTTAAAAGAATTATTATATGGAATGGTTTCTATTTGTTGAGTTGGATATTGCACAACGAGCATGAGTTATTGTTTATATTCAGTTGGTTTCCGCATGTGATATATATAGAATTTGTTGACAATGTGGGTTTCATTGCTATTACGTGGGATAATTGGTTTTGGTTAGTTGTTAAGTGGGATTATTTCAATCATATTATTATTGATCATGACCATGAGGAATTATTAGACTGTGGCATAAATGAGTAATGGGTTTTATTATGTGGAATTTTGGAGAAGGTAATTATTGGATTAAGGGTTGTCATTATTTGATATATTGTTAAGCTATACCTTGTTGGAGTAAATTGTTAAGTTGAATTAAGGAGATATGTTAGGCAATCAACTACTAGTAGTTAGGGTTGTTTATTGGGGAATCTTTATTGATTATCTCATATTGTTAATAACTAGGTTTTTGAGAAGAAACATAAAGAATTAACCCATTAAAGCTAATGACCTCAGGTAAGTGGTACTGCATGTGTTTTATCCGAAATGGCCTACATCATGGGAAATCGGGGGTGTTTACTGTTTGTTTAATTGATTGTTATGAATTGTATGTTTATTAGATTTAAGTTCAGTTCCTTAGTTAGGACGAATCACGTTTTAAGGATACGATTGAGGAACAAGTTACACAGGAGTGTATGTGCACAATAACATTAAGACTTGAAATCCTAAAGTACACAAAAATGGAATATACATAAAGAGCTGTGGTTCGGTTGGTTATGCCCGGCACAGAAATCAAAGTATATGAAAATGAAATGAACGTAAATAGTTATTTTTGTGCACCGATTGGTTACGCCCGGCACATAAACCAAAGATAAGTAAACAGTTGTGGGTAGGTTGGTTACACTCGGTGTTAGAATCCGAGACCGTGAGACCCGACATAGAAATCAAGGTAAGTAAATAGATGTTTATGTGGTTCGATTGGATACATCCGGTGCGTAAATGGAATAAAGAATAGTAAAAGACATGAACAATAACAGATAAATAAAAATAAAAAATGTATACGATGTTATAAAAGTTATATGTGTATTTCATGTTTTACAATTATACCGCTTACTGAGCTTTAGGCTCATAGTTAGGTCACGTTGATGTAGGTAAGGAACCGATGATTGGATAAAGTTGTTAAAGGACGTAGCTGATGGGGAATCATTGGTTTGGGCGTTTGTGTTGTTGGCGGTATTGATCTTGGGTTATGGCTCACAGAAATGAAATAAATGTATTTAAATGTTTTAAAAGCTTTTAAGTGTTTTATGACTTCAAACAAATGTTTTAAGTTAATGCGTTTATTTAAATAATTAGTTGCGGTATTTAAATGTAAAAGACTTCCGTTGTATGTTTATTACTCTAGTTTTTCATTATCTAAATAATTTAAAGAAAAGAAAATTTTTATATGGAAAAAGTTATGAGATGTTACTTAATCTCCCCCTTTTTGATGATGACAAACTATGTTAAGTTATTTATCTTTTAGTTTAAGCATGTTTAAATTTGTATTGCTAAAAATTTATTTCTCCCCCTTAATATATGCAATACTTTTTCTAACAAAATTTTTATACAACACATGCTTCAGCTTATACCAAAACTCTTCCCCTTTTTGTCACAATAAAAAAGAATATAAAGGGAGGAGAAGTTCATCAAAATACAAGGCTCCCCCTTAATAATGTTCAAAGAGAGTTATAGAGAGGATTTTTAAAAAAAATTGGCATGATAACATTTGTTTTTAAGGCTCCCCCAAAAGCATTATCAATGTACAAAAACAACTAAAATAATCCAAACATCCAAGATGCATTCATAGAGGCACAATATCAAGTTATACATCCATGAAATTTAAAGCAAAACAATGGTTTAATCCAAGAATTTAGTACCAAGGATAGAGATATACAACACTCCAAAGCATACATCCATCATAATGCAAATAAGAGTGCAAGTTCAATGTTAAACTACAAACATTACAACTTAAAGTTAAAAGTGCATGTACAAATAACTACACACTTAAAACTAAAATCATGACTCTAAGCATCGGGAAGCTCTACATCGTCAGTGGAGGGAGGAGGTGGAGCCGAAGATGACGGGATAGTGGGATGAGCTAATGGAGATGGGCATCGGTGGTCCAAACACCACGTGAAATGTCATCCACACGGCTATCCAAGGCGTTAAACCTAGCTGTAAAAGTGGACATCATCTGAATCATATACTCCGATTGCCAATTTAGAGTCTCTTGTATCTTTGCAATCTCGGAGGCAGAGGCATGAGGTTCACAATGAGTGCAGGGACCGGGCTAAGTGGACGGAAGAGATAGCATTGGTTCCACTGCATCATCAGGAGGTTGAAGAGGAAACTACACGATTTGCCTTCAAAATCCATTGGCCATCCCTATCTATAACAAAACCCATATGACCTAAAGTCTGAATAGAGTAGATGTCCATACTCTGAATAGGAAGCGATGGCTTAGAAGAAGGAATAGGAATGTCCACTTATCTAAAGATGTTGGAGAGTAAGATGTTGAAAGGCAATGATTTTGCGTGGCAATCTGCAGCCACTATCATTTGGTACAAAATGAGATATCCAAGGTTGAAAGGGGTTTCACTATAGATACGCTGTAATACGTACTACCCATATAGCTGACATGGTCCCAATGACCATCACGAGAAAGTACATTGTACGTAAGAGTGTGATGTATCACACAAGCATGGATATTGAGATCCTTGGCCTTAAGTCTCAAACAGAAATTTCCAATAAAATCTTTTAAAATTTTTTCAAGGAAATGATTACCTACCTCGGTGTTATGGAAGTCGGGAACAACATTCCCATTGAAATAGGGTTCACAAAAATGACCATCCCACAATCTAAGAAGAAATTTTGAAAATGTGAAGAGAGTTTAATCTCTTTTCCACAGAGAAACTCTTGAACTTTAAAGGATTCGACAAATACGTAGCATTAGCATAAAACATGCGAATGACTTTTTCAATGTGCGGACCATCTAAAGAGGACAATTCATACAAGCCCAAGCGAGTATAAATTTCTTCCATTTTCAAACTCGATAAACTGGAAAACAAAATTTTTCTTGACAAAATTAAAGAACAATCCTTGAATTCCTCCTCAAATCTAGTTCTACAGAGATCATTAGGAAATAATCGGGACCTATTGATGGAAAGAATGATGGAAATATTAGGATTGGTGGAAGAATTACGTTTCCTAAAGGGACGATTTGCCATTTGAGAGAAATTTGATGAAAATCAAAGGAAAAACACTACAACAACCAAGGAGAGTCGTAATACCGTAGAAATCGAAGAGAACATATGGAAATCAAAAAGGGAGGCTGGAAATCGTGTAGGACCATGCTGGAGATCGCACAGGCTCTTTGAAAAGGAAGAGAATGTGTTTTTGGTTAGGGCACGGTTCGTCCTCAAATTTGGTTAAAATCATGATTCGTTTTCGGTTGACCAAAAAAGGCAATTCAGGATAGTTTTGAAAAATAAGTGTATACAACCAATTTTCTAACCCTATATGGCCCTAAAAGCTTAAAATTGAATTACAACTTAAATGAATTTCTAATTGGATTGATCAAGAAACATTAACCCCAAATGACTTCATATGCCACAAAACGTCTTTTCATCTAGAGGTTTAGTGAAAATATTCGCAAGTTGATTTTTGGTGTTTACAAATTCGAGAGTAATGTCTTCTTTTGACACATGATCACAGATGAAATGATGTCTAATCTCAATGTGTTTTGTCCATGAGTGAAGAATTGGACACTTAGAAATATTTATTGCACTAGTGTTGTCGCACTTAATCAGAATATTTTTGAAGATTTGTTCATAATATTCCAAAGTTTGCTTCATCTAAAGCAATTAAGCGCAACAACTTCTGGTTGCAATATATTCACTTTCAGCGGTAAAAGTGTAACCAAATTTTGTTTCTTAGAGAGCCAAGAAATTAAAGATTCTCTAAGAAATTGACAAGTACCACTAGTGCTCTTCCTATCAACTAGACTACCCGCATAGTCGGAATCAGCATACCCAATCAAATTGAAAGATGTACCCCTGGGATACCACAAACCAAAACTACTAGTCCCACTTAAATATTTGAGAATTCTTTTAACGGCAACCTAGCACACAAGCATACACTAAAGAGAATATCGGGCCTACTAGCGGTTAAATATAAAAGAGATTCAATCATGCCACGATATTTCTTTAGATCCATATCTTTTCCATTTTCATTTTTGTCCAATTTTGTGGATGTGCTCATGGAAGTTCTAGAAGGTTTGGAGGAGTCCATATCAAATCTTTTGATAAGCTCCTTGACATATTTTTCTTGATTTAAGAAAATCTCATCTTGAGATTGTCTTATTTGCAAACCAAGAAAAAATTTCAATTCGCCCATCATACTCATTTCAAATTCACTTTGTATCAAATTCACAAATTCTTTACAAAGTGTCTCATTGGTAGAACCGAATATGATATCATCAACATAGATTTACACAATCATAATATCATTTCCATTGTGCTTGATGAAAAGAGTGGAATCTACTTTTCCTAAGGTAAAGCTCTCTCTCTCTCAAGAATTTACTTAACTTATCATACCAAGCTCTTAGTGCTTACTTGAGGCCATAGAGGGCTTTATGAAGTTTATAAACGAGGTCTAATTTATCATAAAGTTCAAACCCTAAAGATTGCTCAACATAGACTTCTTCCATAATAAATCCATTAAGAAAAGCACTCTTCACATCTATTTGATAAAGAGTGAAATTCTTATAGCAAGTAGAAGCTAAAAGCACTCTAATAGATTCTAAACGAGTAACTGGCGCAAAAGTTTCCTCATAATCAATTTCTTCTTCTCGATTGTACCCTTTTGCAACAAGTCTCGCCTTATTCCTAATTACAATCCCACTTTCACTAGCTTATTCTTAAATACCCATTTTGTTCCTATAATAGAGTGATCTTTAGGCATAGGAACAAGTTCTCATACATTGTTCCTCTCAAATTGGTTTAATTCCTCTTGCATAGCTAATAACCAATTCTCATTGATTTCGGCCTCATTGAAATTCTTAGGCTCTATTTAGGAAATGAATGTCATATTGGCACACATATTTTTAAGGGAGGATCTAGTTTTGACACCTAGCTTAGGATCACCTAGAACATCAATCATTGGATGACTTTTAGCATACCTCCAATCCTTTGGTAAGTCATCATGGTTGTTACCATTTGAGGTTCCCTCTAAGAGTTTATCTTGAGATTCTTGAGGAGAACTTTCTAGAATATTCTTCCCTTTTTCACCTAGACTAAGATTTTCTAATTCATTTTCTAACTCTTTGATAGGTTTCTCAATGCTAGGGGTAGGAATGGATTTGTCAACAGTGACGTAGATGGATTTTTCTACCGCTAACGTCATTTTATTGAAGACCCTATAGGCTTTGCTAGAGGAGGAGTATCCAAGAAAGATTACCACATCCGTCTTGGAATCGAATTTGCCTAGATTATCCTTAGTGTTAAGAACAAAGCATTTGCATCCAAAGGCTTTGAAGTAGCTAACGTTGGAGTCCTACAATTCCAAAGTTCATAGGGGGTCTTTTCTAAGGTATGACGAATAGAGATACGATTGAGAACATAACATGCCATGGCAACAACTTACGCCCAAAAATACTTGGGTAGATCATTCTCATTAAGCATAGTTCATCCTAGTTCTTGAAGAGAACAATTTTTCCTCTCAACAACTCTATTTTGTTGAGGGGTTCTAGGAGAAGAGAAATTGTGTTCAATGTCGTATTTTTGACATAGGGCATTGAAATGATCGTTTTCGAATTCACCACCATGATCACTCCTAATAGTGGCAATGGTAAACTCCTTCTCGTTTTGGCTTTCTTCATAAGGCTAGAGAATACTTCTAAGGTTTCGTCCTTTGTTCTTAAGAAGAAAACTCATGTATAACGTGAAAAATCATCCACAATCACATATGCATAATGTTTTCCTCCTAAGCTTGAAACCTTAGAAGAACCGAAAAGATCCATGTGAAGTAATGGGAGATGCTTAGATGTAAAGATATATTGTTTGGAAGAGAAAGAGCTTTTAGTTTGCTTTCCTTTTTGCAAGCATCACAAACTCTATCTTTTTCAAACAATATTTTCGGAAGACCCCTAACTATATTGTTTTTCGAAATCCTAGCTAAGGTATCCTGTAACATCCTGTAACTTTTTTTATATAAAAATTTTCTTTTCTTTAAATCATTTGCATAATTGAAAAACAGTGTCATAAACATACAACGGAAATCTCAATCGTATAAAACACAGAGTAAACATACAGCGGAAGTCTTTATAATTAAATACCACAAACTCATTGTTTAAGTAAGCACTTAAATAAACATATTAACTTAAAACATTTATTTAAAGTCATAAAACACTTAAAAGCCTTTAAAACATTTATTTCATTTTCGTGAGCCATAACCATAGGTCAATGTCGCCAACAGTACAAACGCCCACATAACAATACTCCATCAGCTAAGTCCTTTAGCAACTTTATCCATTCATCTGCTCCTTACCTACATCAACGGGACATAACTATGAGTCTAACGCTCAGTACGCGGTATAAACATAGAACGTGAAATATACATACAATTTCTGTAACATCGTATACAGTTATCTATTTTGTTTCTCTGTTACTGTTCATGTCTTTTATGATTATTTCATCTATTTATTGTGTCTGTCTTTTACTGTTATTCCATCTGCTTATGTGCCGAGCGTATCAAACCGGTCCACACAAACATTTGTTTAATATTTCTGTCTTTTACTATTTATATGTCGGGCATATCAAATCGGACCATACAAACATCTGTGTCGGGCGTAACCAACCTGATCACAGTTGGTTTTTGTGCTGGGCATAACTAACCGGTCCACAGTTGTTTACTTGATTTCTATGCTAGACATAACAAACCAGACCACAATCGTTTACTTATCTTTCGTTTCTGTGTCAGGCGTATCTAACCGGTCCACAGTTGTTTGTTTATTTTGATTATTGTGCCGGGTGTAACAAACTGGACCACAACTGTTTACGTATATTCTATTTTCGTGTAGTTGAATATTTCAAGTCTTAACGTTGTCGTGCACATACAATCCTATCTAACGTGTTCCTTTATCATGCCAATTAAAACGTTATCTGTCCTAACTAAGGGACTGAACCTAAATCTAAAAAACATACAAGCAAACATCATACGTAATTAATTAAACAAACGGTAAACACCCCCTAATTCTCATGATATAGGTTCTTTCGGACAAAACACTTGCAATACCATATACCTGAAGTCCTTAGCTTTAATGGTTTAACACTTTAAGATTCTTCGCAAAGAAACCTAACCATGATTAACACATATAGCTATTAATAATTACTTTTCAATAATAAATTCCCCAAGCTTCAACTAACATGCTCATACTTCCAATAATGGATAACTTTCTATTATGGCCAAACTATCAAATAATCTCATTTTCCAACCATCACTTTATCCAATAATGACAACCCTTAATCTAATAATTACCTTCTCCAAAATTTCACATAATAAAACTCATTACTTTCACATCTAATCTTAACTATTTATTTTCACTAATACTTCCAATAATTCCTACTATCCAAAATATTTATTCTATAATATCCAAAATATGTAGACTCCCAATATAACAGTGTATTCCAACTTCTTTAACATTCATTTGCATGTTATGACCAATAATAATTCTAACTTATCTTTCAACCCTTTGCTAATAAGTCAATCCAATTTCCACCAATAATATTATTCGTCCAATGTTTAAAGAGAACAACTTAATTAACAAAGCTCCTTATCAACGTATTCACATCAGGACAGAATCAATAAAACATGCAAGAATCCTTTGTCGACATACCCATTCAAAACAATCATCCAACAGAGAATCCAAGTGGGGAAAGAACAATACCTGAACACCAAAGGTTTCCTTACAATTATCCTCACTGTTTCACATCCTTTGTTGTCTTCCTTCAAAACCAATAGTTTCATCCACGGCTTACTGTCTGAACCATCATAGTTTCTAACACCAAATATACACACCCTCACTTTCTTCTCTCTATCTCTAAACTTCCAGAACCTCACGACCTCACAAAACTCTCTTTAAGTTTCACTCATACTTTTGGTAGAGCAACATTACGTTTTTCCACTTTGTGAACTCGCTCCTCATCTCTCTCAATTTATAAACAACATTTCAACGCCTCATTAATGTCCAGAGGAAGACAGAAGGCCAAGGGACACCACCCTTCAATGTCCAACAACCCTCCAACTTCCAGACTTTCCAAGCAACGATTCCTTTCGTCTTCAGTGTCAGTTAAAACTCTCTAGATTACTCCTAATATTTTGGTGGTTCTTGAATTCTCTAGTAGCTGATCGACCACTAATTTTTCATTGTTTCTGAATGGCGGTTGATCACAACGGATGATATCCCAATGCTGAACTTCTGCAACGATCGACTGTAGTTCATTCCATCTTCATAATTTTTTTTTATTCACGTTATTCCTTAACGTGACATACATGAATATATTTATTATTTTTTCTTTTATAAATACAAGTTGATTTGATCACAAACAACGACACATTTTAATACCCATTTTCAATACCCATTTTTGAGTAGAGGTTGATCACCCTCGTGGATCACGATCAACTATAAATTCAATACCCATTTTTGACTAGAGGTTGATCACTCTGGTTGATCTCAATCAACCACAATGATCAACCACCCCTTCAAACAACCATCCCCCATATTCTTCTCCAAATATGTATATATTCCAAACAATACACACACACACACACACACACACACACACACACACACACATATATATATATATATATATCCTTAATAAATCACCATTCCAAACTATTCAAACTTAGATTTCCAAATATGTTTTACTTGACTAATGTCTTAAATTACCCAAGTTAATTCCAATAAATTCTAAATCATCCTTCTAAGCTTAATATGAACATAATTCGGGGTATCAAGGTTCACTTATTCCAAATGCATTTCTCTTGACCAATATCTTTACTTGTCCAATTTAGCTCATATCATCCCAAAATTATCACTTAAGCTATGCCTTTAGCTCAACGAAAATTCAGGATATTACATATCCATTCCTACGTGTCCTAGTCTCCTATACCAAGTCCAAAAATTGTTAAAATCATTAGCACTAAAACACTTTTCAAAATTGCATGAAACACTAGATAAATCAATTGCATATATGTTTTCATGCCTATATCCCATAAATAAAAATTTACCATTTGATCATGCAAGATTTAGCCTCAAAAATCACTTTATATCCTTTATCACACAATTGGCTAATACTCAACAAATTATGTTTCAAACCATCAACAAGTAAAACATCTTCAATTATTGGATTAGAAATGTTACCTATGTTGCCAATTCCAATAATTTTACCCTTTTGGTTACCTAAAAGTTACGCTTCCTTTCTTGTCCTTGATGGAGGTGAACTTTGAGAAGTCTCCTGTTATATGTATCGAACATCCGCTGTCCAAGTACCATTAATCCTTAGCCGGATCACAAGTCATGTTAACTTTTTAGGTACTCAAATCTTTTTGGGTCCTTTGGGTTAAACTTTGTTCCTTTCGGAACCCAAATAAACTTATCAACATTTCTATTTTTAATCACTTTTGAAGGACATGCAAATGATTTGTGGCCAATAGCATTACAAGTATAACAAGTAGTCGGTTTTACCAAAAAGTTTCTATAGCTCTTTTTCTTTTGTCAGGGTTGATAACCCAAACCGGCCTTATCAAATGTCATCTTTTGCTTACCTAGGAGCATATTCAAAGTCTTACTCCCATTTGTGAAGTTAAGCACCATATTATCAAATCAACATTTTTAGCCTTAACATGGTATTCTCATTTTTTAGTAATTTAACATGCTCATTCAATTCATCATTTTTAATTTCAAGTCACTAATTTCATTTTCAATCGAATGAACACTTTCAACATGCTTATTTACCATGTAATCATTTTCCTTTTTCAACTTCTTATATTTAAGTTTAAGCAAGTTGAATTCTTCTAACAATTTATCACATTCATCACCTAACTCTTCATCATCACTATCATTATCATTATCATAAAAGGAAGTATTAAGTACCTCATCCTCCTTGGCCATGAAGCACATGTTGGCCACTTCTTCAACTTTGGATGATGACACTTCTTCAATATCATCCCAAGTAGCTTTAAGTGTCTTCTTCTTGAAGCCTCTTGTCATCTTCTTCTTCTTTTGAAGACAATCGGCTTTAATATGCTACAATTGACATGCCCTATAACGACCCGATTTTTCGTAACCTTTTAAAAATACGCTAAAATTTAAAACTTTTATTTAACCACTAAAACCCTCTTTATTTAAAACACTTTTAAATAAATATCAGAGTGCGTCTAACCGGACTGCCTTCGTTAAACTTGTTATGAAAATCCAATTAATAAAATGTAGAAGCGTTATAAAATCTTTTATTTAAAACATAGTGGAAGCGTAAATTACTTTTCTTTTGAAAACGTGGTAGAAGCGTAAATATTTCATTTACAGACAACTAATTAAAATATTCCTTTACATTTTACAACCCCGTTATTCTTTTTACTTTCGTTAGCTTGACCAGCAACAAGTCTCGTCCGTGCAAATCCTTCCTCAGTTGCTCCTAAATCTGTTCGTCATTTTTCCTATACCGCAAGTCATAAGCTATGAGCCTAATGCTCAGTAAGTGATAATACCTATCATAATACTACATGCAGTTTCAGTTTTCGTCTTTTTCTTAATCTTTTACGTTTTAATCATCGTTTTCGTCGTTTTCTTCTTATCTTTTTATCTTTTGTGTATTAGATCATCATTTTTGTCTTTTTCTCCTTATCTTTTGTCTTTTGCGTTTTAGTTGTTATCTTTCATTGGTCATTCTTTTTATCGTTGACCACTGATGTAGCAGCAATGACATAATTCGAAAGTCTGCTAACCATTGGTCGTTTGTCTCGACATAATCCAGGGACCTTGCAACTGATATGAGCAGCAATGGCATAATCTGAAAGCTTGCTAGTGACGATGGCATAATCTGAAAGCTCGCTAGCAGCCGTACCACAAAAGGCTTAGCCCCAAAGGCTTAAACGGCCTCGCGTCATATCGTTACTTTTTTCTTTTCTTTACTTTAATTGCATTAGTTATTTCTCATTTCTTTTCACTTTTTATGGCTTATTATTCATTCGTTATCTGTTTCTTCGTTCGTGATTTGTTTATTCGTTCGTTATTACTTTTTATGACTTATTATTTGTTCGTTATTTGTATCTGTTTCGTATGATACTCGTGAATGCATAAAATTTCTGAAAGCATAAATAAACATCGAAACATGTCGTAAAAGCAGTAAACAATGAAACGTGCGATTAAAACTATAAGCATGCTTGGAAAGTGGTAAGCAACGAAACATGTGATTAATAACTATAAGCATACTGTAAAAGTAGTAAACAACGAAATGTACGGTTAAAACTATAAAAAACGAAACATGCTAGGAAAGCAGTAAGCAACGAAACGTGCGATTACTAATTATAAGCATGTTGTAAAAGCAGTAAACAACGAAGCGTGCGGTTAAAACTGTAAACAAAGGAACATGCTAGGAAAGTAGTAATCAACAAAACGTGCGATTACTAATTATAAGCATGTTGTAAAAGCAGTAAACACTGAAACGTACAGTTAAAACTGTAAACAACGAAACATGCTAGGAAAGTGGTAAGCAACGAAATGTGCGATTACTAATTATAAGTATGTTGTAAAAGCAGTAAACAACGAAATATACGGTTAAAACTGTAAACAACGAAATATGTTAGGAAAGCAGTAAGCAACGAAATGTGTGATTACTAATTATAAGCATGTTGTAAAAGCAGTAAACAACGAAGCGTGCGGTTAAAACTGTAAACAACGAAACATGCTAGGAAAGCAGTAAGCAACGAAACGTGCGATTACAATTATAAGCATGTTGTAAAAGCAGTAAACAACGAAACGTACGGTTAAAACTATAACCAACGAAACAAACAAACAATAACTATGCTTCAACTATAACATTAATACTAATCACGTTCCTATTACACTATAACGTCATACATCTAATCCTCTATCATTGACGTATTATTTTTAATTTAGTCTTAAACAGTATAAGTACTATCCTATGGTATCCACCATTTGAATATGAATTGGGAGCCTATACTAATTAACTATATTATTATTAATATAATTTTCCTATATTACTTACCATCATTTTAGAAAATCATTTTCATCACAACTGTTAGTAAACTAACGTAGGAATACAACCTAACCACATAACTATCACTAAAGGCATGTACATAACAAAGAACCTATCATCGACATCATGCAGAAAATTACTTTGAGCAATGACCATATTATGGAAGCAGCATTCATCAGAGAGCAAACTACGGCTAACACAACAAACTACACAAAGAATCCTACTCTTGCGATGTAGGTCCTTTTGGACAAAACACAAGCATTATTTCTTACCTGGAGGCCTTAGCTTTACGAAGTTAGCACATAAATTATCCTTCACGAAACTTGAAGCACCAAAGACAACATAAATCCCTCCTTCACAGTCTCACATACTTCACAGAATCATCGCACTACGTCCATGGCCATAACTTCGTCATCTCAGCAGAACACCACTCCATCTTATTCTTCACTGCCATCATGCACTGTCAGTTCCTTCAAACCTTCCTAACACCTTCTCATCATGTCTTTTATTTCCAGATTATTCTGCGTTCTCCATTCTTCTAAAACCTTCTCCGTTTTCACATGAACACAGCAACATCACACGGTTTCCACACTTTCCCTCACTGTGTTCTCACTTTCTCGGTTATCACCAGCAACCCTTCACAGTTTCTCACGAAGAAACACAAAAGCAAGATATCTCATAATATATTCTCAAACTTTCACTCTTCTTCAAATACTCCAGAGCACTCAACCATATTCACAACAACTCCTCACGCCAGTTTCCTCTACATTTTAATAGAGCTTCCGCATGCTTTCTCTCTCCCAAATTCTCGTCCCTTCTCTCTCAATTTATAGGCCTCCAAGCAACTGACCATTCAACGTCTAAACAAATATAGAAGGCCACTAGACGCATATTTAATTATCTAGACGTTCAGATAATGAATCTCTTCACCTCCAGATGTTGATTATCATTAACAGACGGCCCTCATAAATGGCGGTCGATCGATTCATCAGTTAGTCGATCCACCACCATGCAGCCAAACGTCTGCCAATTTCTTCAAAAAACTTCTGCTTTCATGCCAGTTGATCAACCCGATCGATCGCCGACTCCAACTAAATGTTATACACATTATTCTCTGGATTATATATATATATACACACGTTATTTCCTTAACATGACACACACACACACACACACACACACACACACACACACACACACACACATATATCAATGTATATATTGTAACCATAATCTAAGGTCTTAATTGAAATTGTGATATCCTCCATACCACTTCATCTTCTTCAAACCAATATGTACCAAAACCATATATTTATATATATAAACATTGATATCATCTACCAATTTATACTATATGCTCCACCATTCTTCCTTCACACTACTCTTCGTTAAATCCAATTTAGGGTTCGCTAATCGTTGAAAAAATCACTCAGAAAATCGCGAGGACTGTAGTATGAATTTATACAAGGCAGATGACGTAGTCAATCCGCAAGGGATCATAGTCAATCCGCAGCAAGATCATAGTCCATCCGCGGTGGATCGTATATGATCTGTAGCTGACCATCAATATAATAACATTATTTTTAAAAATAAGGATTTGCGGCGGAACAGTGGACGATCTGTTGCAGACTGAAGTCAATGAGTTTAACGGAAAACGTAACTGAGGTGTTTGTTTCGTCCATTTCTCATAGTTCAGTGTGGTTATTTTGTTAGCAAAAAAAATTTATTGCTTGACTTGATATTGATAAAAAAGTACGATGGTTTCTTTGTCATTTTTCCTTAATTTTATTTTTAAAAAATTACTTAAAATATTAATTATCATTGACATTTTAGTATGGAGAGTATATTACACTCTACACACGAGGAATCCATTTTTTTCTATTCTATTAATATTTGTACTTACTTTACTATCATGTCCTAGCCTAGGAAAAATTACGGATAGTAAAATAAAAAACTATGTTGGGTATATTATATTTTCT
>CM039471.1:23607533-23632054 GCA_022433065.1 Begonia loranthoides
GGAAAAATTACGGATAGTAAAATAAAAAACTATGTTGGGTATATTATATTTTCTTTTTCCATCCCACTGTCATTAACACATCACTATACATTTGGGCGAGTGGGCCTATCCTACAACATATTATTTATCATAATCTTGATTTAATTATCTTATTAAAAATAATATAATAATAATAATTATATACAATATATAATATATGTAAGCTCGTAAATATAAATAACAATTAATTTTATTGTTCATTAGTTATAAAGTAATTATAATATATTATAAATAATTAAAATGAATAAATAAATAACAAATTGAATTTTAAAATTAATAAAGAGAAATAAATATAAATGAAAAAGGATGACCACGTCAAGGTGAGCCCTCATGGGTGGCTACTGCCATGAATAAGGAACTACCTTAATATATACATTTTTTGTAAGGGAGAATTTAATAAAATAATCACTAAATTAGGAGTTCAATAAAAAATTAATTATTAAATAATTTTTATTAAAAAATAAAATATTTAATTGTTGAAAATAAATTGTATAAATATCGTCCTTAACAATAACCTTATTTTAAAAATGAAAGAATACGAAGTTTTTTCTTGAAAATGTTTTCTCTTGTGCTTTGAATATCATTATTTGATCTTTGCCTCAATTTTTCAAAATACAAACCAAATATTTTCACATTTCTTTTTTCTTTAAAAATTACCGACAAAGACAAATCTTTTTCTTCTCAACAATTTTAACATTCTATTGTCATCTAATATGAATTTAAAAAAATAATTTAAAGAAATAACTAAAGTTTGATAAATCGAAGCAAATAAACAATTATCAGTGATCAATCGAAACATTTTCTTTTCTTCCTTGGGATTACTCTTTCCCAAAGATATCAAATTACTTAGAAGAATTCACAATTTGATTAGAAAGACGACGTCGTTCATTTGCGAAAAGTCGTATTTCTTCTAAAGAAAATAATGTTTTATGAGTTCTATGTCAAGAACTTACTTTTCGCAACAGAAAAACAATGTTACGTAGCAAAAAGACAACGTTACACAGAAAAAAGAAAACTTTATTTAACAGAAAACGTAACATCGATGTTTGCTTCGCTCATTGAAGGTTTTATTTATTAGCGAAAATTGTTTAGTGGTTGACTTAATTTCCCAAAATATATTGTTTTTACGCGTAAATTAAAATGGATTATTATAATTGGCGTCTAATAAAAGCAAAAGAATAACAAAAATAGATCAAATAAAAAAAAATACTTAGAACTTAACAAGTATGGAGTTGGAAACAGAATTTGGACTTTATTCTTTTTATTAAAAGAACCTAAAATTCAATTCTGTATCCACTAAGTTCTTTTCAGAGTTTACTCTTAAGAATGGATATCAATAAATTAAAAATTAATTTCAAAAAAACCTAAATAAATATATATATAAGAATAACAGCAGTGGCGCCCCCTCATTTGCGGCCATTGCTCTTGAACTGACTCTCTCCCTCTACTCTCTCTCGTAGAGAAAGCTCTGAGCTTGAAAATACTGATGGCGAACCCGCAGAAGAAGCATGTGCTCCTCTTCTACTGCGTTGAATGCGAAGACCTAGCTCGTAAAGTTTCAGCTCATTCGGACTCCATTACGCTCCAAACCATCAAGTGGAGGTCTCTTCTCTCACAATCCACTATAAATGCTTGCACCTTTGTTTGAATTGGGGGTTTTGTTAGTGTGAGGTGCAGTGAAGAGTATTATGCATTTTCGTTTTCATGGTATGGTCGCATTTTTCCACAGATAGATCTTCACCATTGCTTTTTCCTTAAACCGTCAGAAATTCCACTAGATTTTACTGGGATTAGTTTAGTCTCGTGATACATTTTTAAGTATGTGGCTATATCATCGATCATTTTTTCTCTAAATTCGTCCAGTGCTTACTTGAAATTGGTGAAAAGCAAATGACTTAGTTTGAAATTGTTGGAAGCCGCTGATTAAGTGGCCCTGAATCTTAACAAGAAATCAATGTCATTTCTGTGCTTGACTTAAACTATTCCTTCTTATTTTATGATTTTGCGATGATGTACAAAAACTCTTTTAAAACTTGTTTTATAAGCTAGCCGAATTGATTTGTAGAACTTTTGATGATGGATTTCCAAATCTATATATAAACAATGCTCAAGATCTCCGGGGGCAGCATGTGGCTTTTCTTGCATCTTTCAGCCATCCAGAAGTTATCTTTGAACAAATATCTGTCATTTACAATCTCCCGAGGTTGTTTGTGGCCTCCTTCACATTGGTGTTGCCCTTCTTTCCGACTGGCTCATTTGAGCGGATGGAGGAAGAAGGTGATGTAGCAACTGCATTTACCATGGCAAGAATGTTAACAAACATTCCCATTTCAAGAGGTGGTCCAACTAGCGTAGTGATCTATGATATACATGCTCTTCAGGTGAGTTTAACTTATATTGAAAATTTCGAGTTTTATGTTTTGCTCTATTTGAGTTTCTTTTAACGTGCATAATCGTTGTTAGCTCCAATTCCCCTTGCAGTCATCGTATTTGTTCTAATATAGAATTCAACTACTGAGAAAAAAAAATATATTGTCATGTTTTTTCTTTAAACATCTCATTTGTGCAAATTCCTCTTTGTTTTTAATGGATTCCATTCTATTCTCATGGTAAGTATTTCAACCACAATGAATTGTACAAATATGGATGAAGATTAAGAGCCACGAGATGCAGGAAGAGTTGTGTTGCCCCAAAAGGGAGTTAAAATCCATCATTAAGTAGTCTTAAGTTTTGCAACAAAAGCTCACGGCATCACAAAAAAAATGAACCAATGAGATTCATCGCTTAGTTTGGTTGATTGTTTGAAATATTTACCTATAAAAAGATGTTCAAAGTTCAAAGTTTAAAAGGTTTATATATGTATGTTCTCGTCAAATGGCTCATGATATTTATACTTAGATGTCTAACTTTTTATCCTTGGGCTCCAATATTTATTGATTACTGCTGCGGTTTTTCATTCCTCAACCAACTTGCACGCAAAGCATACCCCGAGTGTTAATAGTCAACTTTGATCTCTATCTATATGTTATAGCGTAGAGTCTTGGTTAAATGTTTGCATTTATATTTTAACTATTCCAGTAAATGTGGTTCTTTGAAAGCATTGCAACTTATGCATTGTTGATGCAGGAAAGATTTTATTTTGGAGATTATGTTTTGCCATTGTTCGAGACTGGGATTCCTCTTTTAAAGCAACGACTGCTCCAGCTCCCTGATTCTGATAATGTGATTACTTTTCCCATAATCCTGTTGTACTTTCTGTTACGGTCCATGGTATCTAACCAACTTACTGAACGTGTTCCAGGTAGTCATAGCATTCCCAGATGACGGTGCATGGAAGAGATTTCACAAGCTATTGGAGCATTATCCAATGGTAAATTTCAGCGTATATAGGAATGTATATATATTTATCGAATCAGACATGCATATACCAGGTATCTAAAAAAGCTCAATAACAGGTTGTATGTGCAAAGGTTCGTGAAGGTGATAAGAGGATAGTTCGGATCAAGGAAGGAATTCCAGCTGGTCGTCATGTTGTAATTGTAGATGATTTAGTTCAATCTGGTGGCACACTGATTGAGTGTCAGGTACTCCTCTGCCACTCACAATGCATACACTAGAATAACATGTACTTTGGATTTAAGGAAATTTCTCGGCCAAGTCTGCATTTTCATCTCGGTGCTTGCATCGGTCATTGAACTTGTTTAGTTTAATCTGTTCCGTCTTTATGAGTTAATCAATATCTTTCTTTTTCCTTCCATCTAGAAAGTTTTGGCTGCTCATGCCGCAGCCAAGGTAAGCGCATATGTGACCCACGGTGTTTTCCCAAAATGCTCGTGGGAGCGATTTGTTCACAAGGATGGTGAGTTTTTAGATGTGCTCAACAACCATTCTCTACCATTCTCGTTAGCATAATTGTACGCTAATTTGTTCGAGTACTAATTTCCTTTTAAGGTCTGGACTCTGCATTCTCGCACTTTTGGATCACCGATTCTTGCCCCCGCACTGTCAAAGCCATAGCCAACAAAGCTCCTTTTGAAGTCTTGAGTCTTGCAGAATCCATAGCCGATGCTCTGCAAATATGACCTGAAATATTTTTATGGGTGTTTTGAGATGTTGGGCAGGAATACTCCTATACCCTTGTGGAGATTCGAATGACGAGATATTGCCTCCTTTGCAAAATAGTCTGATGTGTAATGCAATCAGATTCAGACTGTCTCAACCATATTAAGATTGGCATAAAATAAAAAGTGTTTCAACATATTTGCCTCTGCCCGGCATAACTCTCTAAGTTGCACCATATCAAACACAGCACACTATGGCAGAGAGAGAGTATCCAACTATACATCCAATTATTTGATCAGATAAAATGTGTCTTGGCTACACATAAAAAGTGTCACATAGGAACAAAGGGTGTCTCCCCACTGTACACCTTATGAACAGTCCTAAGCCAACATTAGAACAAAAAAGAAAAAAGAAAATATATTAACATCAGAAATTTTACTGTGCAATTGGACTTGAAAGAGTGCTTCAATCTCAGCTCCAGATCAAACCCTACCAAAATGCAGTCCATTCCTTTGTATGTCACAATTTCTACAAAATAATCACTCGGCCTCCAATAGAAGACATTGCTTTCCTTTCATATACACCTGTTCTTTAATCTCTGCAATTAATTTACACGCTTAAATATGGGTGTAACAGTCAGAATTTGACCCGATATCTCAAGGCCAAGAATATGGTCCAACCCACTGTTATCTTTTCTCTGCTAGATTACCCTTTGGGCTGTCTAGAGGATCCCCCAAATAGGATCCATCCGGTTGCCGAATGCATATGTTCAAATTGCTGGAGAGAAATGCATCCTTGAGAAGAAATCCACACACTGAGAGGGTCAGCATTGGCATAACCGAAAAAGAAAAGATCATGTCTCAAAATAATTCACCTGATCACTTATTTCTTGACCCTCTGAGTGAAAGAGAATCGGCCTGCATCGCTTGTCTTCATTCATAAGGCTTGAATTCTGGAAATGTGTTACAAGCGCAGCCTTGCCTTGGATTCTAGCATAAGCCAGTGAGGCAACTTTCTCACTGTTAAACTTTTCCCACTTCTTCCCATTAAATGCCTGATATAATTATGTTAAATAAGTTTGAAGCATTAATGATATCCCTAGTATATTTCACAGCTGAATGAACTTCGAGAAGTTCGAAATTGTGATACTGAAATAGAAAACCGATAAAAATCATATGAAAATGTTGGATAGATGTATCCTACAGACAGAATGCCACAAAATAATTGACTGTCATTCAAATGTAAATCTTGAGAAAACTCAACAAATTTGGAAAAACTAACCTCATAGAAGGGGATTATTTGCTTAGGAGATACCATATTGATGAAGGCATAGCCCACATTGCACTTATTCTGCAAATGGAGAGATCATGTGAGTGGTTGCCAACTGGTGGCTGTTTTAACTATTTTTAAGTATTCCAGAAAAACTTTACCTTGAAGTCAATTGGCAAGTACAAAAAATCATAAGTACCACGATGACTTTCATCGATAGAAGCCAGCAACATTTTAGAAGTATACCTACAGCAAAGACATTTCATCAGTACAAAAGATACATCAAAGAAAACATTTCATAACAAAGTATCAAAAAAGCACTTACTTGTTAGGGATATTCTTAATCATCAGGGTTGTCCTAATATCTTCACCACCGATAATTTTTTCCAAATCAAGCTGATACTGCTTCTTGATATCCAGCTGGTTCATAGAACTCTCGACTCGTCGAGTGCGACTACGATCAAGCATTCCTTCACCAAGCCCCGGAAACGCACCATTGCTGAGGAAAATGGGACTTTGCCTAGGCAAAGACATCATTCTGTAGCTAGGTGACCCATTTTCAGTCAAATTCCCAGGAAGACCAACACCAGCACCTATAGGTGCACGGATACCCACGTTCATATAATTTCCATTGCTGTGACCAACACTTGAAACTCTGCTCCCCGGTCCAATTGGATTAATAAAAGCCATGTCTGGCGATTCTGAGAAGTACCCAAACTGTCTATGAAGTGGACCACCAGAGGGAGCAGATCCCACATGATGGAGTGAACCAAGCAAAGAAGTATGTGGATTTATATGTGCAAGACCTTGCCCCTGGCCACTCGATGTAAATGGTTGCCTCACAGATGAAGTTGGCTGAGCAACAGAAGTTGCATGATCAGAGTAAGGGGACGGACTTCCCCAGAGAAACTGCTGACCAGATAATGTTCCAATGTTTGAAGGTTTTGAGTTCGAATCACCGAGAGAAGATGCCAGTCCTGGACTTGTGCTAAAGTGGCATTCCGGAAAGGATTGATGATTGTGATATAATGTTCCTTGCGTTAAACTAAAGTCGGAAAATATTTGATTCCCATGATTAACCCTTCCCTGGTCCTTTCCTATCGGAGCCATTTTTGCAGTACGAGTTAAATGAGGTGACAGAATAGAAGCCAAACCAGATAAATGATTGCTGTTCATGGGACTAAAAGTTCTCAGACCTGGGGATTGGCTAAAAGGATGCAAAGAACTATTTTCAACTGGGCTTCCAATTTGAGCCCAGTGGCCTGCTACAAAGTTTGATTATCTTAGTAGGCGACTTATAATGAATGAGTGCTAACAAGGCTCTGGTCTAATGAGTATAAAGAACAAGGCATAAAACAATTGAATATATAAAATTTTTATCTACATTACCTGGAGGTGAATTCGACAATGGTGAACCAATTTGCTGTCGAAAATTTTGAGCCTTGTCTTGTTCTTGCTCTTGACTTAGTTGTTGGATCAAGCTAGACATAATTACAAATACCATAAAGTTTCTTATAAAGAGATCAAAAGACAATGAAAGAGTTAATAAGAGAGGTAAAGAGAGGTCTTAACTCAGGAGTATAAAGTACAAAGGAAAAAAGGTTTCCTACAGCATGGAATTTATTTAATAATAAAATACATGAAAATGGAGATTTAATTCTAAAAAAGAAAGAAAAAATAAAAGAAAGTAACAAATGAAAATCTAAAAACCAGTAAAAATCCATCATTACATGAGAAGTACTACTAGTCTTTAACTTGGGAAGAGAAAGAGAAAGAAAAAAATTACATTTTTGGATGTGATATTATTTTTAATAAATGGTGTGATATTACTTATCAACTTGAAGCTCCCTGAACCTAATTAACACTCATTTTGAGCATCGCTCAATATTTTATTTGAAATTATAGCACATCAAAGCTTACTTTCGACGTGCCCCTCCAGGGCGACTTGGTTCGAGTTTTATTCTTTTCCCAGCTATATCACTTCTATTTAATGCTCTCAGAGCTGCTTCTGCGCTTCTAACGTCATAAAACTCAATGAACTTATGGTGCCGCTTGTGTGGTGTTTCCCTAATCTGCATGACACGGAGATTTATAATAACTATCCACGAAGAAAGACATTCAGTAACATATATTATCAAAAATAAGAATATGCACCTCTTTCACTTCCCCATAAGCCCCAAATATTTGTCGAAGATCATCATTTGTCACTGATGCATCCAAATTAAACACCACAAGAGTTCCCTGATTAACATCCTTTTCGGACGGATTATCCTGATCGTAGAAGGAAAAACATTTATTGTTTTGAAGATGGTACAACCAAAAGAGCCAATTAAATTATGAAAGCTAGAACTCCGTCCAAACCTTGGGTATAGAAAAATGAATGTCAAGTTTCCTTCGTCTTATGGGCTTGTTCTGCAGCGCACGCATAGCAGTTCGAGCAGAACGAATATCATAATATGATATCATGACAAATCCACGATGCTTGCATGCAGTATATAAAGTTCTAATATCACCATATTGCTAAAAAAACAGAAAAGCAGTTCAAAATCATTAAGACTTAGAAGAAACAAAACCAACAAATGAAATGGTTTAAAGAAAAATGGATGTGAGACAATTATAACGTAACATCACGAGGAAGTCACTCATTCTGGCACCAACTAATTATTTTTGTAAAATTCATTGAAAAGTACAGTCAATAGTTCGATTGGACTAATAGGCAATCCATATTTTTCAAGATTAAAAGCTCAGACATTTACAGATTCAAAAGAAATGGTTACACATTCGACAAATGGTAGATGGCCAAACGAACACTGACGTGCAAGCAACAACTTGTATATGCAATGAATGCACATGATCTAACATCCAACCATCCACAGGGGTGAAATAAAAAGAAAGCAATTTCTTCTAACTATCACTAAGCCTTTGTATTAGAAAAAAAGATGGACCAAAGCAGACAAAAAGAAAGGAAACTCCTAGCACCATTAACATTTTCTAGTTCATGAACGAGAAATTACTACACTGACATATTACTACACAATGAATAATTCCAATCTATTATATGTATTTCAAACACATATCACATATATGTCAAATAAATAGTCTACAAATTGATGAATCCATCCATTATAATTGGAGCTTTATAAGAAAATCATTAGATGTTTTCATGCTATAACTAAGTGGCGTAACATTTAACACCAATGAATCAACTCCAAATCCCATAGATAAGTTTATTTTCAGTCAAAGATAAAACAAAAATGATTTGTAAGTCCTCAAGTAAACTGCAATAAAAGTATATCCAAGAATAACTGGAAAATTTTAAATAATAATTGACTACCACGTCAATGAAATAGAAAAAGACAGCAAAGCAGGCTGAAAATTTTAAACTCAAATGCAGTAACTCCATCAATGATTATTACCTCAAACAGAGATTTTAGTTCAGAGTCTTCAACATTACTATTGATATTTCTCACAAATAAAGTCCTTGATGGATGTTCACCGTAAGGATGTTCTCCAGCAACAGTTCCCGTGCCATTTGGAAGAGAAAAATGACCATTTTCTCCATTGTTATCAGCTATATTTAACTTTGACAAATCAAGAGTAAAGTTCTCTTGTGATTCGAAATCTAATTCCATTCCACCTCCACTGCCAAAGAGATCACATTCTTCCAAATCCTCCAGTTGACTAGGCAACCCACTTAAGTCAAAATCATCCATTAGACCAGCTAAAAGATCATCATCACCAGGAAGCAGGTTTCCAATTGTGTTTGATTCAGGTTCTTCAACGGGATCTTCACAATAATGCTTTCGGTCTATGTCATTTGGTGCAGGCGAGTCACCATCAACCAGTTGACCACAGATCTCAGAATTAAAATTCACTGCAATTGTAAATTGAAACTCATTTTTCTATTTGAGTGATAGAAAACTAAAGTCACCTAAGATAATGATTCAAGCATACCCTTCTCATGTGAAAGGACTGGCAATGAGCTGGAAAATAAACTAGCATCAGATGATGTATGATAAACATTAGCTCCGCGAGAAATCCCCCACATGCCACTGCCCCCTTTCCTGGCAGCGTCAATTAAAGAATTCCCAACTGAAGCTGCAAAAATAATTGCCCACGATAACATGACATTCTACCATAGACTTTCACAATTAAAGAATCCCCCCATATGTTAAGTACATTGCTGACATATCAATAAAAAGCAGGAGACAACATAACATTCTACCAGACTAACACAAAGGAAGAATACCTTTAGATCCCAAGAAAGCGTCCTCGTATTGCTGTTCCATTTCCTTATACCCTCTGCAAAGGCAAAGAAAACAAAACGAATTTGGAACTCGAGCAGTGACTGTTATTAGGCCAATAGAAGTATGCGAACAAACTTCGAATGTAAATTGCAACGCAATTTACAAAGAATCAATCATTAAGTTTCACTAAATTCTTAGTTTTGAAAATTCACAACTGAAATGCATCATTAGTTCACAGCCAGGTTTATTCCGTCAGTAGAAAATTAAAAGGAACAAACTTTAATGTCAAGCATATTCACCTGGTCTAGTTAACAAGAAAGCCAGATAAAAGATCAAGCCCTAAACTTTATTACAACTTGCTTTTTTCAGACATGCACCATTAAGCATAGTGTATGACCAATCTCTAGCCAAGATTTCTTCATCCCGCTCCCTTCCCCCTTTCATAAAAATCTTAAGCTAAGATTGACAAGGTCCGCACAAGGACACTATTAAATTCGACTCTATAACTTTCATTCTTATGAATCAATTACGGAATTTGATATATTTCTAATCATATGAGCATTTTGAAAAGCATCTCGATATTGTAAATCTAACCAGTGTGAGAAAACGTCGTGCAAAAAGAAATTGGTATTAAGTTCGAAATACTGAACTTCCAAGAAATAATGTTGACCGCTGAGAAAAAAAGAACCGAAAAGACCAGGAGCACATATAATTCAACTACTTCCAAGTCAACGGCGGTCCAAACCCAATTTTACCATATCCGTTGAACTAAAGGAGCTTTTTTTCAACACAACCATTAACTTTCACCAGCTCCATAGCATTTCTTTTCAATTTCACAAACCCTTAAATATCGAAAGTCCAGCAAATCTCCTGAACCCGCGAAATGAAACGACCGATCGCATGCAACTCTTCAATGACTAAATAAATTAAACCAACCCAATTTTCAAAAAACAACGAAATACCTCAAGCAATTCAGAAGAAAAAAAGTAAAAAAAAAACGATACAAAATACCTGGAAGCGAAAGATTAAGAGCGCGATGTCTATATCCAAGAACAGTGGTTAGAGAGAGAAGGCATAAGCAATTGAAGAGTAGGTAAATTTCAACGCGGAAACAGGTGTTGGTGAAGAAATTAGAGGATAATAGAGGGGAAGAAAATGGGGGAAGGAAGGAGAGTTACGTAGAAGAAGAGTTACGTAGAAGCAGAGAAATCAATTTCTTCTACTCTTTTACTTCCTCTACTCTCGCCGGGAACTCTCAAAGAAAGAGAACATTGGCAAATGATTGGAAGGAAGGAGTACAAGAACAGGCAAAATATTTGGGATAAACAATTAAATTAAAAATAAAATAAATCGAATATAGATAATATATTATTTTAATTATTTTATAAATGATTAAATAAAGGTAAATGACAAATTAACCATCGTACTTTGTGTTCAATGACAAGTCAAACATTAAACTATTTTTGTTAATAAATTAATCACTAAACTATGAAAAAAAGTCTCAGCAAACATCGTTGTCACGATTGCCATTAAACATATTGACTTCGGTTTGTAGCAGATCATCTACTGTTTTGCCGCGGATCATTATTTTTAAAAATAACGTTATTATATTGATGTTCCGAGGCAGATTGGGACACGATCCATGACGGATTGACTACGATCCTTCGTAGATCGTAGTCAATCTGCAGCGAATTGATAATGATCTATCACGGATCATCGTGCGTCTTCTGCCTTGTAAAAATTCATACTATAATCTTCACGATTTTCTTAGTGATTTTGTCAGTGATTAGGGAACCCTAGAGATTTCTGAGAGCTGAATTGTACCGCATTTTGGCGAAGCTGAAGCATTTTTTGAATACCAAATGGCGTCTTGGAGTGTCAAGAAATTTGTTATTAACCGCCAAGTTGAAGTGGGGCCCACGTCGACAGTTTTGGCAAATGAAATACGTGCAATTGGATACAAAGCTGCTATAGTGTTGCATTCTGTTTCGGCTACTCTAGACAAAGAGGAGTTCCGTTCATTATGCGAATCCAGTAGTGACGAAGACATGGACATGATCAAGAGTAGGCCTAGATGCCCAACACAAGCAGTATGCATGTTTGCTTATATGGGTCTTGGCAAGAAGTATAGTTAATTGAATAAAATTAGAGAAGAAATTGTCGATCATGTGTTGAAGAATGGGTACGAGATAAAATTCACCCACAATGATGCTCATCAGTTGCGGGTTGTCTGCCAGGAAGGATGCACGCCTAAAAAATGTAAGGTGAAATAACGTTTCAAATAAAGTGCTATAATGACGTTCACATTTGCTCGAAAAAGATGGAAAGTCGTCATGCCTCTGCCAAATGGGTGGTAGTGCATTACTTGGAGATATTTAAAAGTCAAGCCAACTAGGACCTTTCTTCCATAATTGAAACAGTCAGGAAGGACTTTAACATCAACATCACACCCAGCCTTGCTAGAAGGGTAAGAAATGTGGCAAAAAAAATTAATGAAGGGGATGACAATGAGAAGTACAAGTTCATATGGTTCTATGCCGAGAAGATTTGGAGGTCTAATCCTGGAAGCTCACTGCATGTTCAGCTAGAGATGAGTGCATTTAAAAGGAAATACATGTGTTTGGCTGCATATAAGATGGGGCTGTTGAATTATGGTAGACCTGTTATTTGTTTGGATGGTTGCCACTTAAAAGAAGTGACTCTAGGCCACCTGCTCACTGCTGTCAGCGTCGATGGGAACAATAGAATGTATCTGATTGTTGTAGCAATGGTTGAAACACAAAATAAGAATTCTTGGAGCTGGTTTCTGGAATTGTTTCTCGATGATCTAAACACCCCATCTGGCAATGGGTGGACAATCATTTCTGACCGACAAAAGGTGCGGTTGATTATTTTTGCCTTCTATGTTCATGTTACGCGTCATTGTGTACCAATGTTTGATTCATACTGTGAATCTTTGTTGTAGGGACTGGTGCTAGCTGTCAAAGAGGTGGCAGGGCAAGTGGACTATCGGTTTTGCATTCGACATCTGTATGTCAATTTTCAAAAACAATTTAAAGGAAGGTTGTTCAAGGATATAATGTGGGCCGCTCTAGAACCACAATGGAGAGGCACTTTGAGAGAGAGATGGCGAAGCTATTTCTGCTTGACTCTGTAGCCCACAACTACCTACGAGGAATAGATACGAGATGTTGGGCCAAACATGTCTTTTGCTCCATCCCAAAATGCGACATAAGCCTCAACAACCTAAGTGAGTCCTTTAATGGCTGCATCCTACCAACCCGGGACTAACCGATTCTCAGTATGTTCTAGATCATACGAAAGGGCATCATGAGAAATATCGTTAAAAAAAATAAAAAGATGGTGCGCTCGACGGACCTTTTGTGTGTGCAAGTCAAAAATTGGCTTGCTAGACTACAATTTGTAGGTCGCAATTGGAGTCCCCAGTTATCAGTAGTTGCCCAATTTGAGGTCAGCAATGGTAACAACCAGTACCATATCGATTTGGACATTCGTACTTGTAATTGTTACTGGTGGAAGTTAATTGGCATCCCATGTGTCCATGCAGTCCCGTGTATGCAATTTATGAGGAGATCTCTTGAGGACTTTGTGCATGAGTGTTACCACCGAGAAACATACATCGCGATGTACTCTCACTTTGTCCTCCCCGTCAGTGGACAAATAATGAGGCAACCCAGGATATGGTACTACATGCATCCTACCAACCCAGGACTAACTGATTCTCAGTATGTTCTAGATCATACGAAAGGGCATCATGAGAAATATCGTTAAAAAAAATAAAAAGATGGTGCGCTCGACGGACCTTTTGTGTGTGCAAGTCAAAAATTGGCTTGCCAGACTACAATTTGTAGGTCGCAATTGGAGTCCCTAGTTATCAGGAGTTGCCCAATTTGAGGTCAGCAACGGTAACAAACAGTACCATATGGATTTGGACATTCGTACTTGTAACTGTTACTGGTGGAAGTTAATTGGCATCCCATGTCTCCATGCAGTCCCGTGTATGCAATTTATGAGGAGATCTCTTGAGGACTTTGTGCATGAGTGTTACCACCGAGAAACATACATCGCGATGTACTCTCACTTTGTCGCCCCGTCAGTGGACAAATAATGAGGCCTCTAGTGACGCATCTTGATCCAATTATGTCACCCCTATTTAAGAGATGTCCTAGAAGGCCGCAAAAACGATGAATACGAGATGTGGACGAGGCCCCAAGCCGAACAATGCTACCTAGGAGACATCTAAACATGACGTGTGAACAGTGTGGGGGTATGTAGCACAATTCCCGCACGTACGAAGGTAGAGGCCCAGAGTCCAGTGCATATGGCGCTCGCCGATCTAGAGGCAAAAGTGGCAAAGGAAGGTCGAATGACACATTTATGGGTTTCAGAGTCCCCAAGATAGCCCTTGAGACAGTTCCCGACATAGCTCCCGAGACGCAGGTGAGCACATTATTGCGTTTACATTTCCATGTGTTATGTTTTAAACTATGCTAATTTTATTTGCAATGTGTTATGTAGGAGTATGATGCTCAAGGTCCACAAACAGAAACAAACACGAATGTTGACCTTAACCTTCCTTGATTAGAGAAGACAACGCACAATCAAAGTAACAATTAACTATGTGTTGAAACCAAATATTCATCATCAACAATAGTTTATTTGTGTAATACCCTGAATTTTTTATATTGGAATTTATTAAGATAATTGGAAAGTAATTGAGGCTATTTGGATTAATTAGATAATTATCGGGGTATTATCAAGGACATAACCGTATGATTATAATTTAACGGAAATTGTTGGATGATAATTATGATTAAATTAGTAGGGTAATGTCATTGAGTCATTAAATTACAAGAGAATGGAAATGATGGGATAAATTAGAATTGGTTGGAATTAAGAATTTGGAGGATAATTAAATAAAGGGATTAAAGTGGGAGAAGATGAGGTCTGAACGATTCAGCTGAACTGGTTTATGCTAATTGCTGATTCGGTCTTGGCTTAAGAGAAATCAAAAGGGGGAAATCGGGTCTGCTGAAGAATGAAATAGAGAGAGAGAGATGCAGAGGGCGATGGGATTGGCTGGAGGTGAACGGCGAACGGCGAATGGCGAACGCAAGGGCGAGGCAAGCTGTTCAGGGCGGTGCCCGTCGGTCGATTTCTGGCATTCGATTGCTGCGGCGAACTATTGCGGCGTCTAGGGCTCAGGTTGTTACTGCTCGCGGGATAGATCGATAAAGCTCCGAGGTTAGGTGAGTTGCGATGGTGAGTGTTCTGTCGATTTTGAGTATCTGGTGATGCTTGGCGGCGACAGGTAGCAATGAATGGTCGATGGCGAAGGCGAGCTACGATCGTCGTGAAGGAACGGCTGGACAGGGGGCTTCGATTCTCAAGGCAGCTACTGGTTTGGTTTGCTCACGATTGGAAGTAACCGATCCATCCGTTGGTTCTTGGTGAAAGACGACAGCTTGCAGCTCAAGTTGTGGCTGAAGAATCTGCCCCATTGCTTGAATTATGGGATAAACTGTTATGCATTTCAAACCTAGTCCTCTGAGTATAAATTCAGGAGATTGTGAGAGGAAGATCAGCTGGTCTTGTTTGCTAAAAATGAAAAAGAGATTGAGAAAAGAGAGGAACTCTCTGGAGAAACGAGAGAGAGCAGTAAAGGAGGGGTAAAAGCCATGAATAAATAAAGAAGAAGAGGAAAGAAGATGGTGATCTACTCCTGGTCTTCATCTTAGGTGTTCTTCTGCTATTGATATGTAATTTTATTATGGCCACATATATATTTGGGTAATGAGCTGAATAATGTCCATTGTTTTGTTGTGAACCGTGAGTGAGGGCAGCAAAAGACAGAAGATGATGGTGATTGAGAATGTGGACTGTTTCCTGCTCTCATGTTGTTAAGGTGACAATGTAATACCTCGACTTTTTAAAGTTGGATAATTATTTAATTATCGGAGTATTACGAAGGATGTATTCGTTAAATTTAAATTATGGGAATTTATGTGATTAAAATAAATACTAATTTAATGAATTTAAATCATAATGTTTGAGATTAATTTAATTGTTTTACATTAAGGAATAAATTGGTTAAATTGGAATTAAAATAGATGTTAATTTAATAAATTATGGTATTATGTTGGGATAAATAAATTAAAGAGGAAAAATTAAAATGAAAGAAGAAATACTTAGAAGAATTAGAATTATAATGGAGTGAAGAAATGGGAACTTATAATGTAAAGGGGTATGCTGAGCTGGTTCATCACAAACCGGTCCAGTGTGGAAATAAGCAAAGTGGCCTTCGGCCATTCTGCGAATGAGAGACAGATGAACGAGAAAGAGAGGGAGATAGGTGAAAAAGGAAGAGGCGAGGGAGAGAGATTGGGTCGGCAACGTCGGACGGTGAAGAGCAAGGAGACGCGCCGGTGAGCGAGCGAGGCGACGAGGTGGGCTTCCGGCGGTGTGCGACTCCTGGCATGCTATGATGATGATTTAGGGCTCGCAATTTCGGGACTTCCACTGCGGCGTTTTCCGGCAGTGATTCAAGGGTGCGTCGGGAAGCGTGGCTCACTGTTCGCGCTATTGTGGCTTCCGGTTTGGGCTGGACCGGCCAGAGGCCAGTGGTCCAGCTTTCGATTTGGATGGATTTTGTTGTCTGCTATACAGACAACACCATCTTGTCTCCAGAATTCATACGTAGCGTGGGGGACAACCTCTGAAGCAGGAGGAAATTTGGGGGTGGGTGGGTTTGTCTTCTAGCATGGGTACTTTAAATGGGCAGAGGCAGAGAGTGAGAGGAGATGACAGCGTCTCCTCTCTGGAATTGTTGAGGGCCGAGATAGAGAGAGGGAAGGGCAGGGAATGGCTTGGGTGGGCCGAAACTGAAGCTACCAGAGCCAGAGTTAGAGCTGCTGTCGAAGCTAGAGTGGTTTGTCCCAATTTTTGGTTCATCAAATGGTAAGACTTGGGTGTGTCTTGGCTTGAGGAAGCCATACACCGCAAGTGTGTGCGTGAGTGGTAGAGTATGTCTGTTTTCTGTGCTTTAATACTCTATATGTTTTATGTTATGCTTGGAGGATTTGTGTGTTGGATTTATATGTTAGTTTTCTATGCTTTGCTTTCACTGTAGGTTCATGTATATTCCTCTTGTTGTTGCTGTGTGTTTGATAGTATTAGTTCTAGAGCTTATTGGTTGATTTGTTGATTTCTTTGCTCTTTGTTTTGTACATATATCTCTTTGTTTTGTACATATAAATTGGTGAGTGGAAATTGTTGTGAAGTGTAGAGTGGTTGTTTGTGATTAGCATGTCGACTAGAGTAACGAATTTATAATTAGAACTTAAGCATGCTTAGGTTAATTTAATTAACAACCATGTTAATTAATAACTTAGCTAGTTTACTAGTTATCGATTTAGTTGTTAATTCATTAAAAGTGGTTAATCAATCGAGTGCATTAATCTAATCGATTTAGTCAACCTAAGTAAATTAATAAAAGCATGTGAATAAACTTAGGTTGTAAACTTTTTAAGCATGTTATCGTTCTTTAATCTTGCAGTGCATTGTATGTCCGTTATGGTTGTTATATGAATTCTCTTCTGTATGTTGTATGTACTTTTAGTCTTAGGCATCGTAACGATAGAAGCAATTAGGAAAACCACCATGGAGTGGCCATAATCGAGTGAGGTTAAGAACTTATCATTCCTTTATCAGGATTACAAGGCTAAATAACATAATTAATTAGAAACCATAGGATTCCCCAAACTCTACGCTTTATGTACGAGCTATTCCTAAAATACATAACTAAAAGATTGGTTTGAGGTGGACCATTCCAAAGAATTAAAGAGAGGCATCTCATATGCATAAACTCATACTCTTACTGGGCCTTTAGGCTCACGTCTTACTTGTGGTGTAGGTACACACGACGCACAGAGTCTTCGAGCAACTGAAGAAGCAGTGGATGAGAGATTTGCACGAGCGAGCTTATGGTTGGCCAGGCTACGAGAAGGAAAAGATAATTTGGGTTGTAATTTAATTTAATTAAGTTTTCTTAAATTGTAATTAATTACGCTTAGTTTATTTCGTTAAATTATTTACGCTTCTGCCATGAACGTTTTACTTCTGCAAGAAATGGTTTAAGTGTTTCTAACGGCCCAGCTTGCACTCTGATATTTCTTTCATAAAAGCTTTGAATTTTAACACGTTTTAAAAGGGATTTACGAAGAAAAATCCGAGTCATTACAGACAATCTCCTTTCAATAATTTCAACTCATGAATGTATCCTGTAAGTGAATTCTGTTGTGGCTGTAAAGAAGTTGTTTGTGATGGAATATTTCAATTACATTATCTCTATCTACTTGTGGGCATTTGATTGTTGACTAAAGGGTATTGTGTATTGTGGATAGTGGGTTCTATTATGTGGTTTGGCCTCTCGGTGTTGATGTTGGTATGCTATACACATGTTAACAATGGATATTGATTGATTCAAATGTTAATGGACTGCCTAGTGCATGGAAGCTTATATGCTAGTTGAAATTCATTTACTGGTTCTTTGTTTTGATGATCACTTTAACTGCTGTATGAAATGATGAATATAAATATGTTGTATTGATTTGTGTTGAATTGTACTCTATCATTTGGGATGAATGTTACGTCACTGGAAATACTTTGTTGTTTGGATTGGTATTCTATGAACTGCTCTCTATGTGTAAAACATGATGGAAATTATAGGATTAAAAACAGGAAATTAATGTGGGATGAATTATGTTCTACCGATTACAGTTTAGCCTTGGTATTGATTATGCATTTGTGGGTATTGTTGTATGTTTATAATGCTCTATACATTTCAGCAATGGAACGTTAATGTGATGGAATTGGTTGGTTAATCTGTTTTGTTGGATTAATCTATTAAGTTGCGTTATGGTGATTGAGTGGTTTCCTTTAGGAATCCTATTAAGTAACATATAAAAATTAAGAGTAGGAAAGACGTTCATATTTATAGGTTGATTAAGTGATTAGATTAATAATTAAATGTTATTAATTGTGAAGGTACTAAAGAAGGAAGAAAAGGATAACGGTTAAGCATTGAGCGCTTTAAGCAAACGAGGTAAGTGATATGCATGTGTTTTGGTCCTTTGGGCCCTACATCGCAAGAATAGGATATGCATGTTTCGTTGCTTACCGCTTTTCTAGCATGTTTCGATGTTTACAGTTTTAAATGCACGTTTCATTGTTATTAGTATATGATTAAGCATGCTTCATTGTTTACCGTTTTTAAGAGAACGTTTCGTTGTTTACAGTACTTAAATGCACGTTTCACTGTTTACTGTTTTTATAGGATGTTCTATGAATCGTACGTTGATTGTTTATTTACGCTTTCATATGAACTGTTGTATGCATTCATGAGCATCACGCATAACGATTTTTAAAAGAATACGAAAATGATTTTCATACACAGTTTTGAAAAGGAAAGATGGAAAATGAAAAGAAGTACGAACGAACAGAAAACGAAAAGAAAATACAAAGGAACGATTAAGAAAGATAAAGAAGAAGATTCTTGTGGACCAGTAGGCCAAGCCCAGCGCAAGAACAAAAGAAAAGAAAAGATAAAGAAGAAGATTCTTGTGGATCGGTAGGCCAAACCCGGCGCAGGAACAAAAGAAAACAAAATAAAAGATAAGTAAAGAGAAGAACATAAAAAGAGAAACAGATACAGATACAGAAATAGAAACAGAAATGGATATGGAAAAGCTATGAGCACAAATACCGAAATGGAAACGGGAACAAAAACATAAACGAAAACGGAAACGGAAACGAGTTTCCATAAATGGAAACAGATACAGATATAGATACGGATATAGAAATAGACATGGGAATAGATACGGAAATGCGTAAGATCACGGATACCGAAACGGATACAGAAACAGGAACAGAAAGAAAATATATAAATGTGAAAAGATAAAAGAACAAAAGAAAGAGAATAAAAAGAGAAACTGCATACAGTTTTAAAATGCCACAACATGTACATGTAGTATATTAGGTATTATCACTTACTAAGTGTTAGGCTCATAGTTTATGTCTTGCGATCTAGGTACAAGTATAAGACATATAGCGAATAGATTAAGGAGCAGTCGATGAAGGATTTGCACGGGCGAGACTGTGGCTGGCCAGGCTAAACGAAAGTAAAGAGAAAACAAATTTTGTTAATGTAAAGTAACATTTTATTGATTTATTGTCTTTTCAAATGAACGATTTATGCTTCCATTGTAAATTGAGAAAAAGAATTTTTAATAAGTATTCCGCTGTTTATAACGATTTTAGTAATGAGTCAAAGTAAAAGGGATTTTAACGGTTCGGTTTTCATAAAAGAACTCTGATGTTTATTTAAAAATGTTTTCTTCTATTGTTTTATAAAAGAAAAGAAAAAGTTTTAAATTTCACGTATTTTTAAATGTAAGAAAAATCGGGTCGTTACAGTTGGTATCAGATTATCCTGGGTTTTAAAATCGGTTCTGTAGACTGCCTGCTAGCACAAGCTTCGACGTGGAAATACTCCATCAACTGCAAGTAAGTTATTAAATTTAATTTTCCCTAAGTTGCAATTATTTTATTCTACAACGAAAGGTATCATGGCTAGAAGACAACGAACGATTGGGCAAGAAAGCGATGCGAGTGTTGCGGATGAAACGATCAATAGGTTGACAACGTTAGTGGAACAACAATCTTATCAATTGGAAAGACAATCTCAAAACTTGGAGAAGCTTATGGAAATAATTGCGTGTGGAAACGAACGAGTTATGGAACAATGAGTGGCTGAACAATAGAATGTAAGCTGGAAGAAATTGCAACGATTACGACCACCTCAGTTTGACGGAGATACTATAGACCCAGACGGTGCAAAAGAATGGATTAGGACTTTGGAAGACATGTTTGCATATGCCAAAATAAAGGAATAGGAAATGGTAGTATGTGCCATGTTTATGATGGTTAAGGATGCAAGATTTTGGTGGGACTCAATCAAGATAACAAAGGACGTGAATGCAATGACGTGGACAGAATTCAAGAAGATTTTCTACAACAATTATTTCAATCGCTCAACGAGGAAGAGGAAATTGGTGGAGTTTACTCAGCTACGACAAGAATGATCAGTTTCGGAGTATGTGCACAAGTTTGAGGTATTATTGCGATTTTCTTCGCATCTGATGAGCAATAATGAGCATAATGTACATCATTTTGTTCAAGGACTTAAGACAGAAATTCTTAAAGGTGTTATAATATCAATAGCTCAAGATCTGTATTATTCGGATGTGGTATCAAGAGTTTTTGGACATTGAAGAAATTAAGAATCGGATCTTAAAGCAGGACATCTTTGTTGCAAGAATACAGTTATATGAATGGAATGAAGCAGGTACATCTAGTGGAATTAAGAGGACATGTGACGATGAAGACCAGTATGCAAAGGGCAAGCATGCGCGAAATGAGTCAGATACTACTTTGGTTAAGGTTCTTCGTGTTGGATCATGTCCAAAGTGTCAAAGGAACCATTATGGTGAGTGTAGAGCCGGTGCAGGGCAGTGTTTCAAGTGCGGCGAGATGGAATATTTGGTCAAGAACTATCCAATGTTAGGAAGGAAACCAGCAAAAGTTGTAGCAAAATGACTTCAATCTCAGTAGATGCAAATGAAAAGTGTGTTTGTGAGGTCATTTGAGGTTATGGCATGATTAGTAGTGTTTGTAATTTATGTTATTGTATCGAATTTTGGATCAAGTTTTGGTATTTGGAACCATTAAGAATGTAATGTAATTATTATTTCTACAAGTTTCCTTTTGTCATTGTTATGAATTGGTTGATGAGCTTGAAAACGCTTACGATTAGCTAAATTTTGAAGACGAAATTTATATAAGGAGGGTGGAATGTAATACCCCAAATTTTTATATTGGAATTTATTCAAGATAATTGGAAAGTAATTGAGGCTATTTGGATTAATTGGATAATTATCGGGGTATTACCAAGGACGTAACCATTAGATTATAATTTAACGAAAATTGTTGGATGATAATATGATTAATTTAGTGGGGTAATGTTATTGAGTCATTAAATTAAAAGAGAAAGGAAATGATAACGGTTAAGCGTTGAGCGCTTTAAGCGAACGAGGTAAGTGATATGCATGTGTTTTGGTCCTTTGGGCCTCATATCGCAAGAATAGGATATGCATGTTTCGTTGCTTACCGCTTTTCTAGCATGTTTCGATGTTTACAGTTTTAAATGCACATTTTGTTGTTTACAACTTTATTAGTACATGATTGAGCATGCTTCATTGTTTACAGTTTTTAAGAGCACATTTCATTGTTTACAGTATTAAATGCACGTTTCATTGTTTACTGTTTTTATAGCATGTTCTATGAATCATACGTTGACTATTTATTTACGCTTTCATATGAACTGTATATGCATTCATGAGCATCAACGCATCACGATTTTTAAAAGAATACGAAAATGATTTTTATGCACAATTTTGAAAAGGAAAGACGGAAAACAAAAAGAAGTACGAACGAACAGAAAATGAAAAGAAAATACAAATGAACGATTAAGAAAGATAATAAGAAGATTCTTGTGGACTGGTAGGCCAAGCCCGACGCCGGAACAAAAGAAAAGAAAAGATAAAGAAGAAGATTCTTGTGGACCGGTAGGCCAAGCCCAGCGCAGGAACAAAAGAAAACAAAATAAAAGATAAGTAAAGAGAAGAACATAAAAAGAGAAATAGATACGGATACAGAAACAGAAATGGAAACGGATACGAAAATGGTATGAGCACAGATACCAAAACAGAAATGGAAACAGGAATAGAAATAGAAACGGAAACGAAAACGGAAACGAGTTTCCATAAGTAGAAATAGATACAGATACAGATATGGATATAGATACAGAAACAAACATGGGAATAGATACAAAAATGCGTACGATCACAAATACTGAAACAGATATAGAAATAGGAACAAAAATAGAAACAGAAAGAAAGTACGTAAATGTGAAAAGATAAAAGCACAAAAGAAAGAGAACAAAAAGAGAAACTACATACGGTTTTAAAATGGCACAACATGTACATGTAGCATATTAGGTATTATCACTTACTGAGCGTCAGCCTCATAGTTTATGTCTTGCGATGTAGGTACAAGTACGAGAGATATAGCGAACAGATTAAGGAGCAGTCGATGAAGGATTTGCACGGGCGAGACTTGTTGCTGGCCAGGCTAAACGAAAGTAAAGAGAAAATGAATTTTTTAAATGTAAAGTAACATTTTATTCATTTATTATCTTTTCAAATAAATGATTTATGCTTCTGTTGTAAAATGAGAAAAAGAAATTTTAATAACTGTTTCGCTGTTTATAACTATTTTAGTAACGAGTCAAAGTAAAATGGATTTTAATGGTTCGGTTTTCTTAAAAGAGCTCTGATGTTTATATAAAAATGTTTTTCACTATTGTTTTATAAAAGTAAAGAAATTTTTTTAAATTTTACGTATTTTTAAATGTAAGAAAAATCGGGTCGTTGTAATTCGAGATAGCCTTTTTTAGATGATGGATATTTGGTTTCAACGCATAGTTAATTGTCACTTTGACTGTACGTTATTTTCTCTGATCAAGGAAGATTAAGATCCACATTCATGTTTGTTTCTGTTTGTTGTCTTCAACAACAATTGTAATGTAGAGGCATCTCGGAAGGCCGGGGAAACAAAGAATACGGGGAGGATATTTTGGTTTGCATCTGTAATGCACATATGCATGATATGATTGTAATTGATGATGAAGTTTTGAATCTGTACTTCATTTTGAATTTGTAAACGAAATTTTGAATCTGTACTTCATTTTGAATCTGTGAACGAAATTTTGAATCTGTACTTTTTGATCGACCACGCTAACGTTTTGCCGTAGAAAGTTGACTTTCTGCAGTGGGATGTTGCCATTCTGCCGCGAAATGCCATACATTCCATAGCGGACCTACGTGTTTCCACGGAGGAATATCAAATTTTTTGTGTCGGACAGACAGAATTCCCCTACCTTGTATATTTTAGTGTTATGCACAGGTTGCTTAAATTATTGCAATGAAAATGTTTGTTGTTTGTTGATAATGTATGAAATTGTTTGAGTAAATTTTTCTTTAAAAAAATTGAAAATTTTGCAAGAGTTTCCCTTGTTTTTAGTCATAGCCCCTGTGACATTATCAAAAATCATATATTATCCAAGTTAGATATTTTTTAAACAGATATTATCCAAATAAACATAATAAAACATAAACATCAACATAATTTTTTACAATCATATCATGCTTATGTGCATTACACACTTAATTTATCAATTCAATTACAACCATATCGTGCATATGTGCATTACAGACGCAATTGATCAATTCAATTACAACCATACCGTGCATATGTGCATTACAGATGCAAACTAAATTATCAATTCCATTATTACAAGCATATAATATACATGTGTACTAAGAATCGGTGTGTCCCAGACTGGTGAGATGCAGCAGTAACTTGTCATTCATTTAACTTCTTGGTATATATTTGTCCACCAACAATCTCACATAGCTGAAATAGGATTTGATGAAGTAACTTGTCGTTTATCTAACCGCATCAAACATTTGTATTGTTTCCTAAGGAACATCCAACTGTCTACCTCGAATAAACTGTTGTAGATAATGTATATATGGTTTTGACACACAATTCATCTATTGATCCTTGCACGTTTGCTCACTCAATCCCGTTATTTGATGTTCCTTGCATATAGGTGTCAGATGCAACATTGATGCTCCGCTTGCACGTTTGCTCACTCAATCCCATTATTTGATGTTCCTTGCATATAGGTGTCGAATGCAAAAA
>CM039471.1:23632059-23651795 GCA_022433065.1 Begonia loranthoides
ATTTAGGGATAGGTTTAATTTAGTCTTTATAATTCCCAACAAATCAACCAATGTACTTTGTGATCAATGACAATTCAACCACTAAAGTATCTTTCGCTAAGAACTTAACCACTAAACTATGAAAAATAGACGCAACAAATATCATTGTCATGTTTGCCGTTAAACATTTCAATGTCGTTCTACAGCGGAATGCTATATGTTCCTCCACAAAACGTCAGTACTAAATGTACAGCTTATAGTTTATTGTTCCATGGAGGAACGTTAGAGTTTCCTCCACCCAACTTCAGTACTAATTAAAATTTCTCCTTGTCTTTCATTCCCCCACACGGAATGTCATACTTTCTGCCACAGAATGACATTTTTCTATCGCAAAAAGACACCATTTCTGGGCGAAACGTCATACATCATTCAGCCTTTCGTTGCCCTATTATATATAAATTGACATTCTGCACTCTGGTGAGATTAGCTATTTCCTCATTGAACCCCAAACCCTTCGTACTCTCAAAGTGATTTCCTCAATGTTTCATCCATTCTAATGGATTCTAGGACGAGCAAATTGACTTTCAAGTGTAAAGGTGCTCCGTCTCAACCTCAACCTCAACCTTAATTAGAAACAGACTCAGCCTACGAATGCAGATGAAGCGCAACTGAGTTCATGCACACTCATTTTCAGTGCAATGCACAAGCTATGGTTGAAGCACAATCTGAGGTTGAAACACAAGCACAAGCCGAGGTTGAAGCACAACTTCAATCTCAACGATGACTAGGAGCTCAATTGGTACGTTTTGAACCTGTTATAGGGACAGTTTCCACTCCTCGCTCTTCAAGACTTGGCAACAAATAATAGGTATGAAGCCAATATTAAATATTGTTTGATTATCGTATCTAAAAGAATAGACTTTGATTCGTTGACTGAATTGGAAGTTGAAGAATTGGTTGAGGGGCATGACTTAACTAAGTTATGCAGATTGGGTGGAAGTTTTTGTGAACATATTGTGAAACTGTTTTATGCCAATTTGGAACTGTCCACCCAACCATTAGAGGTATGGACTTACATGTTTGGATAGGAGTTGAGATTGACTCCCAACAATATTAATGTGCTCCTTTGATATTTCATGGAGGAACTAAGGGAGGAATATTACCACGTGTCTCGGGAGCCAGATTTCATAAGACGAGGAGAAGGTCTGGTAGTGCTTAATAGTTGCACCATGATCCCGAGATTGCAGCGTTCAAAAAGCCAAAGTCCAATGACTTCAACGCCAAAGCCTGAGTGATCCACACCATCGTGATGCACACTATTCTACCTTGAGATGGACATCGAGACCACGATAATTACATGGATCTCTATATGCTAGAGATGGTGTTCAACCGAGAGAAAGTGAACATCGGCTATGTGATTTTGAGTCACATGTACGAGATCCTCAGCAACCTGACCAAGAGTTTGTCTTTTTAATTGGTTTATTCAGAAGATTGTTGAGCATAACGAGGCACAGTCTCGAATGAGGAGCCGAGAATCCAAGAGAAGGTCGGCGACATCTACAACAAATTATAAGTGGACCAAATGGGGATCTCCAAAGTCAGAGGGGAATGGGTATGCAATCCTCCATCCAAGCCCACCTCGGAGACTCGAGCAAAAGTTTCCTAGCCTCCAACCCCCTCAGTCGTACAGCCTCTAGCCCCTCGGTGGGACACCCTCCATCCACCTTGGAGGGACAGCCAACATCATCGCCTCTACAACACATGGATGATGATACTTCATAGCCGATGTCTCTGCCCCTTACTCAGTAACTCATTTCTGTCAATGCTTGTGGAAAGTTTTGGCTGGATGCAAAGAATGGAGGAGCAAGCAGAGGAGCGACATTAAGTGGTGTTAGATCGCGTTCGAAGGATGGAGGACCGAATTCTAATGATAGAGGAGCACCATCAAATAGGGTTACACAAAATGCAAACAATGGAGGATCGAGCAGAGGAGTGCCATCATGAGTTGTTAGTCAAATTACAAATAATGTGGCAGCGAGCAGTCCCTCCAGCATACTCTCCAATAGCCTCTCGAGCAGCCTCTCTAGCATCATCTCTAGCAGCCTCTCAAACAACCTCTTCAACAATCGAACACACAAAATACTTGTGTGTTTTTTACTTTATACGTAAAGTCCATTATTTACTTTATTTATAAGCAATGTAATAACGTGTCTCAAATTTGCAGCGCTATTGCCCTAGGATGCCAAACTTCTCCTCCTGTTGTGCTTGTCAAGGTGTAGCAGATAGTGACTCTCATTGTAGCCAGGTGAACTAATGGATATTTTCATGAAATTGGTTTGTGCAAATACAAAGAAAACCCTAGAGATCTACACATTTCTTGCAGGGGTTATGGTAGGTTATTTCATTTTCTAGCATTAAGTGTTTTCGACTGGATGCTTATGATATTTTGCTTCTTGTTTTCATTTTCAATTAGATGATGAGTATCACATAACTAATTTCATCTTCTTGAAGCAAGAAGTGACATTAGACAAGATGAGAATTACGTTATGTTACATTAAGTAGTTTAGAAGATTTTATTTTAGTACTAATCCTTGCGTTATGATCTTTGTATTCAGTATTGTGTGGTGACCAAAGAAGAATACTTCGACGTTCTAATGGAATGATTGCTTATTATAATAGGGTGGATTCACTAAGTAAACTTCTCGCTTTCACTTGTTCTTCTTCATGTTTGAATAGCTCTAATGCGTGGTTTACATTTCCATCACACCCAAAGTAACAGTGTTTTTTGTTATCCTTTGACCTACACACTCACTATGTAATAAGCCGACTTCTTGTAACAAAATTTAATAAAAATAATTGGGAAATTAATTGGATGTAATTGGATAATTGAAGATTTATTTGATGGGAAAATTAAATAAAAGAATTATTTGAAATTAATTTAAAATGAAATAAGTAATTAAATAAAAAGGGATGAAATTAAAATGAAAGGAGAAATTAAATGAAAAGAAAATTAAAATAAAAGAAAGGGGGATTAGTTGGAATTAAAAATTAAAAGGAAAATTAAATGGAATTAATGAGGGGTTAAACTGGTTTGGTTCTATGAACCGAACCATTGCCGGCTCGGTTGAGAAGAAAAGAAAGGGGAAAAATGAAAATTAGCCCACGGTTTTTGAAGACCAGGAAGAGAAAGGGGGATTTGAGAGAGAGAGAACCCGAGGGTGAGAGAGAGAAGACAGGGGGAGGTGATTTGTGGTCTCGCAATTTTCCTTCGGCCGAGACATTTGCAGGATAAATGGATGCGGGCTTGAACAGAGCTCTGCGTCAGGAGCTCAAGTTGTTCGTACCAGAAGCCGACGGCCCGCGGGTGTGAACAGAACCTGCAGTACTGCGATTCCAGTTGCGCGCCATGTGCGGGGGACCGTGCGTTTGTGCTTGTCGCGGGCTGGTGTTCACAGCACCAAACTGAGATGGCAGCCAAGTGAGGGTGTTAGGTGAGACATGGGGATTGTTGAGAGCTTATATGGGACACTTCTCCGAATGAAGAAAATGGACAGAGAGGGAGAGAGAATATGTGAGTGATGCTCTCTATAAAAACAAAAGAGAGATAGATGAGAAACAAGAGGAGTGAAATGCTTCTGGAGAAAATGGAAGGAAGAAAGGAAGGTTGTTCTCTGATGAAAGGAAACGAAAGCTTCTCGAGTGTTTTCTGGTAAGCATGATTCCTTCTCTTCTATTTGTGGCTTTTGCGTGAATGTAGTGAAAGATAAATGATGAGTTTCCTTTCCTTTGTTTATTGCATTAAAGGATTAATGGATGTTTGACTCCTTGTTTTGCTTCTGCTTGGTATGTTGATGGATTTCTCTCTATTTATGGTTGTTGTGGAGGATGATATATGTCGATGCCTTGTGTTGTTATAGGATTGTGAAATGGTTAATGATATTTAGTCTCTGTTGGTTTAGTGTGCTCTCTGTGACGAAATATGCACTGTTTAAATGTGTTTTGTGGGGTAATACTCCATGTTGATGCTGCATGGTTATATGTGATGAAGAAATGAAATTCATGGTGGGGGAAATAATGTTATCGAGATTGTTAAGGACAATGAACTGTAGAAAAAACATTTGCTTATCTTTGATTGACAATGATTGATTAAACGTTTTTTATTATGAAGGTATTGAAAAGGAGAAGAAGGATAACAATTAAGTACTGAAACACATTATGGACAATAGGTAAGAAATTGAGGTAGAGTTGTGGCTAATGGAGGCCCTACACCACAAGTAGAGTCTTTGTTGTTTCTTGGATTGTTTGATAATGTCTGTTGAAATTTCCTAATTATTTTTTAATGCAAATGCTATGATTTGATCTGTTGGATTGAAGATAATAAGAAATGGTTGATTACTCTGCTCATAGACATCTAATAGAAGTATCGTGTTCTTGATTTATAGTTTTGATAGGCTATTTTCTGGATGACTTGATAGTGATGGATTTTTGGCAATTCTCTTGGCTGTAAATTTACTGTCATTTGCTGCTAAAGTGATAATTGATTTCATTGTTGTTAGTTGTCATGAATTCACACTCATTTGTTGATTGAGGTTAGGTATTTTTTACTTGTTTTGAGTATTTTAAACTCTGTATAAGATGACTATGTTAAACTTGGAGACTTTATTCCCTAGTTGTTAATACCCTGTTAAGATAAAAACTACAAACTTGTCAGTTGAATTCCAACTCTTGACTTCCAGGAAATATTCACTTACGTCTTAGTTAAGGATGGATGTTTTGTAGCTATAAATTGTATAGTTGGCTTTTGTTACTCTTTGCTAAGCTGTAACCCTTGCATAATTACAGCCTCTAATATATAGATACCCTGTCAGTTTATTTATTCGAAGCTATGAGCTTAAATCACGCTGCTCTTTAACTATGGCATCGCTAGTTAACTTTCACGCATTAGTAATTTATCTCAATTGTTCTGCTGTTGTTATCTGTCATTCACTGAGCATTTTGGTGATGAATATCATTGTATTTTCTCAATTATCAAGCATGATATCACTGTTGGTTCTTGTTAAATTATTATAAGTACGTTAGGACGTCAATTTCCTTTGCTATTACCTTCAATTATCGAGCATGTTTAGTATCCTGATATCGCTATTAGTTCTTCTTTAATTAATTCTCTGGTTTGTTAATTTGATTATCTCTCACAACATTCATTATATATTAGGAATTGCTTAGTGATATTGATTGTGACTTTCCTTTAATAATTGGCTTGGATTGTTTTACTCATAGGTGTTTTTATATTCTGTTATATGATAGTTACATATTGCTGTGATTTTATTGCCGCATTGACATGCATCATATTAATAGAACCCAATAGAAATGTCACGTGTGGGTTGATATTCATTTGTGTGAGGAAAATAGATAAAGAAAATAAATGTAAGGGGAATTAGAGGTTGGGGAAGTGGTTCGAATCATAACCAGGTAGACTCGAGATTATGTCCTTCCCTTGTCGGGTCGCAAGAGCCTGTCTACCCAAAGGGTTAGATGCCAACTAGCGGCCACTCTCCCTGCGATGGAATCTCCAATATATCCCAGCTCGATGTACGAGTTAATGTATAGAACCATGAGTAAAGAACAGTTTGGGCAAATTCCATTATGACATAATGAGTTAGAGACATACATCAATTTGCATATCTCATTTCTTGCTGGGCCTTAGGCTCACAATTTGCTTACGGTGTAGATATACGTACGAGAACAGGTGAAGGAGCAATTGATGAAGAATTTGCACGCGTGGATCTTATGGCTGGCTAGGCTAAAGAGTAAGAGAAAGAAAAAGGTTTTGGAAGGAGTTTTTAAAGTCTTTGAATTATAAAGAAAAGGGTTTTATATAAATGATTTAATAAATGTTTTTAATTCTTAAAATTTATGCTTTCACTACGTTTTTAGAAAAATGATTTTATAATTACAGTTTTTCGCTGCTTATAACAATTGAAGTATAAAAAGGATTTTTAACGATTTGATTTTTAGAAAAGAACTCTAATAACGGTTTAAAAGGTTTTAATAAAGACTTTCATTGTTTTTATAAAATAAAAGTTTTAAATTTCACACGATTTCGAGGTAATAAAAACCGGCTTTCGCTGTTTTTATAAAAGAAAAGTTTTAAATTTCACGCAATTCATAAAAGAAATAAAAACAAAGTCGTTACACACTACCCTTATCAAGCATTGCTGGTAGAAGCAATTGCAATCATCATAACGACAATAGACAAAGCGAGGTTTATCTTTTAACATGTGTAGCTTCATATTAGTTTCCACTTATGTGTTGATTTTTCTAATTCTATTTCAGCCCACACGACATATTTTGAAGTACCAATGGAGGTTTAAGGCTCCTCCAAAATTGTAAGGTGAGAGGTTTCCACCTTCATGAAGATCTACCGGATAAGGCTCCCTTATATGCCCAAGGTTCCAACGTAAACGTGGACTCGAAGTTGTCATTCATAATCACCAATTTACGAAGGAACTCTCAAACAACGTCGACGTAGTTTAATTGATGTATAGGGATATTGTTTGTTTATTTGCATAGTTAATTGTTTGAATACCTATTGAGAAAATATATGTTTGGATAATATCTATCTATTTGAAAGATTTGTTTGGAACATATTTGTTTGGAAAACAGAAGGCAGAACGTATACTTTCTGCCGCAGAATGACATCTTTTCGCAGCAGAATGTTGATGCTTACTCTAGGTCCGGTCGACTACAATTCCACTTTCGACCAACCACAAATCTACCCGAGGCTAGCAAATTCTAATCTGTCTCAATTCTGGTGGTCCAGTCTAGAACGTGTGTTTTCGCATGTGGACACTCGCACTTTGTCAAAAATTACATTTTCATACTAAGCACTTCTTATCTTATAATCCATCTATATTTTTCTCAATTCATACTTAATACTTAATAATTCACACCCTTAATATCCATTGCACCACTTATATTTCCTATGTGGAAATTCGAGGTATCACAGACGCAAACCTAATTATTAATTTCATTCATCATCAACAAACAATTAACATGTTCATTACAACAATTTAAGCAATATGTCCATTACAACCATATAATGTACGTGTGCCTTACAACAATCTAATTAAGGTGAAGGTTCACATTTATGTTTCTTTGTGTTTGTGGACCTTGTGCAACATACTCCTGCATAACACATTGCAAATAAAATTAGCTTAGCTAAAATAACACATGAAAACGTAAACGTAATAATGTGTTCACCTACGTCTTGGGAACTATTTTGGGAACTGAGAAACCCATAAATGTGTCATGCGAGCTTCATCTGCCGCCTCTGCCTCTAGACCTACGATTGTCACTTTCACTTGACTCACTGGTGTTTGGGCCTCCACCTTGACACGCTTGAGAAGTGTGCCCTACATTGCTCACATGTCATGTTGAGATGTCCTAGTCGGGTTGACTTTTGAATATGTCTAAGTAATGCGTTGCCACCCATTTTGCATAGGCATGATAGCTTTCCATCTTCCTTGAGCAAGTGTGAACGTCGTTATTGTTCTTTATTTGAAACGTCAGTTCACCTTATATTTTTAGGCGTGCACCCGCCAAGTGCATCCTTCCAGGCAAATGACCCTCAACCGATAAGAGTTAGTATGCATGAGTTTTATCTCGTATCCATTCTTCAACTCATGATCAATGATTTCTTCTCTAATTTGGTTCAAAGAACACCTCTTGCCCAGACACATACAATCGAAAGAAACATTCTGCTTGTGGTGGTCGTTGAGGCATACTATTGCCCATGTCTTCATCAGTGGATTCACATAATTAACAGAGCTCCCATTGTCTAGAGTTGCCGAGATGGAATGCACCACTATAGTAGCTTTGTCTCCGAATGCACAAACATCACTATGGACATGGACTCCACTTCCAATGGGCAATTAACAAATTCATGATCACTCCTAGATGCCATTGGTGAGCAACAATTACTAACGCTTCAATGTCATTTGGATGCGGTACACTTAAGCTCATGGAAAGCTCTAGGGTTCGATAATCACTTAGGCAATTACTTTGAGTGTAGTGTGAATTTATATAAGGCAGAGGAACGATGTTTTTTCACTGCAAAACGATGTCAATCGGCGGGCAAAGTATGACTTTTTGCACGAGGGAATGACAGACAAGGGGTGTAACATCCCATTTCAGTTTACGCAGTTTCACAAAAACTTTGAATATTTTAAAATCCATTTTAAATATACTTAATTGAAAAGCATTAGAGTACGTTACGCGGAATAAAAACATTTAACTGTCTTACAAAAACAACACAATTAAAATACTTAAATTCATAATAAAGTCTTTATGCCATTTAAACAACTTTTATTCTTTAGAGCCATAACCCCCGAGGTCGATCTGCGCATGGTAACACAAGCTTGCATCGCATCATACTTCTGCCATGTTCACCTCAATTGGATCACAATCCATACCTACATCACAACAGGAATAATGAGTCTATTGCCTAGTAAGGAGTATAAATGAAATGCAATTACAACCTCTATGATAATTCTACATGCATAAGTTTGATATATGCATAAGCAGGGTGAGAGCAACTTCTTCAGTTTTTGAACCCACCACTTGGATTCATTTTTATGTGAGAGCAACTTCTTTAGTTTCCAAACTCACTAAAAACGAGTCTACTTATATTTACATTTACTTACTTTTGGGTGAGAGCAACCTCTTCAATTTCCAAATTCACTGCCTCATTGAGTAAGAGCAACCTCTTCAGTTTCCGAACTTACCCAAAAGGCTGTTTTCTACGTGTGAGCAACTTCTTCAGTTTCTAAACCCACGTAGAAAACACCATGTATTATCTTATTTATTAATCCATGTAATGCATAACGTGCGAACCTACTATTATGCCTATATAAATGTCACACAAGAGTTTATATATCGCAAACTATATTACAAACAACTAACATACATTGAGCAAGAATCACATCTCAATTTTAATTTAACGCTAAACATACTTTTACTAACACATTATCAATTACACTACGATAATACCATATTTTTATTTCTCTATCCTTTATGCATTACTTCCAACTTATTCTTTAATAGTAAGGGCACTAATCTATGGAAACAATCAATTTTGACATGTAGTTAGAACTTATACTAATTAACAAATTTTATCATGTTATTATTCTAAATTTTCTATATCAATATAATGCACCCAAATATCTAATTTACAATTTAACAGAACCAATAAATTCTATTTATTCACTAATCGAATAACAATTTAAACTAAATATTTCTTTACAGTTTATTACTAGAGCTAACTACCATATGTTAACGTCCGAATTAATATCAAAGGAACACAATAACTTAAACCACTAATTAACAGGAAAGCAAGGCATGAAAATATAATATCTACAAATAATTTCACATCTTCTTCTCATTTATTTTCCTACAATTCTTCTCTTATCCGTACTTTACTAATCTTAAACAATAGAGAAAATAAGAACAAGAAGAGTCATCACAAAATACTAACCTATCGAGGGTAACAAGGAATAATAGTAGTAAAAAGACTACAGTAAATACCAACATGCAAACTCATTTCTTCCTCACCATTGTCCACCAACATTTTAAATCATTTTCATCACAACAATTAGCAAGTTAACGACGGAAGCAACATGACTGGGGAATCATCATCGAAGGCATGCATATTACAAATAACTTATCAATGAAAATATACAGAGAAAGCTTAAGCAAAGATCCTATCACAGAGACAACATTCTTTAGAGAACAATTTATGACAAACACAGTAAAAACCATACAACAACACCCTACTCTTGTGATGTAGGTCCTTACAGAAAAAACACACATGTTATTCCTTACATAGCGTATCTGTTCTCTTCTCCTTCCTCAGAAACAGTTCTCCTCACTGTCGACAGAACCACAACTCCAAAATAGAACTCACTAGTTTTTTCAGAAGGAAAAACTTCTAAAATACATGTTCTATGTACACTCGCCTCGAACGACCCCTTTAGCTTCCCTACACAGGAGAAAAGTTAGGAGAAACACACTTGGACACCCACTGTAGCGTCAAGAGTCGAAGGTTTTCCATTTTTGGAGATTGATTATCATTTTCAGATGACGTTTTGGGTGGCAGTCGATCAATTCATGTTTCGACGATCGACCACCCATTCACTGAACAACTGCTAGTTTTCACTTCCAACATCGCCGATTGATCACACCAGTCAATCAATGTAGTTGCCGATCTACCGCGACATCTGACCGCCAGCTTCCTCTATCAATATTCGACTGAATTTATTTTAAATCCTTAACTTATTTTAAATTATTATTTCCCTAACAAAATATATATTATATCCCTATAATTTCAATACACTTCAACACTTTATTCTTCATAATAAAAACACCAACAATAATGTGTGACAGATTGACAATGACCAACATATTACATTTTTGCTAATCCAATGTTTACACGAAACTAATACCCCAGGTATTACAATGGGAAATGTTTATTTGTAATGACATTCGACGGAGGAAAGTTAACTTTTCGTAGAGGAACAACAAACTCGAAGCTCTATTTTTAGTAGTGACATTTCGCAAAGGAACATATATGGTTTTGCTGCAAAACAAAATTGAAATATTTAACGACAAATGTGATAACGATGTTTGCGTCGTCTATTTCCCATAATTCAGTCATTAAGTTGTTAGTGAAAATATTTTAGTGGTTGACTTGTCATTGATCACAAAGTAAAGTGGTTTATTTTTCAAATGAAGATACTTATAGTTTCAAATTTGTATTTATATATTGTCCTTGTTATAGATAAAAAATAATTGTTGCGAGACTTTTTTTTCTTTAAATTTAATGATAAAAATGAATTAGATATTACTTAAAAATAGAATTAAAACTATAGAAAGTCTAACAAAGAAATTAAGAGAGGAAGGATTGTGGAAAATAACAAAACAACCACTGTACTATTAGATAAATAATAAGTCAATCAATGAACAATTTTATTAACAACTTAAACAATGAACTATGAAAAATGGATGGAGCAAATATCACGGTTATATTTTCCATTACAAAGCATTGACATTCTAATGCAGAACGTTGTCTTTCCACGACGGAATATTGTCTTTCCACTAAAACAATGTTTCGGGGAAGAATGACAATGCTTCGCTAGCGAAAAGATTACTTTCAGCTGTGAAAATATTACTTTTCTCTGCAAAAAGTTAGACATTGCTGATGAACATTGGATAACAATGATGGACTAGAAAGAGAAAAGAGAATATGGTGATGAGAACTGGACGACAATGATGGATCAAAAAGAGTCACGCTGACATTCAACAACGTTTTTAGAAAAAAACAAAAGTAGGAATTCTTTCAACAAGTAACGGTGATATTTGCTTTATCCATTTCTCATATTTAAGTGTTTAAGTTGTCAATGAAAATTGTTTAGTGATTGACTTATCATTATCTCATAGTACAGTGGTTGTTTTGTTAATTTTCCAATAATTATTAAAAAATATCTAAATTTTAGTGGACGTCACAAACAAGCCGGGCGAGTCGAGCCCCGCATGTAGAGCTGGGTTAGTCGAGCCGAGCTAGTCTAGCCTCGTAAGTCGAGCTGGGCCAGTCGAGCCTAGCCAAGTCTAAAAAAGTCCGACTCACTAAGTCTAGTGAGTTAAACGAACTAAGCCTAACGAGGCTGTCAAAAAAAAAAGTCAACTTAATTCACCTTGCAAGCTACGAGTTAAACGAGTCAAGCCGACTAAAAAGTATAACAAACTTTAACTAGCCAAGTCTAACGAATCGAGTATACATAAATGTTTTTAATTTATATCAATATAATATATTTTATTTTAAAATTCAGTTATTAAAATAATAATTATTTATTATTATAATGTCAATATATAATAGTTAATTGTTTAATTGATAAAATTATTTTATTAATATTTAAAATGATATGTATTTAGAAACGAATTATTTGAGATAATCCAATAAAATAATATATCACATGAATATAATTATAAATATTTAATAGTTTCATCACTATATATTATATACATCTCAACTAAGTTGACGTCTATCTAATTCTCAATCATTTGGAACATGTCAAAAAAAAATTACATGTTTAAAAATATTACTTCAAATTACAATAGAAAGTTAAAAAAAAAACAAGATCTATTATTCAACATGTACATTTTAAAATTCTTTAAGTATTTTATACTCTCACTAATCTCTCATCTTAGCATCATTCCAATCTTTGATGCAAATGAGTGTCTTCACGAGGTCAAGTGCAGGTTGTCCTCTTCGTTCATCATACATATGTTCACTTGTACTAAAAGCAGACTCTGATATTACAGTAGAGTCCAAGGGTGTTAATAGATCACGTATCATTATAGAAAAAATATGATATGTAGTAGAGTATTTTTTTTCCACTAATGTAAAATATAAAAATTCTTTTCTCGAAAAAATTAATTATGAGTTTCAAAATAAATATTAAGTGCATTTTGCAAAAAAATAGAATAACTTTCAGTATTTAATTCACTTCATATATCATGAATACTAAATTGTAGAGTTATAATACCATTACAACAACTACTACTAGGATAGTTCTCTTTGTGTGAAAAAAAACATGAACAACTAACATTAGAATATTTTATTTCATAAAAAATATATATATTAGCAATTTCATTTATTACTTAATCACTAATAATTAAATGAGTAATACAAAAATTAGTAGAAATCCTATTAAGCATAAGATACACTCTTTTAAATTTTTATTTAAGATCTTTCATACATGCATAACAAAAAATATAAGGAATGTTGTGCCAATATTTTTAAATTTTTATTTTAATTTTATTAAGAATATTACTAAATTCATATATTTGTCAATATTGTGCAAAAACATATGTTAAATGTGCAAAACTTGGAAGAATGAGATAAAAAGTGAGATAATAAATTCTAGAATATTAATTCGTAACATCATAAAGAAGTTTTAAAAAATAATTAAATGTATTAGCAAAATATCACAATTAGATTTATCAAGATTAATACTTTGTGTTTTTTATTAATAAAATCACATATAACTTGCCAATATGTTTTAACATTTTGCAACATTAAATAAGTTGAATTTCACCTATTATCTATGTTGGTTTTTAGTTTTTTTTAATCTAAGTTGAGTAGCTTTATAAAATTCTTTATAGTATTGTTGTCTTCATTTAGACTCAATAATGTAAGAAATTGACAATATAATTAATTAAATATTAGATTAAATATATGTTATACTATTTGTAACAATCAAATTCAGAATATGACAATCACATATGATATGAAAAAGAGAATCATGAATAATATTTAATTGAAAATAATCTTTCAAATGGGAAATAGAAACATCATTAGCACTACCATTGCCAAGAGTTATACTGAAAATTTTATTTTTAATATAATATTCTTGCAATATTGCCATAATATATCTATAAATAGATATACAAATGTGAAGATATTCACAGTAACGAAATCCTAAAATTTTTTTAAGTGTCAAGATTCATAAATAAATGAAAAGTTATAACAAGATAACCTACAACATTTAGTGCATTCCATAAATCAAACGTAATACAAAATAGATATTGAAAGACCATTTGTAAAAAATGTAATTAAATTTTTTTTATGTCATAAAATATTTTAATAATGTCGTTTTTTTATTGTACTTCTAAGTACACATTTAAAACTAGGAGTAACATGCTCTTTCCTAGATTTTTAAATACTTCACTATGTGTAAAATTCGTAATTTTTGTATTTCATTTTTTTGTGAATAAATTTTTTGTTTTGACCGAGTCAATTTGTTTTGTGTTGACCAGATTCTAGCAACGTATAGCGACACAGTTTTTCTTACATTTGAAAATGTGTAAATTTAAAACTTTTCTTTTATAAAAACAATGAAAGACTTTTCTTACAAATGGCAGTGGAATTTTATAAATAAAACCAACCATTTGAAGAATAAAATAAATAAATAAACCTTTTATATTATCTTTACAAAACATTTTACAGCTATTGTCCTTTCTTAAATCCATTAGCCTAGCCAGCCACAAGATTCGCGAATGCAAATCCTTCATCAATTGCTCCTTGACCTGTTTCCTTGCATACCTACATCAACAGGACTTAAACTAATGAGTCTAACGCTCAATAAGGAATATAAAATAAACTATATAATGCACGTGCCATGCAGCTTTTAAATCTCATATGTAGTTTATGTTTCTGTTTTCTTTTATCTTTTACTTTTTAGTCCTTTTCTCTAATGCACCCGACCCCGACGCCCCCGGCATAGCAACAATGGCATAGTCTGAAAGCTTGCTAGCCATTGACTGGTCTGTCTAATGCATTCATCCCGACACCTCTGGTATAGTAGCAATGGCATAGTCCGAAAGCTTGATAGCAATAGTATAATTCGAAAGCTAGTGGTCGTGCGCTCCAATGCTTAAACGGCCTCACTAACCATTTGTTGGTCTGTCCCGACATCATCCAGGGACACATTATGTGATAAATGCTCGACTCTGATCGAACCGCCTAATAGATATTGTGTACTTCAATACACAGCAACCCACAACTGGTATAAGCAGCAATGGCATACTCCGAAAGCATTGCTAGCGGCAATGGCATAATCTGAAAGCCCAACTAGCGGTTATGTGCACCAAACACTGAAACGGCCTCACTTCATACCGTTGCCTTGGCCAGCCTCGGCTCTAACCGAGAACCAACTAACAAGCTCAAGTCTCATATCATCTTTTTTACATTATTCAGTTTACATCATTTATTATCTGTTTTACTTCCCATGGTAAAATGGATATTCCTACAGGCCAAATGATGGTAGTCCGCTTCGAGTGATCATCCCTTGAGAACAACATAAACTTAGTATGTATGAGTATCCATTAAACCATTTTCTAAAACCATGCATGAAAAACCATTTTTGTATCATTTTAAAAACCATGATGCATGATGCTCATGAATGCATACAGTTCAATCTCATCTATATAGGCCTCAAAACATGTTTAATATCAATTTCTTTACAATCTAAGAAACATATCATTAAAAGAACCTAATTTTAGTGAACATAGCATCAAGTATCAATACAACCCTCATGACATGATCACAACCAAACTTAATAATCTATGAAAGCAGTAAACAGTCAACATACAATTCCAAATTCTTGCGATGTAGACCTTTCAGCAAAACACGTACATATCACTTACCTCATATCCGTAACGCGTTCTAGCACTCAGATTTAGCCTTCACAATACCTTCAAAATCAACAACATTTAATCAATAACAACATATCACTAACCTTAACAACCTCGATACCATTAATCCTTATTTACTGCCTTTATCTATGCCATTAATCTTTATTCATCAATAAACAGCATTTCATAATCCAAATACAATCTAATCATCTAACAATTTTCCTTCACTTATTTTCATCAATTCGCTAGTTATTATCTTCACATACAAGCATTAAACATAATAACCACAATTTAATCCCACTGCTAAGCATTAAATCCGTAACCCCATGACAAATCTTCAACAATGGTTACCAACAATAATACTCAGACATACCAGACTCATATCAAATAACGGTACACATTATTCTTCATGCTTTTATCTTTTACTTATTATCCCCATGAAAACCAATAAGCTGTAAACATAGCAGAGAACCAATTTCCATTAACAGAACATCACCCTTTATCTTTTTATCCTTAACCTAGCATTCATACAGTTGATAGAACCATGGCTAATCAAACACCAGAGAGCATTTTAAAACCAACAAAGGGTATTATTCATCAACAAAGTATAATCCTAACACTTTATCTTCATCCTTAATTCTTAAGATAGCTTAATCCATAAAGACTAGGAAGGAAATCTCCTTACCCAAAGAATCGAGGAGACCTGAGAGGCAAGCCACCCTTCACCTTCTTTCTTTTCCTCTCCTTCTTACGGCTTTTCAAAGAACACACTTTCTAGCACTTCTTGTTTCTCTTATCTTTCACGGGTCACATCTCCTCAATGCCTTTCCTCCTCTCTCTAACATTCTCTCTATTTCTTCTCCTGAACACTCGTCCCTCACTCCCTTTCTCAATTTTTGTTAAAATAGAGGAAAGGAAATAATTGGATTGATTGAAATTAAAATGTGAGAAAATTAATAGGGAAGTATTAAATAAATTGAATTATTGGAAAAAAGAAGATTCAGGGGGAGAAATGGATGGCTATTCGGTTCGAACCGGTCCAATTTTGGTTCTTGCTCTAGAAGAAATGACAGAAAGGACGTGCGAAGGGCATGGCCGAGGAAGGTAGGGCATGGCTTGGACATGCGTGGATGTCTGAGGCATGGTCAAGAGTGCCACTAGTGAATTGAAAATGCAAAAGAAGAGGGAGGAGTTGGCATAAATGCTCTCGAGTGAGCGATGAATGAGAGAGAAAATAGAGACTAAGAGGGCAGAGAAATTCTGGAGTGAAGGAGACGTGCTCTCGGGTTAGCTGAACTAGGAGAGAGATGGAGACGGAGCTGAGATCTCTCAAGAGAGGTTGAGCCGAGAACTTCTACGAGGAGGAGAGTTTCTCTTGGCCTTCTCAGGTAATGCAGAGTTTTTTTATGGGATTTATGAATATATGAAGGGGATAAGCTCAATTTCTTATTACTGGATGAATATTTTGTGCCATGTTAAATTAAAATGCTCCCTGTTTTAATTATGGATTTTATGGATAAAGTGTGGAAGGAAAGTATTGTTCCGTCTCTGTGAATTACTACTTCCTAGTTTTGTGAGGTATCTGTGCTTGGATTTAGGTTTTGCATCTTGATTACTAAATGATAAATGCTAGTTAGAATTTGTGCTCTACAATGGCTTTGGTTAATAGTTTGTGCTCTATAGTTTAGTTAGCCATTTCTCTATCACTTATTTAAAATGCTAAGTTAAGAAACATGGGAGCTATGGACTATATTATTTGCCATGTGGATAATATGTGAAGAAATATAGGGTAGGAGATAAAAGAATGATGGGTATTGTGTATTGCTATCTGGTTTTGGTTTTTGTCGTTGCGTTGGACAACTATTAGAGAGAAAGTTAATCATGTTGTAGGATTATTTTAAAGTTACCCTTTTATCTGTTATAGTATTGATAAAAATAAGTTGATGAAAACTTTGGATTATTAAGTAATAGATGAAGAATAATGGTATGGTTAATGTTGGAAAGAATTGTAATGCACATGTACGTTATTGAGTTGTAAGTCTGTGATTTGGGGGTGGTCGAACTAAGTATTAATAAGTGATTATTAATTTGAAGGTATCAAAATGAAAGAAGGATAAAGACTAAGTACTAATACACATTAAAGCTTCAAGGTAAGAAATTGAGTAGAGTCCTTGGCTAGTGGAGGCTCCACACCATTAGCAGTGTCTTTCCTGTAATTGTTTGTTTACGTTCCACCATGCTGCCTTACTTGTTGTGCCTATGTTATTCGCACGTTATTAATTCAATCTCTAAGCATGTTTAGGTTATTAGCATATCGTTATTATTTTCTTTAAACTGCCAAGCATGCCTAAGTTATTATTGTTTCCTTTATTCGCAAAGCATGTCTATATTGTTATTGCTTCCTTTAAATTACCGAGCATGCCTATATAGTATGTTAGTAGAGTTTCCGTATCTATTTTATATTGTTGTTATTACTGCTTTATGTCTCATACTTTTATACTATTACAATTACTGCTTTTCTTTCGCATTGACATGCATCATGATAATAAAAAAAAGTGGGAAGTGCCACCTTTGGAGTGGTACTCATATGCATTACGTGAGGAAAAATGTTAGATGAAATGAATGAAAGAAAAGATGATGGGGAGTTAGGGGGCAGATGGATAGTTCAAATCTAGCTAGGTAGCTAGACTTACACCCCTCCCTTGTTGGGAACGGGACTAGCTACACACAGGTGGTTAGAAGTCGACCAAAACTATACCATCATATATGGGTTCCTCCAATCTCCTACTTGACGTACGAGTTATGAATGAAAGAATGAAATGTAAAGAAAAGATTGGTTTGGGTTGGAACCCATTCCAAAAGAATTAAAGAGAGGCATCATCATACTGCATATCTCATTTCTTATTGGGCCTCGGGCTCACAGTTTGCTAATGATGTAGGTATACAGACGAGAAAACGATGAACAAGATGAAGGAGTAGTTGATTAAGGATTTACACTAGCGGGACTTGTGGCTTGCTAGTCTAAGGAAAGTAAATGAGAAAAGAGTTTTATAAATGTAAAGTAATAATTTATTTATTGTCTTTTTAAAATGAACGATCTATGCTTCCGCTATTAAATGTTTTATGCTTCTGTTATTGATTAAGAAAAATAGATTTTATAAATAAAGTCTTCCACTGTTAATAAAGATTTAAATAAGACGTTTTAATGATCGGGTTTTTAAAAAAAGAACTTTGATTTCAATTGAAAGGTTTTAAAGGGAAAATAACACTGCAGACCCTATAGTTCATGGTCAATGATAGGTCAAACCCTGAAGATTATTTTTTAACAACTAAAACCCTGAACTATAGGAAAGTCTCACCGGCGACCTCGCAGTCACGATTTCCGTCCAGGACCGTCGAGGTTAACATCTCGGTTTCTACTCTATCAAGTGACGTCGAACGGCAGACGAAGGACGTCAAGCTCCGTCCTTCCCTGCGGTTCGAATAAGATGGACAGTGGCAGGCGAGGGTGGAGACAAAGCTAGAATTGTCTAGAGGCGACAGACGGACGACATGCGCTAGCCATTGGATCGATTAAGGGATGTCCATCTTCTGGATCGACAGCCATGATTGAATCTGGCGTCTTCCAGCAGCGAAGACAGACGTCCATCCTTGGCCGTAGGATCGAGAGACAGAAGCCCATCTTCTGGATCGACGGCCAAGATTGAATCTGGCGTCTTCCAGAGGCGAAGATGGACGACGATCCTTGGCCGTAGGATCGAGAGACGGAAGTCCATCTCCTGGATCGACGGCCAGGATTGACTCCAATTTAACTAAGTCACGTGCGGGGCACACGCAATCTTAAAACGCCCAAATTCCCCAAATTTAGACGGACATTCCTCGGCATTAGACAGACGTCCCTCGGCATTAGACGGACGTCCGTCATCCAATACTACGTTGTTCTGCCCTAAATGTATGCCATTAGGCTTTAGACGGCGTCGTCTAGGCCATGATGGATGTCCGTCTTAGTACGATGGACGTCCGTCCATCTCAGATTCCATTAAAATCTTCCTTTAGATGGATGTCCGTCATAGTACGATGGACGTCCGAACCTCTCAGTGTTTCATACCCTCGCCTAAGATAATAAGTCTGTTTCTTCCTCCTTGTATCAGAATCGAACACAATTTACACCAACAGCAGAAATGACAACTAACAACAGAAATCACAACTATAAACTTTATAAAAAACTTTCTAAAGTTGTAAAACCAATATACAACAACAAACTTTACAAAAAAAACTTTCTAAAGTTGTAAAACCAATATACAACAATAAACTTTACAAAAAAAACTTTCTAAAGTTGTAAAACCAATATACAACAACAAACTTTACAAAAAAACTCAATTGAGCCACTTATTTACAAAAATCAATATATAACAAACTATAGGGTCTGCACCGCAGCAGCTTGCACTTCTTGCACCGCAGTAGTGTCCTCCTCAACAGCCCCTCATCCCTCAACCGATGCTTTGGGG
>CM039471.1:23652137-23698973 GCA_022433065.1 Begonia loranthoides
GATTATGGACGAAATCGTGACTGCGAGGTCGTCGGTGAGATTTTCCTATAGTTGAGGGTTTTAGTTGTTAAAAAATATTCTTCAGGGTTTGACTTGTCATTGACCGCGAACTATAGGGTCTGCAGTGTTATTTTCCCAAGGTTTTAATAAGAATTCAATTGTTTTATAAAATTTTTAAATTTAACGCATTTTTAATGTAAAGAAAAATCTGGGTTGTCACACCCACTATAATTTGCCACTACAAAAGGAAGGACATGTGGGGATATTACATAAAACGTCCATCTCAGGATTATACATCTTCTGCAATTTTTATGGATTTCGGTTGAGTGGTCGGTCAAGTAAAATCGACCACAGCAACGACCGAAATCCCCCACTTTTGCACTTTTACGTGGGACCAGTCGACAGACTATCGACCGCCTTCTAGCAAACATCACACATCTCCATAAACCTAACACCTATTATAATTTGCCACTGTAAAAGGAAGGACACGTGGGGATATTACATAAAATGTCAATCTCAGGATTATACATCTTCTGTAATTTATATGGATTTTGGTCGAGTGGCCGGTTGAGTAAACTTGACCGCAGCAACGATCGAAATCCCTCACTTTTTTCATTTTTACATGAGATCGGTCGACAGACTATCAATCAATAATGTTGACTGCTAACTCATTTCCTGCAAAACATGGTGGGACCGTGTAACGTCCTGAATTTTCAAAAACCTTTTCTTTACAAAATTTTTCTTTTAATTTATTTAAAACACATAAGAGGATAATTGATTCAGAGTAATAAAGCAAAAATAAATAAATAATTGAAACATACTGTAAATAAAAATATGTACTTTTAATAAAACATTCATCCTATTTCTAAAGAGAAAATATTAACTAAAGAAATTAACTCTTTTAAAATCTCATTTTATCTTCTGTGAGTCATAACCCCTCAGGTTAAATCCTTTGGGTAACCCAAGTCCTCATCCTGAAATGCCCCTTCCTCATGAATATATCCAGTATCCTATTCATCACCTACACTACAAGTAAACTGTGAGTCTAATGCCCAATAAGAGATAAGATGTAATATGATGCATGCATATGTCTGATTATGTCATAAAGGAATCCACCCAACCTGTCTTTGTCTCATATAATTAAACTCATACATTGAGCCAGGAAATTGGAAGTCTTTTCAAAAAGAAGAATAGTTTTCGGTCGGAAACTAACTTCTAGGAGACAGGCTCTCGCATCCCGTCGAGGGAATGAGTTTTTCTCGTGTCTCCCATTAGAGTCCGAACTACCTCCTCAATTCCCAATTCCCATCACGTTTATTAGTCCTGTCTCTCCCATGAAGTGTTTCTCCCATGAAATGTCTCTCTCATGCAATGTGAATACCAACTCATTGTGGCATCACCCCTATGTCTATTATTATGATGCATGACACGTAATGCATGAACTAGACACCCTAATATATGAATACTAAAAAGAACAATTATGAGATGCATATATTAATCACATAATTCAAACCAGAGATTAGCACAAAACTAATAAGAACAATCATGATAATCATTGAAATCAAAGATTCAGTAGTTCACATATGGCAGTGAAAGAATAATATAATCACAATATGAAATTAACAATAGCATGGGGTATCTTTGCAATTAAAGATCCAACAAGGAAGAGCAACAAATTCATAAGCATTGGAAGAACAACAAATTTATGAAACTAATAATAGCAGCTTAATATTCTCATAACTCAAGATCTAACAGCTCACACATAGTAACAAATTTATAAGCATAGATCAACAGTAGCAGTGCAACAATACTCATTACTAATAGAGCACATCTTCAGGATATTTTATTAGTCATAGATCCTTAAGCATAACAATTATACAGAACTGGGTACCATTAAAATCAGTTTCTGGAATTCGACTAACAGAGATTGGTAATTATTGTTCAGAACAAAATGTCACCATCATCAATTTCTTGAATTCAATTTATAAAGAGTAGCATGAAATCAATAACTATGCATAACAGGGCATTAAAGTCTTCGGGAATCCAAGCAACCGAGAGAAATCAACAAATTCACAGAACAAGACATTATCAATTTCTGAATTTCGATTAACAGAGAACAATCATATGGAGATCTATCAGCAGAATTGAAACTCATGTAACAAACAATCAATCGGCAGGATAAATCCTATACTTGTGGTGTAGATGACCTCCACTGGTCATGACACGCTATTATCACTTACCACTCTAGACGTCCATGAGTTCTTCTTCTCACCAAAGCAATAGTTCGCAGGACAATCCAAAGCAATGGTCTTTCTTCTCTTTGTGATCTCCCTACCTTCAACCTCACTTGCCCCTTTTTCTCGATTTACAGAGGAGTTCAGAAGCCCACCACATCACCTCAACCTTCTCTTATAGGCGAAGAATTCTTTCGATTCCCTTTATCTTCGACAACAAATCCAGCTGGCATCACATTCGATTGTATTTCGAATGAGTTTGAGGAGGATAGAACTCCAGAAATCTTCGCTGGAAGGGAAAGCATCTTACACTCGAGTGACCATGTCACGACCCGAATTGGTTGCATCTAACCAAGATGATGAAGGCCCCCAATTCTCTCAAAGCTCTCCCCATAGGTTCCATCGAGATAATGCCGAAGCTTCGTGGGAGTTCTTAGCTAAAGGGAACAATTCCTTATGCTTTTCCCCCCATTTCAATATGTTCTCAACCGGATCAAACCGGTTCACAGAACTGATTTATTCATTCCTTTCAATAGGGGTGGGCAAATCAGTTTTTGATTCTGGTTTCGGAGCTCTTGGAACCGACCGTTTGGTTCTCAGTTTTGAGAATAAGGAACTGGAACCAAGAACCGCAGGAACCAGAACCTGAACCTGAACCAAAACCGGAACAGTGACTCGATTCTGGTTCAGTTCCAGTATAGTTTCGGTTCCCAAACAGAGAAAAATGGTTTTGTCCGAAATGCACTCAATTTCGCTATCTCTTTCTCGCTATCTCTCTCTTTCTCAGTCTCGCTCTCTCTTGTGCCATCTCTTTCTCACTCGTGGCTCACCTTTTTCTTCTTCAGTTCGGCGTCATTCCTTCGGTTGATTCCCAGATCAATCGGCCCTTCCGCCGATTCCCAGATCAATCGGCCCTTCTGCCGATTCCCAAATCAATCAGCCCTTCCGTTGATCAATCCGCTAATCAATCGCAGTTTTTTGTTTGATAAGAGAGCTGGGTCTCTTGCAACTCATTAGTTGCCATAAGCTTTCAATCCACATGAATATCAGTAATTTCTTTGTCAAATTTAGTGATTTATATATATTTTGGTTATGTTGTTGGGTATAACAGGTCGTTGAGGTTTCTCTTCCAAGACGAGGAAGCACGGACACGCAAAGTGCCACTTTGTGGCTATTGATATTTTTACTGCCATGAATCTTCTTTGTTGCTTTCATTTTGACAATTTACATGCCTTCATATGCCAGTCAGTTGCTTTGTGATTCTAGAAGAATGAGTATTTGTTTCTTTAAACTTCTGCTTTGTGAATCACCTACCGAGATCCGCTTGACTGACTGTTCATGGCTAACCGAGGAACACTTTGTCAAATCTTTTGAGGGGTGTGACACTAGCAACTTAATGGTAAATTGGCTTTTTATAGAGTTTAAAGTTTTTTTTTTCTTTTCTATTGTTATTTTTTCCTTTCTCAACATGCATATTTTCTTATAAGAGGGTAACATGTCTTGGACTGTAATAGCAGATGGTTTTCTCTATGACAGTTTTTCAGTTATTTAGGTAATTTTAGTAGACTTCGGCTTCTATAATTTATTCGATTATTCAACAAGTCAATAATACCGACAGTCAGTTTGTATTATTCCCAGTAACATCTAATGTGAATATTTTCAATACTTTCTAAGAGGTAAAGTTAAGAGGAAATGATTATTGTTTTGCGTGTTTATGGTATTTTTTTTTTACAGAGGGTTTGATTAGGTGTTCTCTGGAGTCCTTTCATGTACATGTTTTCGGTCGGGGATTCATGCTGCCATGGTAGGACACTTAAGGGAATAATTGAGGAAAAGGCTGAGGGAATAAATCACCTTCACCATCCTGCCACAACCCTACTGACTCCACTATCAAAAATACCTCTTTTAAATTAGGAAAGAGGTTTAAAGAATAAATTACATTCACCATATTGTATAGTTTTTATTATGAAGAGGTTTTAACAAAGACTCTCATATCATATACTTTACTGCTTTACACAAAGATGAAATTGTTCTCGGTACACTTTTTAAATGTTAGTTTGAAGCAGTAGAAGTTGAAAACCATGTTTGCACAATCCTTTGCCAGTTGTGAGTTTTTGGAGTGAAAAATTGATTTTGAAATTTAGTATTATGTTTAACAGTTAATTTTCTGCTGCCAAATTCAATTTATTTTTGTTTTTTGGGTGCAAGGTGTTACAACTTGACAATTGTGGACGCTGTATGGCAGATTACATTTTACCATCTGTGAGCGGCGCATGTCGTCTGTCCGATGTGGGATTAAGTGCACTTGTATCTTCTGCACCTGCATTAAAATCTCTCAATCTCAGCCAGTGTTCTCTTCTCATGTACTCCAGTATTGAGAAGCTCCAAAGTGCAGTCAATAGACTCAATACCAAAAAATCTCCAAAGTGCTGTCTATGAGCATATGCTGGCATATTTTTTGTTTATTTTTCAAGTGCTAAGCATATATGCTGACACATATTGTAAATGATGATTATAATATTTCAAAGTTTTGCATTGAATAAGGAATAGAAACTAGTGTACTCTGGTGTATTACATAAACGACTGATCAAAATGTTCTAATATGCCTTGATAAGTCATCTTCGGATTTTGAATCATTCTCAAAATTAACAACACAAATTCATTTCTCTGATTAATTATTATTATCATATCTTTAACAACACAAATGATATCAATCTTTAAGAGAGTTTGAGATAATGCAGCAATTAAACCAACCCTTTATCCAACAGAAGAGTAAAGCTTAAACTTGTATCTACCAACATATTTCTTATAACTTAAAGCACCAGAGTTTTTTTTTTATAGATACGCCTCTGTTGATACAAGAACAAATTTTTTGCTTAAAGCTTAAAGCTTGTTGATTATTATAAGTAGAAAGCTTAAAGCTTAAAGCTTATATCTATCAACATAATTAAGAACAAATTTTTTGCTTCAAGCTTGTTGATTATTATCAACAAAAAGCTTAAAGCTTAAAGCTTATATCTATCAACATAATTCTTATATCTTAAAGCACCAGAATTGTTTTCGTATGAAAAAGTTAATCTTACATGCTCTTTTATGTTTACATCAAACAACGGCCATAACAGAGGCCAAGCTTCGTGACTTGAAAACAAAACAGAGGCAAGGCAAGGCGTGGCTTCGTTAATTGAGAACATAATAGAGGCGAGGCGAGGCGAGGCGAGGCTTCCAGCTTCGTGAATCGTGAGTTGAGAACAGAACAGAGGTGTTTAAGGCGAGAGAGGACTTCGAAGAAGAGCCCAGAAGAAGAAGCGAACAGAGCCCTCCTTCAGTCGTTCTAGAAGAAGAAGTGAACAAAGCCCTTGACCCTCGTTGTCGTTGAGTCGTTTGCCATTCGGAACTATGGCCAAACACCTTAATGACTCGTTCCAGAAGATGAGAAGAAGAAGCAAACTCTGAGATTTCTTCGTATTATTGTTACAGGACATAAACTAACCTAGTTTCAAATAAATTGGTTCCAGTCAGTTCTCGCCAACAATAATCGGGAACTGAACCAACAATTCATGTAATAACCAGAACTGACCCACAATGTAATTGTGGAGACCAAGAACCAGAACTGACCGGGAACCGACCAGTAGTTCCAGGTCGGTTCTCGGTTCTGGTCGGTTCTTGCCCACCCTTACCTTTCAATCATTAATCATTTCAACTTAGCTTAATTTCCTTTACTTATTTTAATTTCAATTTAACATATTATTTCCTTCATCTAATTAATCCCCCTTTAATTTATTCCCAAATAAATACTAACCCAAAATTCTCACTTAATTAATTTCAATAAATTTCCAATATTATTAAATAAATTTCTCATAAATATTTATACATAATTCTGTTACGGGAAAAATCGGAATATTTCATCATGTGAGAAAATCGTCCAAAATTCATAATTACTTTTCTTTTTAATCCCGATTAAATTTTAGGATATTACAAACCGATCGACACACCAATCAACCGGTAATTCCCAGTCGACATATCATGTTGACCGCTCTAACGTTCAAATCCAAAATGTCAGCCACTCCTTCTTGTTGACCTCTCTCTCTTCCTTCATGTCAACCTCTCCTTCATCCGCTTCCACTTCAACTATTTCTCCAATTTTTCCCACTGCCTTTCTTTCTTCACGCCATGCCTCTGCCTTATTTCTTATGCACAAGAGGTTGATCAATAGGTTGATCAATGATTAACCTCTCCCACTACCACTTCCATACATTTGCTCACCATTTGTTACACTACTCTTCTCTCTCCTCTTATTCTTCTTCTTAATAATATATATATATATATATATATATATATATATATATATTTCGACCAATTATCTCCTTAATCGTATACTAAATCTTCAACCCCCATTTCAACAATAGGTAAAAAATCTACACCTGGCTTATATTTGGGGTACCAATACCCATAATAAAATCGTTCCATAATTTTCCATAATTTCCAATCATTATTATCCAAATGAAATTTTTAATTATCCTTAGTTAATTTTGTTATGGAAAATTGGAGCATTACATTCCATAATAAAATCCTCCCCAAAATCTCCAAAATTTATAATTAATATTATTCTTAGTTTCAGCTTAATTTCTGGTATTACATTCCTCCTTCCTTATATAAATTTCATCCTTAAAATTTTCTCAACGCAATTACTTCATCGCTCTATCAACCAAAACAACCACTAACCTTCATAACATAACAGGACCCAAAATAACCTCATGTATCGTACCATTACGTAAAAGTCCCTGAGGATTTTATTATTTCCACTTCTACAAACATAAGGAGTTAGCAAAATCACTAACTCATGTCTAAGTCACCTGATTTTCAATTACACTTATTTCATAAGAGAAACCTTCTCCAAAATTTCTTCCTTTTCATCAGATGGTGTAGTAAATCCTTGCACTACGATCAACTTCATTCCCTCCAAAACATCTTTACACACAAAAAAATGCCAGTTCTACTTACAATTCCACATCCTTAACACCTTTACGCACCAAAATGTCAGTCTTACTCACCAAATTCCATCTTCATTTGCATTTCCCACAGTAGAAAACACCTGTGATGCAATCATTTTCTGTTTTTTAAGCCAAACAGGACCATCTTTGACAAAATGGCCACTTTCATCATACCTAAAACATTGCTCCGAACCTATAACACCTATTCTGAAATGACCTCTTCACACCTTTGACGCTGCTTAACTCTTGCAAATGCAACATTTTTTCTTTGAAATGACATGTCTCCTTGACTACGTTTCTTATTTCCTTGTGACAAACCCTTAATGAAAGGTTTCTTTGATCCTCTTTTTGCTGGTTGACCTTCCATCGGCCGTTGGGATTGCATTTCTTTCCCTACTTTCCTAGTACTCTTCCTAAACTTTATGACTTGAAATTTGGCATGCGTAGCTCTTGCTATTTTTCGAGCTCTTTGACCTTAGCGTACTCATATATACTCTTCACCATTCGTATTCATCCTTCCTTGCTTGCTGGATCAGAAATATCTCCTTCAAAATATGGCAGATTTAGCCATCAAAACCTTTTGCACTTAAAATCTTCAAGAACCTTCAGCCACTGGTTTCTTTGTCTTTCTAGTTCCCTACTCCGTTCCACAAATTAAACTTGACATTCCAATACTTTTGTTAGTCTCTTGGATCCTTGTTCCATTCTGTTCTGTTTCCTCACCATCTCGTTTCTATTCGACCAACTGAGTTTATTACAATTCTAATCATTGGCAAAACACAACATCGACAGTATTAACTACAGGTTCAAGCTCCACCATATCAAGTGCAAGGAACACAACATTACTTCTTCAACAACACCTACGTATATACCATGCAATTCCATTCTCTAAGTCCAAACAGCTCTCTTCATTCACCCAACCTTTTTCACCCTCTATCTAATGCTTTACAACTTAGGCAACCTTGCCTAATTATCTACTTAATTTAATTCATGTAGGATTTGCTTTTCACCATTTCCCCTTTTCAATTTAAAAAAATTTGGGCAAAGTCTCCCCTGTTTCTTTACTCCCCCAAAGCTAATTTCATACATCCTGCACAAAACCCAAACAGTTCTAGAATTATTTTACCTTTTATCATATATGTAATACCCTGACTTTTCGTAATGAGATAATTGTGATTTGATTGGGGGTATTCAAACTATTGGATATTTATTGGGTTATTACCGAGGACGTAATCAATAGATTATAATTTAGAAAATTTATTTGATGATAAATTTAATTGGGAATTATTTGGATAATCATTGAGGATTTATTTGATGGAAAATTTATTTGGGAAACAAAATCAAAGAAATTAAATTGGATCGTTAATTATCATCAAACAATATTCGAAATAAATCAGAAATTGGAAAGTCGGTCAATTAATATACGAAAGGAACATTTGATGATTATAGATTTATTAAATAAATGAAAATAAATAAAATGAAATTAAGGTAAATGGAATAAAGGGATAGAGTAAAAAGGGGGAAATTAAAAGAGAGTGAGTATTAATAAAGAAATTAATTAGAAGGAAATAATTGATTTAAAATAAAGGAAGAAATTAATTGATGGAAGGAGATTGTGGCGTTGAATAGGATCTCCTTGAATCGGGTCAGTTTAGTTGAAAGGAGAAAAGCGGTGGGTGAAGAAAGAATGGCCCGGCCATTTTCTGAAGCAGAGAGAGAGCGCAAATCGAGAGAGATAGTAGGGGAGCGAAGAGGCGACTGGGAGCTCGGGCGAGGTTGGGCTTCGAGAAGGTGTGCGATGCGAATGGCACAGTCCGGCGAGCTGATGGTGATGAAGCGAGAAATAGGAATGATGAGTTGCGGGTTATGGCTTGGGGTAGTGGCTCTGCAGGACGGATGGTGATGCTCCTACGTGTTGGTGTTGTGCAGCACCAAATTGAGGTAAACCAATTGAATTTACACTTGTTGAACTCTATTTCTGGTGATTGAGAATCTACAGAGGTTAGTGATGAAATTGGCAGAGGCGATGCATGGGTGTGGAATGCCTGATACTTGGGTTCCAACCAGTATGTGGTTCGATTTGACCCATCAGTTCCGACTCAGTGGAATGAGTCGGTTGGGTGAAGACAAATTGCTTTCCAGCAATTTCTACGGCTGTTCCCTGCTGATTGGCAAGGGTGAATTATTGGTGGACAATGGATGAATTGTTAGCCTTTTTGTTAGGCTAAGTTTTATTTTGATGATGACTAAAATGATGATTAATTTAATAAAAATCAATAAGTTGTATTTTGTGTTATTTTGATATTATTCTTAATGTTTTATGATTAATATTTATATCCATATTTATTGGAAATACCCTGAAAATGGGTATTATTAATATGCTAACATGTTTATTTGAGTCCATATAGTGTGGCATATCATTTTAGGACTCAATATAGTTCAAGGTTTATTTTGGAGTGAAGTGGGGACGAGTTTGCGGAAGAAAAAAACAGTGAATCTGTAATTTTCAGGGTGCGGACGCGTGCGGATGACATTTTCCCACGTCCGATTGAATCTGTAATTTTCAGGGTGTTTTGCGGATGCATGCGGATGACAAATGTGGACACAAAGTTGCATCCTAAACTAGTGAACAGTGACTTGCGGATGCATGAACAGTGACTTGCGGATGATGCAGATGCAAAATTCTGCGTCCTAAAGTCCAAATTTCTGCACAACGGCTATATTTTCAACGGAAAAATTTCAACGGTCACATGCGGACGATTGCGGACGACTGAGGACGTCCGAAAGTGAAAATTCTATAAATAAAGAATCACTCCAAGCTCTCCACAACGAATGAACCGAGAATCGTGGCGAAGCCTTGCCGAATTTAATACGCGATTCTAATCATTGTGAGCTTTTAATATTGTTGTAAATCCAATTCTCCCCAACCCATAAACTTACGAGTTATATTTGAGAGAATTCGGATTAGATAGATAGCGCTTTAATTTCCGTATTCAATACTTGTACTTGATTGTAAAGGGTGATTCCATTAGAATTCATCACACTAGGGTGAAAACCCGAAACACTTGAATAGTCATAGGCTAGATTGAACGCCCATAAGTTTAATCATTGGGTGACGCCCCACAATAGTCAAACATTGGGTGATGCCCCACAATAGTGAAGTTTAGGGTGACATCCTATAAAAGTCAAAGGTTGACGACCTTATAATTAGTCAAGGGTGACGACCATATTAAGAGTCAATTTTTAAACGGTTTATTGGCACCCGTAAGCCAATTGTTTAGGATATCTCCAAGTGGAACTTGGAGCGCGGACATAGGCGAGTTTGCCGAACTGCGTAAACAAATATTGTGTGCACTTCTCTAACTCTTACTCTTTAATTTACGCATTTAATGTGATTGCATATTTGATCGTATTCGATAAATCACATAGGGTTTAGAGAATTTAAATATCGCATGAAAAAGTTAATACACTATATTCACCCCCCCTCTATAGGCGTATATCGATCTTTCAATTGGTTTCAGAGCAGGTATTTAAAATTTTGTGTGATATTTTGTTGATTGTGCACATTGCTATAATTTGTTAAATTTCATTGTTGAGATTTATTTGAATATCATTGATTTGAAATTATATATATATACACACTATGGACTCTAACATGTACGAATTAGGTCAATGCACATCTACACCTCCACATTTTAATTGTAGTAACTATCTTTATTGGAAGTGTAGAATGGAAATATTTATACAATCTATTGTTTACTTTTTATGGAAAATCATTGAAAAGGGAATATCTCTTCCTAGACCAACTTGTGAATTCAATGATTTAGATAAACGGAATTTGAACTTAAATGCTCAAGCAATGAATATTTTGTTTAGTGCATTGAGTAAAAATGAATTTGATAGAGTTCAATCATGTGTTAGTGCTATGATATTTGGAAATCTCTTGAGCTAACACATGTAGGCACAAATCAAAAGATTGAAAATGGAGAAAGCTCGTCCTTCGAAAAAGAGGAGAAAGTGGCCAATACATGTTTCATGGCTAATGTAGAAATTGAGGTAACAAACCCTTCTAGCAATTCTGATTGGGATGATGATAATGATGCATTTAAAGAATTGCTAGATAATTTTAATGAGCTTAAAGATAAATATAAATTGTTGAAAAATGAGAAAAACAATTTGATCAAAAAGCATGCTATTTTGAATAAATCTCTTGATGATCAAATTGTAGAATTAAAGAGTATTATTGATGAATCTAATACTTCCTTTAAATCTCTTGAGCATGATAGTAGTAATTTGAAATTGTTGAACGATGGATTGAAATCTACTAACAAATCACATAAAAATGAAATTGACTCATTGAATGTTAAAAATTGTGATTTGATTACTACTATTGAATGTCATGAACATGATATTTGTGATTTGAGAATTATGAATGATAAATTGAATGGTTGTATCAAATCATTTGAAAATGAAATTAACCTTTTGCATGCCAAATCTAAATCTATTCTAGATGCTAATGATAAAATTAAATCTCTTGAGATTAATATTAGTGAATTGAAAGTTGAAAATGATGATTTAAACTCGGTTGTACTTAAATTCACTAATGGGAGCAAAAATTTAAATATGCTCTTGAATTCTCAAAGGGTTATATTCGATAAAGCCGGAATTGGCTACGAACCCTTTGCAAAGAAAAAGAATTATACAAATCTATTTGTTAGTTCATCTATTTGTAATTCTTGCAATTGTGTAGGACATAAATCATTTTATTGTCCTTTTAAATTGAATGCTAAATTAGATTCAAATGTTATATCTAAATTTGCTTATCCTTTGGATGTGAATTCTAAATGTAAATCTAGTTTAAAATCTAAATCAAATTTTAATTCTAAACTTGTGTGGGTTCCTAAAGGAACCAAACCTATAACAAATGGACCCAAAATGATTTGGGTACCGAAATATGCAAAATGAGTTTTGTTGTAGGTTGGAGATTCTCCCAATGAGCTAAATGGATTTGGATACTTGAATATCCAACAAAAGGGGAGAAGCTTCAAAGGATGCCTCCTATGCGATAAAATGGAATAAAACTTAGAGGTACACAACTTTTTTTTTGTTTTGATTAAATTTGGTTGTGAAATTTGATTTAGATTATTATTTAGTCTTTGATTGGTTGAAATTCCTTTTGGAATCAATTCTATGGATTTTGATCAGGAATTGAATTGGATTAAATTGTTTTGAATTAAATTGTTTAACTTTGATTAGTAGAACATCTTCTTGGATTAATTGTTAGCTTTAATCTTTTTGTATATATAGGTTGAAATATGCTTTATTCATTCAATTAGTATTTTGATGAATGGTTCCAACAATTGGATTCTAAATTGCATATATTTAAAAGAGTGTTAAATGTTTAATTTTGTTGATTTAGGATTGGATTGAGATAAATTGATTTTGTTTTTGGAGGGAATTGATAGATATCATAGGTTGTAAATTTGGTTATGTCTTCATTTGATATCACAGAATTGAGAAGTCTTTATTCCTTCATTCTGTATTTTGATGGTTTGTATTCCAATAACCTAGTCTCTAAATTGAACATGCTAGTGCAAATATTGGATTGTTGGATGCTAAGTTGGATGATTGTTTAAAATAAATTTCTTTGTCTTTTTGAGAATGTACTTCTCCCATGAATTAAAATTAGCTTGATATAAAAGGAGAAGAGTAGAAAAGTTGTTAATTGATGTTTTGTTGATTTCTCCCTTGAATTGCAATTGGTAAATAAAATAGATGGAGAAAATAGAATTGTTGAGAATTGACTTAAATCATTGACTTGTTTTAAAATTGTTAAATTTCGACTTTGATGATTGTGCTTCCGCTATGCCTATAAATTGTTTATCATCAAATGGAAGGGAAATTTGTTTATCTTCAATTGATATTTTTGAGTTTGAAAATTGTATTCCAACAAGTGAAGTTCTACTTTCAATATATTGAATTGCTTAGATTGGTGAATAGATTAGATTTGAAAAGTGACTTAATTTGACTCTCTATTTTTTATTAAAATTAAATTGACTAAAATTCTTCAATACATAGTTTTGAACTTATCTTCCATATTTTTGAGTTTGGAATGGAAGATATTGATAGTGTGCTTATAGGTTGAAATTTGTATTTTACAATTGGTATCTCTAAGTTAAATTTTACATAATTCTTGTCTTGGATTATTTTTGTAGCTTGAGATTTGGTCTCCAACAATTAGTTTTCTAGTCTTATATATTGAATTGTTGGATATCAATTTCGGTTTCTTGGTTTCCCCTTTGGATTGTTTTTGTGTTTTGATAAAAATGAGAAAATAAATTTGTATAGAATTTATTGACTTGCTCTTAAATGTTGATTTTAAGTTTTAGTTTTGATAAACTTGCTTGCGCTAGGCCTAGACTTTGATAATTCTCCCTTGAATTGAAATTTGAATTATTAAAAAGAGGGAGAAAATATAATTGTATTGAGATTATTGACTTGGCCTTGAAATGTTGATTCTAATTATAGTCTATGATAAATTTTACTTTCACTAGGTTAAACTTTGACATTTCTCTATTGGTTGTAAACTGAACAATGAAATAGAGGGACAAAATTAAATTGTTTAGAGATTTTTGTTTTGATTTTTCTAACTTGGTTTCTCCTTTGGATTAAATTTTGTACATGAAAAAATAGAGATGTTAAATTTGATTGGAGATCTTTCATTTGCTTTTAAAAATTGTACAAGGATTTTAACGTTTGATAAATTTACTTCCATTTGTGCTTAAACTTTGAACTTTCCCTATGAATTGTATCTTGAACATTGATTTAAGGGGAGAACATAAAATTGGTTTTAATTTTGAAGATTTAGATTCTTTCCCCATTTTTACTATTTTGATATTTGATTTAGGGGGAGAAAATAAAATTGGTTGATTAAACCTTGATATATTCCCCAAATGTTTTTTGATTTTTTTTTTATTTTAAAAAGGGAAAATAAATTTTGTAGTTCATTTTCACTTGATATCAATAATGACCATTGATTTGAACTCTCTAAATTGGTATCAATAAGTGTTTTGTTTTAAACTTCTGCAAGTGATATCTATCTTGAATTTTCATCCCCAATGTTTTGATTGTATGCAATGATTTAGGGGGAGAGGAATGAATTGTAACTTAAATATCTTTGAACGATAGATATATCAATTAGTATGTTTGAAATTAGATTTCATTTCATTAATTGGTATCCATAATGATTTTTGTTTTGAAACCTTTAAATTGGTATCAATCATTGTTTGAGTTTGAATTTTAACAATTATGTATCCATTCAAAAAATTTGGTATCATTGGACTTAATTTTTAATTGGTATCATATATGAAACTATTTTGTTTTGGTATCAATGAAATCATATTTTCTCTACAATTGGTATAATATTCTTTAGATTTTCATTTGGTATCCTATTTAAATTCCCCAACTATTTGACTATATGCATAACGATAGGGGGAGAAAACTTACTTTTCAAAATTAGAACTCATTCATAGATTGTTTCTCAATTGGTATATATTTTGTTTAAACTTGGATGGTTCTATCTCTTGTTTGGTTACCCTCTTATATACTTGTTGAAAATTTTAAAGAGGGAGAGAAATATTTAAATTTGTTTTATTGTTGCTCTAAGGGGGAAAGCAAATATTTTAAATGTGTTGTATATCCCCATTAGGTTGTTCTTGTGATTAACATAGGGGGAGAGATACTTGAATTGATTTTGATTTAACACATTGGTATCTCTCTTAGAAATCTCTTTGAACTTACAATTGGTATCAATACTTAGCACAAATGATTTGATTTTAACTTTGGATTTAAAATTGATATAAATCTTTGAAAAATTTGTTTTGCTTAAAATTGTGAATTATCAATCGGTATCCATTGTTAATTTTTTAACTCTTAAATTGGTATTCTTTGGAGAAGTTGAAAATGTTTACAATTCTTAATATTAAATTGTATTCTAGTTCTTACATTTGGTATTCATTTCTTGAATCTCATTCTTTTTTGTGCTTATTGTTTCAACTTAAATGCATAATACCCTCGTATATGTTTAGCCTTAATGAGCAAAAAGAGGGAAAATATTTTGATTGAATATTTCCTAGTGGTGATTTTTCAATTGGTATAATATTTTACACCCAAATTGAATTAGAATGTTAAATCCCTCAAATAGGTGTGTATTCTTAATGACAAAGAGGGTGATATTTTTTAGTGAAATGTGATTGTGGTTACTTAGATTGGTATCTTATCTTTTACCACTCATTGAACTTTAATATTTGTATCTCTGCAATGAACATTGTGTGCTTAATTGAAAAAGGGGGAGAAGACTTTTTTTGTTAGAAATCTTTATAATGTGGTTATTCGCAATTGACATCTTATTTTTAATCACATAAAATTTATATTGAATTTTTCTATTGTGATTTCTTCATTTGATATCTTATCTTTGACCACATGAAATTTGTATTGAATATGTAGACAATTTCCTCCATGGGTTGCTTCTTGGATAGATTCAGTGATTAAGGGGGAGATTTTATTTTGTAGAATTATTTTTTGAAATTGTCTTTGGATTCTAATGCTAATTCCTTCAATTGATTGATTTTTGGATAGATTACTTGAAAAATGGGGAGATTATGTTTTAAAGAATACTTTTGATTCTTTTGTTATAATTTTGTCTTGGGTGTGGTTTTTGAACTTGGTATTGTATCTTTGACCACATAATAGATTATAATGTCATTTCCCTCCGTTGCTTGAGTTTTTTGGTTTACTTATTTGATTAAGAGAGAAAAATTTTTCTTTTTGGTAAAATTAGTTGTTGAAACTATTGTTGAGATTGTCTTTGGACTCTAATACATCTTCCCTAAATTTATTCATGTTGTTAATGTTCAAGGGGAAGAATTTCTTAAATGGATCTTTTGATAATTTTATTTTGATAACATTTCTCGATTGTGTTTGGAATCCACTCCCTTATAATTACTTTTTGATTATGACAAAAAGTGAGAGAATGGTATATAAGTTGTGATATATTTTAGGGGGAGTTTTGTACCATGTTGACTGGGTTAAATTGGTTGATAAATTGCATAACTTACTTGGAAAAATCTAATATGCAATAGTTATATGCAAATGCTTAGTTTTAGGGTAAACAACTTATTGGATTTTGTCATCATCAAAAATGGGAAGATTGTTAGCCTTTTTGTTAGACTAAGTTTTATTTTGATAATAACTAAAATGATGATTAATTTAATAAAAATCAATAAGTTGTATTTTGTGTTATTTTGATATTATTCTTAATGTTTTATGATTAATATTTATATGCATATTTATTGGAAATACCCTCAAAATGGGTATTATTAATGTGCTAACATGTTTATTTGAGTCCATATAGTGTGGCATATCATTTTAGGACTCAATATAGTTAAAGGTTTATTTTGGAATGAAGTGGGGACGAGTTTGCGGAAGAAAAAAACGCGTCCTAATCTATCCTGAGTGGTTTCGGACGAGTGCGGACGCATGCAGACGACATTTTCCCACGTCCGATTGAATCTGTAATTTTCAGGGTGTTTTGCGGATGCATGCAGATGACAGATGCAGATGCAAATTTGCATCCTAAACTGGTGAACAATGACTTGCAGATGCATGAACAGTGACTTGCGGATGATGCGGATGCAAAATTCTGCGTCCTAAAGTCCAAATTTCTGCACAACGGCTATATTTTCAACGGACAAATTTCAACGGTCACATGCGGACGATTGCGGACGACTGAGGACGTCCGAAAGTGGAAAGTCTATAAATAAAGGATCACTCCAAGCTCTCCACAACGAACGAACCGAGAATCGTTGTGAAGCCCTGCCGAATTTAATAAGCGATTCTAATCATTGTGAGCTTTTAATATTGTTGTAAATCCAATTCTCCCCAACCCATAAACTTGCGAGTTATATTTGGGAGAATTTGGATTAGATAGATTGCGCTTTAATTTCTGTATTCAATACTTGTGCTTGATTGTAAAGGGTGATTCCCTTAGAATTCATCACACTAGGGTGAAAACCCGAAACACTTGAATAGTCATAGGCTAGATTGAACGCCCGTAAGTTCAATCATTGGGTGATGCCCCGCAATAGTCAAATATTGGGTGATGCCCCGCAATAGTGAAGATTAGGGTGACGTCCTATAAAAGTCAAAGGTTGACGACCTTATAATTAGTCAAGGGTGACACCCATATTAAGAGTCAATTTGTAAACGATTTATTGGCACCCGTAAGCCAATTGTTTAGGATATCTCCAAGTGGAACTTGGAGTGCGGACGTAGGCGAGTTTGCCGAACCACGTAAACAAATATTGTGTGCACTTCTCTAACCCTTACTCTTTAATTTACGCATTTAATGTGATTGCATATTTAATCGTATTCGATAAATCACTTAGGGGTTTAGAGAATTTAAATATCGCACGTAAAAGTTAATACGCTATATTCAACCCCCCCCCCCCCCCCCCCTCTATAGGCGTATATCGATCCTTCATGAATGTCCAGCGGTGGAGAAGAGGAATAAAGGGAGACAGGGAGTGGCTCATGGACACGCGTGGGTGACAAAGTGATGGGAGTTAGTGAGTGGGCTGACGTTTTGATGGATAGAAAAGTGAGGAGAGGGATTGATAAACTGAGACAAAGAGAAGGAGAGAAAGGTCGAGAGTGGTGAAGAGATGAGAAAGTGTGATTGAGTGATTATGTGATGCTGCTCTCGGGTCTGCAGGTAATGGCCTTCTCTGTTCTTTGATATACTCTATGTTGATGAATATGTTGGTAAATGAATTCATTTGTGGGTTATTGAAGCTACTTGTTGAAATGTATTTTGGGTATATGTTCTCTAGTTACTTATGAACACTTAATTGGTGACTGAATGATATAGTGCACTATTGTTGGTCCCTATTGCTAGACATTATTATGTCCTATAAATTGGTTTGTTCATGGTTTGGATTATGCCGAGAGGAAAATTGTGAGGAATTATTCTGTTGCTTTGGTTGATGAAATTTTGTTTAGATAATGGAACTATCCCCTACTTTATAGCTTTGATATTGGTAATTGTTGTGTTTTGGCAGTGTATTACTGGACTTCGCTGTTTTTATTTAGTTCTGGATTTTGGAACCGTTAGGTGATTACTTGGATTAAACAATTTGGTTAATGATTGTTAAGACCCTGTGAAGCCTAGTTCCCTGTGTTAATTAATGCTTGGTATTGTGATGGAGAATTGGTTTAAATGGTGGAATTATGCTCTGTTATTGGAGATGCTTATGTTCTCTACTCTATTGGTTTAAAATGCACTCGGTTGGTCATTAAGTTGTAAGCAATGAAAATTGTAAAGTAATTGAGTATTATTTTGGACGAAGCAATTTAACTACATAATGAATGGGAATTTGGGATTTGTTAAGTATTAAGTTTATGCAAATTTGGTGGTTAGTTATTAATGGATAAGCATTGGTTAATTGGTCAAAGAAAATAATTGGATGAAAAATGTGAAATAATTAAATGGTAATTAAATTATTAAATAATTAACGAGTAATAATGGTATCAAAGTTGAGATTTATAATTGATAATATATTAATAAATAAATGTTAATTATTTTGAAGGTATTAATGGGAGAAGGATAAGAGCTAAGCTTGCTACGAAAAAAGGTAAGTGATACTGCATGTGTGCTTTGGTCTTTGGGACCCTACATCGTAAGAATAGAATATGCATGTTTGATTGTTTACCTCTTTACGAGCATGTCTACCATTTTAATAGCATGTCTATAGTTTTATAAGCACGTCTATTATTTTATAAGCATGCCTGTAGGATCGATATACGCCTATAGAGGGGGGTGAATATAGCGTTTTAACTTTTTAGTGCGATATTTTAATCTCTAATTACCCTAAGTGATTTAATGCACATAATTAAAATATCGATAACAAATATATGCAATAATATAAGGAGTAAGGGTTGAGAAGTGCACGCATTATTTGTTTACACGGTTCGGCAAACAAGCCTACGTCCGCGCTACAAGTTGCACTTGGAGATACACTAACTAATTGGCTTGCGGGTGCCAATAAAACCGTTTACAAATTGACTATTAGACGGGGCGTCACCCTTGACTAATTCTTAGGTCGTCAACCTTAGACTCTTACGAGTCGTCACCCTAAATTGACTAGTGCAGGGCGTCACCCAAGTGTGATGAATTCTAAGGGAATCACCCTTTACAATCAAGCACAATACTAAACTCGGAAACTTAAGTTTAAATCTAGCTAATCCGAATTCTCCCTAAATATAACTCACAAGTTTGGAATAGGGAGAATTGGATTTACAACACAATTAAAAGCTCACAGAGTAGTATTCGAGTATTGATTTTGCTAGGGCTTCGCCTCAAATATTCGATTCGTTCATAGTGGAGAGCATAGAGTGATCCTCTATTTATAGACACTGCCACTGCGTCTTTCGGATGACCTCAGCGTCCGCACCTATTGTCCGCACGATCGTTGTAAAAATGCCCTCTGAGAAAAATAGCCGTTGCACAATTTTGGGCATTTGCGGACACCATTCTCATCGTCCGCTGCGTCCGCATCTATCGTCCGCGTCTTCAATAAAATTGGACAGATTCAAAGCGGACGCCAATATTCGCATCCGCACCGTCCGCACCTACTGGGTCCATCGTCCACGACTGCACAAATTTGAAAGGGATGCCAAACTATCGTCCTCTTCTTCACTTCCGTCCGCACAGTTGAAGGGTTGCGGACGCCAATTTACGTCCGCCTCGTCCGCAAGCATCGTTCGCGTGTTCATCAAAATGGACAGAAGAAAAACGGACGACTAAAGCCATGCGTCCGCCTCATCCGCAGCATCCGCAGCTGCATAGACTTAGAGAACCACATTAAACATTCCCAATACCCTTAATCAAGGGTATTCTCAATTTAATCGATAAATATGATATATAAGAGTTCAATGTATAAACAACTTTTGCACTTTATTAAATTTCACATCATCTAGATCACATAATCTAAACAATCCTCTTATTGATGATGTCCAAAACATATAAAGTTTTTTATTTCCTAACCTAAGCATGTGCCACAAACATTGCATATTTGATTTATTCAATTAAGTTATGCAATTTATCAATCAATTAATCCAAGCAACATACTACTAAAATACAACTTATTGATCAACTAAATTAACACACAATTTAGTCATCATCAAAATGACACTTAGCCTACCAAAAAGGCTAACAATCTCCCCCTTTTTGATGATGACAAAATCCAATAAGTTGTTTACCCTAAAACTAAGCATTTGCATAAAACTATTGCATATTAGATTTCTCCAAATAAGTTATGCAATATATCAACGATAAATCCATGCACAATGCTACTAAACTCTCCCTAAAAGATATTACAACTTATATATCCTTCTCCTCCTTTTTGTCATAATCAAAAAGTAATGCAATGGGAGGAGAGTCCTAATACAATCAAGAATAGTCATCAAAATAAGACTATCAAAGATTCATCAAAGAAATTCTCCCCTTTGGATATTAACAACATGAATAAATTTAGGGAAGATGTATTAGAATCCAAAGACAATCTCAACAATAGTTTCAACAACTAATTTTACCAAAAACTAATTTCTCTCCCTTAATCAAAGAAACTATGCACATATCAAACAATGGAGGAAAATAAGCATTTACATTCAATATATAATTTAATTACTCCTAGAGCAATTATGAACAAATTAAAACTATCTCTCCTCTTAATCAAGGAATCTAACCAAGAATCAAACTATGGAAAGAAATATAGATTCAATTTCAATTTGTGGTTAAAAGAAAAATATCAATTGTAAATAACCACAATCACAAAAGATTTCTAAAAAAAATATTATCTCTCTTTTCTATTAAGCAAAGAAATTCACTTGAGGGAATATATACATTAAAGTTCAATAAGTGGTAAAAGATAAGATATCAATCTAAGCAACCACATTCGAATAACATCGATTCAAAGAATATTATCCCCCTATTTCAAAGAATCTTCCAAATAGTCAAACCATGGAGGGACATAGACATTTAATTTCATATTGTGGTATAAAATATGATATCAATTGAAAAATCACCACAAGAAATATTCAATCAAAATATTTTCCCTCTTTTTGCTCATTAAGTCTAAACATATGGAAGAGTATTATGCAATTAAGTCCAAACAATAGGCACAAAAAAAGAATAGGATTCAAGAAATGAGTACCAAATGTAAGAACTAGAATACATTTAAATATTAAGAATTGTAAACAAATTTTCAATTTCTACAAGTGATACCAATTGAAGAGTTAAGAAATTAATAATGGATACCGATTGATAATTCACAATTTAAGCCAAGCAAGTTTTTCAAAGGTTTATATCAATTGTAAATCCAAAGTTAAAATCAAATCATTTGTGCTAAGTATGATACCAATTGTAAGTTCAAAAAGAAAATGCTAAGAGAGATACCAATGTGTAAAATAAAATCAATTCAAATATCTCTCCCCTATGTTAATCACAGCAACAACCTACTGGGGATATACCACACATTTAAAATATTTGCTCTCCCCCTAGGAGCAACAATAAAACACCTTCATAAATTTCTCCCCCTAAAAATTTATTAATTAGCAAATAGGAGAGAATTCAAAAACTCAAGAGAACCATCCGAGTTTAATAAGAAATATATCAATTGAAAAACAATCTATGGATAATTCACATTTTGTAAGCACAAACAAAATTTTACTCCCCCTATCATTTTGCACATAACCAAGTAGTTTGGGGAATCTAAATATGATACCAAATGAAAATCCAAAGAATATTATACCAATTGTAGAGAAAATATGATTTTATTGATATCAAAACAAAAATAGTTTCATACATGATACCAATTTAGAAATTAAGTCTAATGATACCAAATTTTTGAATCAATACCTAATTGTTAAAATTCAAACTCACACAATGATTGATACCAATTTAAAGGTTTCAAAATGAAAATTATTGATACCAATTGATGAAATGAATTCCAATTTCAAACATCCTAATTGATATATCTATCGTTCAAAGATATTCAAGTTAAAATTCATTCCTCTCCCCCTAAATCATTGCACATAATCAAAACATTGGGGATGAAAATTCAAGATAGATACCAATTATAGAAGTTTAAAGCAAAATCAATTATTGATATCAATTGAATGATTTCAAATCAATGGAGAATATTGATATCAATTTGAAAAGCAACTATAAAATTTCTTCCCCTTTATAAATCTCGAAACCAAAAACATTTGGGGATTATATCAAGGTTTAAAGTTTAAGCACAGACGGAAGTAAATTTATCAAAAATTAAAAACCTTGTACAATTTTTCAAAAGCAGATCAAAGATCTCCAATCAAATTTAACATCTCTATTTTCTCCATGTACAAAATTTAATCCAAAGGAGAAACCAAAAACATTTGGGGAATTACAAGTTGAATCAAACAATTTTAATTTCTCCCCCTAAATCAATTAACAAAATTCAATCTATGGGAAAATTCATAATTAAAAACAAATGAATTTTCCTTAAAATATTTATCTTCTCTTTCATTAATTTAAAAGCAAGGAAGAATTATCAAAGTTATAAGCCAAAGGGGAAGCAAATTTATCGAAACTAAAAATTAAAGTTAACATTTAAGAGCAAGTCAATAAACTCTATACAACTTGATATTCTCCCCCTATATTCATGATCTAAATAGCAACTATGGGGAATTTAAAAATTAAAAAACAAATCAAGTGTCTAAACCATTTATCTCCTCATTTTATCATATACACATATAATCCAAAGGAGAAGTTCACAACAAATTTTTGAAAAGGTATAATAATTTTCCATAGCAATAATCTCTCTAAAAAAAATCAAAATCAAATCAAGAGAGTGTTCTAAGATCTAACTAGAACAATTGGCCAAACAATTTATGTCTCTCCTTTTTATCTATAGCTAAATCAATCAAAATGAGGAAACAACAAATCAAAATTGATTATCTAACAATTCAATACATAAGACTAGAAAACTAATTGTTGGAGGTCAAATCTCAAGCCACAAAATAATCTAAGACAAGAATTATGCAAAGTGTAACCAAGAGATACCAATTGTAAAATACAAATTCTAATAAATAAGCACACTATCAATATCTTCTATTCTATTTAATTCCATTCAAATCAAGACATATAATATTTATTCCTAAGAGAGTTTCAACCAAACAAAATAAAAAAAAAATCAAATTCACTAATAATTCAAATTAAGACAAGCAAATTTAATATATTCAATGTAAACGTTCACTTGTTGGAATACAACTTTCAAACTCAAAAATATCAATTGAAGTAAACAAATTTTCCCTTCATTTGATAGTAAACAATTTTGAAACAAGTTAATGATTTAATCAACTCTAAACAATTCTATTTTCTCTCCCTATTTCGTTATTCAAATTCAATTCAAGGAGAAAACAACAAGGCATCATAATTAACAATTTTTCTACTCTTCTCCCCTTATCTCAAGCTAATTTTAATTCATGGGAGAAGTACATTCTCAAAAACACAAAACAATTTATTCCTAATAATCATCCAACTAGTCATCCAACAATCCAATGTTCAAATTAGCATATTCAATTTAGAGACTAAGTTGTTGGATTACAAATCTTCAAAATATAAATTGAAGGAATATAAGGACATCTCAATTCCTAATTATCAAATGAAGAAATTACCAAATTTACAACATATGATATCTATCCATTAACTCCAAAAACAAAATCAATTTATCTCAAAGCAATCCTAAATCAACAAAATTAAACATCTAACACTCTTTTAAAGATATGCAATTTAGATTCCAATTGTTGGAACTATTCATCAAAATACTAATTGAATGAATAAAACATATTTCAACTTATATATACAAAAAGATTAAAGCTAACAATTAATCCAAGAAGATTATGTACTAATCAAGGTTAAAACACTTTCAATCCCAAATCACGAATAGAACAATAGAATTGAATCAATCTATGCTTTAATCCCAAGAAAAATAAAGATTGAATCAATCAATAATATAATCCATTCTAATTCATCAATCTCTAAATACTAATCCAAATCAAATTCCACACTTAAATTCAATTATCACAAAGAGATTGTGTACCTCTAAGATGTTTATTTTCATTTACCGCATTTGAGGCATTCCGTGAAGCTTCTCCCCCTTTGTATTGGATATTCAAGTATCTAATCCCCTTTCAAGCTTCTTGGGACAATCTCCAACCTACAACACAATCAATTTGCAATTTTTGGTATCCAAACCATTTTGGGTCCTTTAGTTATAGGTTTGGTTCCTTTAGGAACCCACACAAGTTTAGAATTCAAATTCGATTTAGTTTTTAAACTAGACTTAAATTTAGAATTTACATCTAAAATTTTGAATTAACATTTGCCTTCAATTTTGAAGGACAAACAAATTTAGATTCAAAACTTGATGCCAATTTAGTATTTAATTTCAATGGACAACAAAATGATTTGTGTCCTACACAATTGCAAGAATTACAAATAGATGAGCTAACAAATAGATTCGTGTAATTCTTTTTCTTTGTAAAGGGTTCATATCCAATTCCGGCTTTATCAAAAGTGACCCTTTGCGAATTTAAGAGCATATTTAAATTTTTGCTCCCATTTGTGAATTTAAGCATAATAGAGTTCAAATCATTATTCTTTGCTTTCAATTCACATATATCAACCTCAAGCAATTCAATTTTAGCCTTAGCATCAAAAATAGATTTAGATTTAGTATTCAAAAGGCTAATATCATTTTCATGCGATTTGATACAACCATTCAATGTATCATTCATAATTCTCAAATTACATATCTCATGTTTATGACATTCATTAATAGAAATCAAATCACAATTTTTTCAATTTAATGAGTCAATTTCATTTTTATGTGATTTGATAGTACCAATCAATTTATCATTCAATAATTTCAAATTACGACTAGCATGCTCAAGAGATTTAAAGGAAACATTAGATTTATCAATGATGCTTTGAAATTCAACAATTTGATCCTCATAAGATTTATCTACATTCGCATGCTTTTTGATCAAATTGCAATACTCTTTTTTCAATATTTTATATTTATCTTTAAGCTCATTTAAACTATCTAGCAATTCACTTACTAAATCACTATCATCATCATTATTAGAATCGGAATCGCTATAGTAGTTTGTTACCTCAATTTCGTCTTCATTGGCCATGAAGTATGTATTGGCCACTTTCTCCTCTTTTTCGGAGGATGAGCTTTCTTCACTTTCAATCTTTGGAATTGTCCCTACATGTGTTAGCTCAAGAGATTTCCAAATATCATAAGCACTAACACATGATTGAACTTTATCAAATTCATTTTTACTCAAGGCACTAAAAAAAATATTCATTGCTTGAGCATTTAAGTTCCAATTCCGTTTATCTAAATCATTGAATTCACAAGTTGGTCTAGGAAGAGATATTCCCTTTTCAATGATTTTCATAAAAAATAATCAATAGATTGTATAAAAATTTCTATTCTACACTTCCAATACAAATAATTACAACCATCCAAATGTGGAGGTGTAGATGTGCATTGACCTAATTCATACATATGGGAGTCCATAATGTGCATATATATAAAATCTCCAATCAATGATATTCAATCAAATTTCACCAACAAATTTAGACAAGGAAATTTATTCCAATAGATACAACTTAACAAATATTAGCAATGTACACAAAATATCACACAAAAATTTAAATACCCGCTCTGATACCAATTGTAGGATCGATATAAGCCTATGGAGGGGGTGAATATAGCGTTTTAACTTTTTAGTGCAATATTTTAATCTCTAATTACCCTAAGTGATTTAATGCACATAATTAAAATATCGATAACAAATATATGCAATAATATAAAGAGTAAGGGTTGAGAAGTGCACGCAATATTTGTTTACGCGGTTTGGCAAACAAGCCTACGTTCGCGCTCCAAGTTGCACTTGGAGATACACTAACTAATTGGCTTGCGGGTGCCAATAAAACCGTTTACAAATTGACTATTAGACGGGGCGTCACCCTTGACTAATTCTTAGGTCGTCAACCTTAGACTCTTACGAGTCGTCACCCTAAATTGACTATTGCGGGGCGTCACCCAAGTGTGATGAATTCTAAGGGAATCACCCTTTACAATCAAGCACAATACTAAACTCGGAAACTTAAGCTTAAATCTAGCTAATTCGAATTCTTCCTAAATATAACTCATAAGTTCGGAATAGGGAGAATTAGATTTACAACACAATTAAAAGCTCACAGAGTAGTATTCGAGTATTGATTTTGCCAGGGCTTCGCCTCAAATATTCGATTCGTTCATAGTGGAGAGCATAGAGTGATCCTCTATTTATAGACACTGCCACTGCGTCTTCCAGACGACCTCAGCGTCCGCACCTATTGTCCGCACGAACGTTGTAAAAATGCCCTTTGAGAAAAATAGTCGTTGCAATTTTGGGCATTTGCGGATGCCATTCTCATCGTCCGCTGCGTCCGCATCTATCATCTGCGTCTTCAATAAAATTGGATAGATTCAAAGTGGACGCCAATATTCGCGTCCGCACCGTCCGGACCTACTGGGTCCATCGTCTGCGACTGCACAAATTTAAAAGGGACGCCAAACTATCGTCCTCTTCTTCACTTCCGTCCGCACAGCTGAAGGGTTGCGGACGCCAATTTACGTCCGCCTCGTCCGCGAGCATCGTTCGCGTGTTCATCAAAATAGACAAAAGAAAAACAGACGACTAAAGCCATGCGTCCGCCTCATCCGCAGCATCCGCAGCTGCATAGCCTACTTCATACTTTCACAAAATGTTTCCTCTAAGTCATACGAACATTCCATTCTCCTGCATAGACTTAGAGAACCACATTAAACATTCCCAATACCCTTAATCAAGGGTATTCTCAATTTAATCGATAAATATGATATATAAGAGTTCAATGTATAAACAATTTTTGCACTTTATTAAATTTCACATCATCTAGATCACATAGTCTAAACAATCTCTCTTATTGATGATGTCTAAAACATATAAAGTTTTTTATTTCCTAACCTAAGCATGTGCCACAAACATTGCATATTTGATTTATTCAATTAAGTTATGCAATTTATCAATCAATTAATCCAAGCAACATGCTACTAAAATACAACTTATTGATCAACTAAATTAACACACAATTTAGTCATCATCAAAATAACACTTAGCCTACCAAAAAGGCTAACAATGCCTACCATTTTAAATAGTATGTCTACCATTTTATGAAGCATGATCTATGAATTGTATGTTGAGTATTTTATTAGGTTCCTTAATTATATGTTAGAGATTATATGTGTTCATGAGCATCATGCATCATGGTTTTCAAAACGATACAAAAATGGGTTTTCATGCATGGTTTTGAAAAGAGAACAGAAACGAATATTAAATTATAATGGTAAAGTTTTAAGTAAAGAAAGGATAATGGATATGTTGAGGCTTTGACATGTAACTCATAAATAAAGGCTTGATCAAAGGAAATGTCATTTTGCGAAACAACATGGCCTAAAAATTTTACTTCAATCATAAAAACATTGCACTTTTCACATTTTGCTTATAACTGATGCCCCCTAAGCATTTGCAGAACAATTCATAGATGCTCCATATGCTCATCCAAAGTCTTGGAATATATCAGGATATCATCGATGAAGACTACTATGAATTGGTCAAGATAAGATCGAAAGACTCGGTTTATAAGATCCATAAAAGTAGTTGGTGCATTAGTCAATTCATACAGAAACACCATAAATTCAAAGTGTTCATATCAAGTACAAAAAAAGTCTTCAGAATATCTTCTTCATGTATCATCAGTTGATGATAACCCAATCTCAAATCAATTTTCAAGAAGTACATAAATCCTCCAAGCTAATCAAATAAGTCATCAAATTTGAGGCAATGGATACTTATTCTTGACTGTCACGTGATTCAATCTCCAATAATGGATGCACAGACGAAGCGAACCATCCTGCTTCTTTGCAAATAAAACTAGTGTACCCTACTGTGAAATACTATTCTGAATAAATCTTTTGTGCAACAAATCATTCAACTAGATTCTCAATTCATTCAATTTAGCAAGAGCCATGCGAAACAAAAAAATTAAAATTGGTGTAGTATCGGGCATCAGATCAATACAAAACTCGATCTCGCAGTCAGGTAGCAACCCAGACAGATCCTCAAGAAAAACATCAGGGTAATCACTGTCATGACTCGGAGGCAAGCCTAACAGAACCACCGGGTCAGGCAACTCGATTCTTTTTTAAAACCCGATTACCCAACCCAAGGCATAAAAGAAACAAAAGTCTTAATAGAAAAGTAAGCCCAAACTCAAATCCCATGGGTTGGGATCCATAGAGTGATCAACTAGAGAGCATAAATAAAAAAATGTACTATGTAGGAATTACATCAAACAACACCAAAACTATAAATCCTAAAAATACCCAATACCAAAGGATGAGACTGACGAACTTCCACTCATCCATGGGAAGATCAAACACCCACCAGGGGACACCAGCATCGTCCCATGACAACACGTGCAAATCCCATGCACCATGACAACACCCTGACTTGGGAAAAATATAACCTAAGGGGTGAGTGACAAACTCAGTAGGGAAATCAATACCAAATGCAATGCATGCTAAAAAAAATTTTGTCGTCTTTTTGCTAACCAATTCATGCTTTTCATTTACCGTACATGAATTTTAAATCAATTGAAAACCTCTTTATCATTTTATCAAACTGACCCATGACCCTCGATGTGGCTGCATCAAAACCCACTGTATACATCTATACCGCAAAAATATGCCAACATAATTTTCCATACGAAAATGTAATCAGTAAAAAAGGATGGTCACACAATGACCCATTCGGCACACACCACAGAAAGGTGGCTATCTGTCAAGAGCAACACTTCAAGAGATAGAGGGAAATGCAATGATGGTGATTCGATGATCTAGCACATCACCCAAGTTGCTGGTGAGTAAGCTCAGCAACGACACAACTCGTATGATCTCCTAGATGTGCCAACGAGTAGTAGCTCAGCGTCAATACGATCTATAAATGAAAGAGGATGGTCGCTCAAGGACCCATCAGACACATCTCACAAAAAGGTAGTTACCCATCAATAGCAACACCTCATGAGGTAGGAGAGAATACCAATGATGGTAACACGAAGATCCAGCACGTCACCCGAGTTGTAGGTGAGCAAGCTCTCGTACGATCAAATAAACGGATGAGGTTGCCTGCGATGGATTGCTTCTCAACTAAAATACTTCTAGGTTCCAAGTTGACGGGGTTGCTGACGAGCAAAGCTACAAGCCGTCACGCTACTTATCAAATTCAACGGTACTAGGATAGGCAAAACTCAGCAACAAACAACCTACCATCTCCGTGTGACTAATACCCTTGCCAGATTTAGGGACTCAAAACCCAAGGAGTGCGTCATCACCGCCCTATCCATTTCCAGTTTCGGGGCTCAAAACCCGAGGACATGCCAACAATGCCCCATCCCCATTCACTTTTGGGGCTCTAAACCCGAGGACACGTTATCAATGCCATATCGCCATTTCGCATGCAAGCAACCAATCTTCTCTCAACAAAAGATTGCACATGATAGCCTCATGATGCTTTAGTACCAAAATGCCTAAAGTATCAAGAGGATTCATCCTCCCAATGTACGTAACAAATATCAAATCTTCTCACAGTAGAAAATTTCATGAGGTAGCCTCATGATGTTTTAGTGCTAGAGTGCCTAGAGCATCAAGAGGATTCATCCTCCCAATGTACTTAACAAATGTCAAATCTTCTTGCAGTAGAAGATTTGACGAGATAACCTTGTGATGCTTTAGCGCCAAAGTGCCTAAAGCATCAAGAGGATTCATCCTCCCAACACAAATGCACAACTATATAAATCAAACCATGTACAGAATATAAATGTGAGAAAACATACGTATACATAAAAACTAACACGCTATCGAAATAGTCCCCATCATGCTTTCGAGTGTGGTACCCCACAAAATATCAGTTTTTGAAAATATGATGCAATGTAGTGCAGGAAGTATAAATATCCCTACCACGATGATGACCACAAGATGGTTATCAACAAACCAGCCCCACGCACTGACGTACGTGAAAATTCAAACCACCTGACATATCCAATACGTATGTAATATCCCAAATTTTTGTTGAACTAAGAACAAGATTTATGTGATAATTTTGGGATGATAAGAGTTGACTTTGACAATTTAGGATGTTGGTCAAGTGAAACATGTCTAGATAAAGTGAATTACGATGTTTGAATTATGTCCATATTTAATTTAGGGAAACAATTAAGGTTATGTAGAATTGTGTGATGGTACTTAGAGTTAGATAGGACAATATGAATTAGATAGATTTTTAATGGATTTAGTAAGAGAAAATATAATTGGACGTATTTGAGTATCGTTTAGATATCGTAAGGACTGAGAGCTTAAGAATAATAAGGTTATATATAAGAGAAAATATAATTGGACGTATTTGAGTATCGTTTACATATTGTAAGGACTGAGAGCTTGAGAATAATAAGGTTATATATATATTTACACATGATTTACTTCACATTACGACAAATACACTCTGAAGATTGATTTACACCGCGGTTGATCACGGCGATCGCATAACATATCATCCAACGACCGACGGGATCGTCTGCTAGTCAAGAACAAAGAAATGTCGGGGTCGTTTGGCTGCATGGTGAACGATCGACTAACTTGGGAATCGATCGACCACCATTTATGAAGGCCATCTATTGATGATAATCAACGACTTGAGATGAAATGATTTGTTGTCTGAGCGTATGGATGATTAAGTGTTGCGTCAAGTGGCCTTCTTCCTTTGTTTGAATGATGAAGGGCTGCTTGCCGTGGCCTATAAGTAGAAGCGATGGAGGATAAAAACAGAAGAGAGAAGTGGGTTGTTTGCAGAAAATAACCAAGAGTGAGAGATAGTTCAGTAGCAATCTAATGAATTTCGGAGTGTGGTTCTGGAAAAATTGGAGAGAAAGGGGACGCTTTCTTTCTGCCTTCTCTGCTTCTGTCTGAAAGTTTTGGAAAATCATGAAGCAGACCATTGAAGAAATGATCTTCTGGGAAACTTTGATGACGGATTGGAGCATCACTCACCGATTTCAAAAATGGAAACCGCACCATAAGGTAAGGAATATTGTGTGTGATTTGTCCATAAGGACCTACATCGCAGGAGTAGGATTTGTTGTGTAGTTGCTGTGTTAGCTGTAGTTTGCTCTCTGATGAATACTGCTTCCATAGTAGGGTCCTTGTTCAATATATTTTCTGCATGTTTCGATGATAGGCTCTCTGTTATATACAAGCCTTTGGTAATGGTTCTCTGTTTAGGCTGTTTTCCATTGTTAGTTTATTGTGATGAGAATAATTTCCTATGTTGATGGTCAGTTATAAGGAAGAAAGGAGTCTACCTGATGATAGTCTCTATAGTAATTTTTATAGCATTTTCTCTTATTTATTCACGGTAATAATTTCGGTTGTTCACATGCTCACTGTTTGCTTGAATTTAGTAAATAAATGGAAAGAGAGGAGTCTACAAGAAATTTACAGAGAAGAGGATGCGAATTTTACATGTACTTAATGCATTTTCATACCTAACTTTCCAATTAATTAATTGTTTAAATTGTAGTATTTCCTTGATATTAAACTAGACCTTAATTTAGGTTGTTTGTACTTGATTAATACACGATGAATAGATAATTTGCTTAAAACGATATTCCCTGCATTGAATTAGAATAAATAGAAATTAATTAGGTTATATTAAATGGCAAAATTATATCTATGGGTGTATTCTATGGATATAAGAAAATTAGATCAACAACATAATAATAGTTGTTAATTAGTATAAGTCACAAATACATGTTATAGTAATCGTAGACATAGATTAAGTACCTTTGCTGTTAAAGAATAAGTGGAAGTAATACATTAAGGATAGAGAAATAAACGCATGGTATATAGTATAGTTGATAATATTTAAATGAAAGTATGCTTCGTGTTAATTTATAGTCAAAGCAATGTTATTGTTTGTTAGTTATTTGTAATATAGTTTACGATATATGAACTGCTGTGTGATATTCATATAGGCATGTTAGTAGAATTGTAGTCATGAATTTCATAGGCTAGTAATGAAGATAATAAATTGCGTTTTCTATGTGGGTTCGGAAACTAAAGAGGTTTCTCACACATAGAAAACAGCTTGTTTGAGTAAGTTCGGAAACTGAAAAGGTTGCTCATACTCAACGAGTCATGAGTTCGGAAACTGAAGAGGTTGCTCTCACCCAAGAGTAAATGAATGTAAATATAAGTGGAATCATTTTTAGTGAGTTTGGAAATTGAAGAGGTTGCTCTCACGTAAAAATGAATTCAAGTGGTGAATTCGGAAACTGAAGAGGTTGCTCTCACCCAGCTTATGGATATATCAGGCTTATGCATGTAGGGTTGTCATAGAGGTTATAGTTGCATTTCATTTTATATTCCATACTGGACAATAGGCTCATTATTCCTCCTGTGATGTAGGTAAGGATTGTGGGCCGATTGAGGTGAATGTTGAAGAAGTGTGATGCGATGCAAGCTTGTGTTACCATGTGCAAAACGACCTCGGGGGTAATGGATCTAATGAATAAAAGTTGTGTTAATGGCATAAAGACTATGTTATGGATTTTAAGTATTTTAATTATGTTATTCTGTAAGACAGTTAAATGTTTTGGTTCCACGTAACATACTTCGATGTTTTTCAATTAAGGATACTTTAATGGGTTTTTAAAATGTTAAAAATTTTAGAAAAAATTCATAAACAGAAATGGGATGTTACAACCTATAACAAGGCCGATGTCAACACCCCACCAGTCACACAAGGGATAACAGACAAGTCTTAAACAAGACTAGAATCCAAAACAGTTTCTAGAGATAACCATAAGTCTCAAACGGAAAACCAGACCAGGAGTACAACAAAGATCCTAAACCCAAACCAACAAACCGAAAGGATCAACACAAGATTTCCTGGCTCAAATGAAGAACGACGGGTTCCCTACACCTCGAGCCGAGAATCTACGTGATTAAGAACAGGATATGGCTGATGGAGCCGAATGGAGTTCGCTAAATCCAACTCCTAGAAACAATGATGTAGTTGACCCAATACAACCATGGTCGATCCGACATCTCAACAAACCACTTGCAAGTTCACCAGTCGACAAGACATGGTGACGAAAGCTGGAACATAATGCACTCAAATTGATCCACTCAGCAGTCAAGAAAACATAACTAAAGTCATTTGAACCACCCATAGTCGACAAGGCATCCCAGTGGTCAACCGAGACCACTCAAAAGTCGTCGAGGCCATGCAAAGGTCAATCGGGACCTCGCAGCCTCGACAGACTCAACCATACTCAACCTTGTCCATCCAATGTTGACAAGACACATCGAGGCTCAACCGGGACTTCATAGTGGTCGATCTGACATGCTCGCAATCATCTAAGACTCAACAGTCACACTGACTCACCCAAAGTCAATCGAGGATGACTTTAATGGAAAGCCAGTTCTTGCATAGTTATGGTCGATCGACTGCAAATCCCTAGTCGATCAGCCTCTGCTTGGTCGATCAATTAGAGGTTGATTGACCACTGGCCGATCAACCCCAAATTTGTAGTTGATCGACCACCAACCCCTGGTTGATTTTCGACAAGAATTTTCCATCGGAGATGTACCGTAGTCCTCCATTTTACCTCTAAATAACCAATAAAGCTCCCTAGACTTCAAATGCATAAAAAATAATTGGATTCGAGTTTTCAAGTGCGAACCCAAAGCCACAACAAAGCGTAACATTCAAATCCGAAAACAGAGAGGAAAAACTTACCGAAACTGAAACTGCTTTCACAAAAGTTACCAGCGCGGATGATGGGAACCCAAAACCATGGTCGAAAGTAAGAACAGCTCTGTTCTGACTCCCTCCATCCCTCTCGATCTCTCCTCACTGCCAAGAAGAAGAAAAAAAGGGGGAGAGGGAAACTATGCCTTCTTCTCCTCCCTTTCTTCTTTTTAAAAATTTGTTTTATTTAATAATAATATTTAATAAAAACATATATTATATATTACATTATCTCGATTTAAAATCTGATTTGTTTAAAACACCAACCTAAAATAATTACTTAGTCAAAGTAATTTACTAAAAATGTTTCCAAAAATAAATTCTCGCTTAAAAAACCCAATTTGATAGTTTTACGGGAAACACACACGTCGTTGCTAAGCGACAACGACTCTAATATTTGGTCCAAATATTGTAAACTGCCTGTGCATAAACTTACACTAATGCCGAATTGTACAATACAATAATTAATTAGAAGTTTTTACCAATAGTTTTTGAATTAGAGTCTTCAAATGCAAGATCCTAATTTGGACTAATAGATTCCAAATATGATAGAGCAAGCATTAAATTTTAAAGGAAATCGAGGCTTTGGATTTCCTTCCATGATAGGTTTCTTAAATTCAAAATTCACAGACCCACACACAAAACCCAGAAGAGTTCCCAGACTCTTATGTTCAGAAAGGTTGTTTCTAATCATTTACAAAGCGTACTCCTTATCACCTCTAACAAAATCCAGACCATTTCAAATTACTTATGTCTGAGTAGAGAAATGTCTTCATTTACCAACGAACAACCTCAGGATGTCTTTCTAGCAACACCTTAACGCAAATTAATTTTTGTACTTTGTTCTTAGCCACAGTATTTGAAAATCCTTGTATATTACCATACTATTTATCTTATTGATATCACTTTTCAAGATGAAACCTCACTCTTATATCAAAAATTCTGTCATGACCCACAAGGGACCCGAGATAGAATGGGGAATGACCCAACCCAAAGAGTCAAATCGTCTGACCTTTTTTTCACTTTTAGTTTTATTTATTAGGAGCGAAAGACTAAAATTTATTAATTAAAAAGTTAGGGCCCAATAATTTGGGCTTAACAGATCCAAACTAGAAAATCAACTTAGAAACAAATTGACAAGTAAAACAAAGATCCAAATTTATACCTCATCTTTACCGATCGTTATCTTTTGAAGATTCCAATCAATCTGTATTTCGCAACTGGCCAACCACTGATCACCCAAAAATACAACTCAAATTCAAAATCTTGACTAGAAAATTTGAATTTACAGAGGAGGAAAGGAGACAGCTTACCAAAGGAGACTAAGGGCCTGACTACAGAGTTAATTTCTTCCCCAAAAACGATCGAAGATAGTGCTGTCCGGTGGAAGAACTTCACCGCGAGAAAGATAGAGATAGATGGGAGGTGAAGATGGAAATTGAGGTTAGCGTTGAAGAATTGAAGAGAAAGAAAGGAACAATGGGGAAATCCCCGAATGTACACTGTCCGCGTTGGCTGATGGAGTCATTTACCAAAAACGTTTTCCCCAAAATAAATAAATAATATATATATATATATATATATATATATATATATATATATATTTAAATTTGCAAATATTACAACGTTAATTTTTATACTATGTATCTACGTGAGTTTTACACGTGTACTTTATGTGCATGGTTTTTCATAGTATTCGATGGTTATTGTAAAACCCATAAATATTTAAATTTTCAAATTTCCACCTGTAAATTTTTTGCTTTGACCAAGTCAAGTTTTCTTGTGTTGACTAGGTCATTGCTAGTGTTTTTGGTCTTTGACCATGTGTGAGGGGTCCAGTAAATGGTCAGTTCTATGTTTTGTGTTCCCCTATGGCCCGAATTTGCAGATTTTGCTCGGTAAGTTCTCATTGTCTTAGCGATCCCTCATGAGCTTTCGGTCAAATTGGGTTTTTTCAGACAGTAATTTATCTTGGAAATATTTTTGGTAAATAGTTTTAGTCAAAGAAAACTTTGCAGGTTGGTGTTGGAAGAATTCGGGATTTGAAACAAAAATTGAATTAGATTTATTTAATATATATAAATTATAGATTATTATATTAAAAATTTTTTTATAAAGGAATAGGGTAATAGAGAAGGAGAAACTCCTTCCTTGTCACCGCGCGGCCTAGTGGAGAAAGGGATAAAAGGGGGAGGAGCTTGCGACGTATTCTCATCAATCCTCCACCCGATTCGTGTTCGTGTCATCATGTATTCCGTCTTTCGTGAAGACATTTCGTGGATATGTCAATTTTTTACGTCGTTTTTCTTTTATTTGAAATTTTTGTTTGATTGGCTTCTGATTCGAGCTTGGAAACTCGAATCTGAGGAAAATTTCTAGTTTATACTGGTAAATTTAGAGTTTATGCAGGGTTATTTGTTGGTAGGAGTCACAAATTAGGCAAAACGTGCAGAAAATGGGCGTTTTACGATGAAACTAGCTGACCAGTGGAGCACTGGTCTATCGTAAATCAACCAGTGGACAAAACTAGACGACTAGTGGTGGACCTGAAATGAGAAATTCATCCCCATTTTGTCATGTTGAGTCGTTTGTGCATCAGTTGGGTTCCTAGACTTGACATGGAGCCCCTCCACCTATTTCTTGTGACTCATTGTTGGAAAATTCTTGTCTTTTGGCAAGGTTTTATGCTCAATTTGTCTTATGGATTTTGAGCCGATTTTCCACTAAAGTCATGCCCAATTAACTTTAGATAAGTCTCCACGACTATTGAGTCATGTATGTTTGCGGATGTGTCATATCGACCGTTGTGAGGTTCTGGTTGACCGTCTATGTGTCTCGTCAACACTAAATGGTCCCGGTTGACTGTTGTTGGGTTCGGTTGAAGCTGAGAGGTCATAGTTGACCTTCACTTTGCCTCGACGACTATTGGGTGGTCTCAGTTGGCCACTGTGATGCCTTATTGACCATGTCTTCTAGATGGCTGAGTGGATCAGGTTGACCCTGTCGTGTTCCATCTTCTGTCACCGTGTCATGTCTATTGGTGGGATTTTGTGGTTGTTTGTTGAGGTGTTGGGTCGACCATGATTATGTTTTGGTCAACCGCACTATTGTTTTTTTCTCGGTGTTAGGTTTAGCAAACTCCATTTGGCTTCGTCAGTCATACCTTGTTCTCAATCGTGTAGATTATCGGCTCGAGGTGTAAGAAACCCGTCATTCCTTATTTGAGCTAGGAAGCCTTGTGTTGGTCTTTCCAATCGGGGTTGGTTTTCGGTTTATGATCCTTATTGTATCTCTTGTATGATTCTTAGGATGTTGACATCGTCCTTGTTATAGGTTTTGGAGATGTCAGTTGTTCGACCCTTACTTGCAATAGCGTGTAAAGCTGCCTAGTCAGTAAGAGTGTTGTGGTCGCCTATATGGTAGGAATTTTTATACTTTTTTCATTGCATCGCATCATGTTTTCAAAACTGATATTTTGTGGGATACCACACTTGAAAACCTACGGGGACTATTTTGACAGCACGTCTGTTTTTATGTATGTCTATGTTTTCTCACATTTACTTTATCAGACATGGTATTCCATTTTTTTATTTGTGGATATATTGGGAGGATGAATCCTCTTGATGATTTGAGTACTCTGGCACCAAAACATCAGGAGGCTATCTTGTGAAATCTTCTACTGCGTGAGGGTTGATTGTTTGTTCATGCGAAAGGGTGATAGAGCATTAGTCATGTCCTAGGCTTTCAAGCCTTGAAAGTCGAAATGGAGATGGGATGGTGATGATGCGTCCTTGGGTTTCAAGCACCAGAACCTGGCAAGGGTTTAGTCACACAGATAAGAAGGTTGTCAGTTGCAAAGCTTTGCTTATCCTAATACCATTCCATTTGACAGTGGTGTGATGGCTTGTAGCTCCGTTTGTCAGCAACTCGCGTCAATTTGAAACCTATAGGTATTTTAGTTGAGAAGCAATCTATCATGAGCAACCTTATCCATTTTATTTGATCTAACAGGTTGTGTCGATTTGGAACTTTAGCTTGTCGACAACTCAAGTGACACACTAGATCTCCGGATCACTATCATTGTTATTTACAATGCCTCACGAGGTGTTGCTATTAACGAATAGCCAACTATTCTTTAACGAGTGCCGGATAGGTTCTTGAGTGACCATCCTTTTTCACTGATGAGGTTTTTAGATGGGAACGATGTTGGCATATTTTTGCGATATAATTGTTTACGTATGCAACGGGTTTTGATGAAGCCACATCGAGGGCCATATAATAGTTTAAGAAATTGATAAAGAGGTTTTAAATTATTTAAACCCATGTACAGTAAATGAGAGGCATGAAAATGGTTTTCAAAAATATAAGAAAAATAATTTTTAGCATAAATTGCATTTAGTATCGATTTCCTTATTGAGTTTATCACTCATCTTTTTAGACTCTATTTTTCCCAAGAAAGGTGAAGGTTCAGTGCATGGGATCCGTGTTTGTCGAACTGTATGCCCGGCTATAGAGGACGAGGGGTGAATTAGGCGTGCTAACTTTTTCGTGCGATATTGTTATATTTAACCTCTAAATGATTTAATGCGAATAAATAAACAAATAATCACAAATATAAAGGAGTTTAAGGGATAGAGAGAATGCAAACAAAGTTTGTTAATATGGTTCGACAACTCTAGCCTACATTCTTTCTCCAAGCTTCCCACTTGAGATCCTTAACCACCTAATCTCCCTGATTAGTAATGATTGACTTCACAGGCATCAACCATGCCTTTAAAATGACTCTTCTCATGGCATGATGTGGTCCAACAATGCAATCAGACAAACAACTAGCAATGGGCAATCGACCCTTTCAATCTGAACACAAAATTTAAATCGTATAGTTCTCTAATTACATAAGGCCTTTGAGCCTCAAATTTTTAGGACAAGTAGTAGAGACGTAATATTGTAACACTAGCAAAAATCATCCTCAAAGGCATCGTAAAAATGTCCTTGTACCTTAAAGAAAACCCTGCTCGGACCTAGCGTCTGTTTAGAAAAACAGTTTTCGGCTCCCTTGAACAACCAAGCATAACTTGCACTATATAACTCCAAATGAATAGCTTCCAATCAGAAAATCACCCCAACATAAAGTATCTGATCTTCAACTCAAAATTACAGGAGAGAACTTAAGAGAAAACAATAAAAATATAGAGTACCAAGTTGTCTGCGCACCCTCACTAAGCTGACAATGACGATTTGAATCGGGTCCTTCACAAAGAACCTTCCCACCTTAGCTTTGATACGCTCTTCTACTTCCTCACATCAAGGACACCCTCAGTAGAAGATGTTGGAGAAAATAGCACCAATCCCTCCTCAAGAATGAACAAGAAATAAATGGAGGAATTTGTTTTGTGTAGGGTTTTGCGATTAGCTAGCCGAACACTTCTGTTGAGAGAGACAAAGCTCTACACGGTTTTTGCTTCAGCAAATAAGAGAAATAAAAAATGAGTCAATTACAAAAATACCCCTAATGTAGGTAAAAATNAAATTTAGCTTGTATGGATTTGAGTGCGGTGTAGTTTCTAATCCCAATTTTTCAACAACTTCAAGGGATACCACATTCGTGCAACTCCCCCCCAACGTATCATTAATGTTTCAAATTCAGTTAGATACTCTTCCGTGGATTGTGAGCCTTGTCTCAAATTTTGAAGATGAAGGAAAAGTTCTTGCTTAAAGTGGAATGGCACAAATCTCTTTTGCATCAACATCTTCATAGCCCTCCAACCTTTAATATCATCGTATCTATCCCTTCTTCTTTGTGCTTTAACATCTTCCCACCACAAAATTGCATAACTAGACAATTCCAAGGTGACCATTTGAATCTTCACCCTTTCCAAAAAATCATAACAATCAAAAACTCTATCGACTTTTTCCATCCACTCTAGGAAATCACAGCCGTTATTAGAGTCCTTAAAGGGAGGGATGGTAGCTTTAACATGCTTCATATCATTCTTGTTAGAGGTCCTCCTTTTCAAACTAAGGGAATCATCCTTCTCAAATTCTTCTTCCCATTCCTCATTTGCATTTTCAATTTGGCACCAAGAACTCATAGAAGCACTCAATCTTCTTCTTGGCCTAGGAGTTCTTGGTTAATTTACATGATCATTGGAGGGTCCCTCTCAGTTTTTTTGCATTTTCAGAAGCATTTCCTTGATTTCATCAAGTTGACTTTGAAAGTCCCCCTTGGATCATCTAGGTTCTTTTTCGGTGGGAGAGGAACAAGTGCTTGGCATGACTCCTTTTGCTTGGTGGTAATAGGCTCCACTCCTAGTACTCATTCTCAACTTCAAAGAAGATCACAAAATGGGAGCAAAGTGCCAACCTGGCTTTGATACCAAATGATGTGGTCCAACAATGCAATCGGCCAAACAACTAGTAATGGGCAATCGACCCTTTCAATCTGAACACAGAATTTAAATCGGATAGTTCTCTAATTGCATAGGGCCTTTGAGCCTCATATTTTTAGGACAAGTAGTAGAGACGTAATATCTTAACACCAGCAAAAATCAGCCTCAAAGTCATCGTAAAAATGTCATTGTGCCTTAAAGAAAACCCTGCTCGGACCTAGGGTTTGTTTAGAAAAACAGTTTTCGGCTCCCTTGAACAACCAAGCATAACTTGCACTATATAACTCCAAATCAATAGCTTCCAATCAGAAAATCACCCCAACAGAAAGAATATGATCTTCAACTCAAAATTATAGGAGAGAACTTAAGAGAAAACAATCGAAAATAGAGTACCAAGTTGTCCGCGCACCCTCACTCGGCTGAGAATGGCGATTTGAATCGGGCCTTCACAATGAACCTTCCCACCTTGGCTTTGATACGTTCTTCTACTTCTTCATGTCAACAACACCCTCAGCACAAGATGTTGGAGAAAATAGCACCAATCCCTCCTCAAGAATGAACAAGAAACAAATGGAGGAATCGGTTTTGTGTAGGGTTTTGCGATTAGCTAGCCGAACACTTAGGTTGAGAAAGACAAAGCTCTTCATAGTTTTTGCTTCAACAAATAAGAGAAATCAAAACTGATTAGGGTTTCCATTAAGGGAGACTAAATACTCCCTTAATGACCAAAAGAGTCAATTACAAAAATGCCCCTAATGTAGGCAAAAATTAGACATGAGGGCTAGGTTTCTAAGCCACCCGAGTACCCCATTACATCAATCTAAATTAAACAAAATATAATCCAAAAATAGTCAAAATGCAGCCAATCTAATTAAGTACTAATCAACATGGAATTCAAACTTGATCATATCTAGAGAGTGTTGTTGTTCTTGATCAAAACAAGCTTACCAAACTTGTGGCAATAATCTTCTAGCCGATTTGGAGTTAAAAGCTCCCATGTGAGGACATGCCGAGGGGACTCTTTGTCATCAAGTGAAGGCTCCTCTTCAAGCTCCATCAATTTAGTGTTACCTACAAAATAATAGCTCCTTAGATAAGCAATGATCTTCTGGGTGACGGGGGCTTGGGGTGCATCATGGCGTCACCCTATGATTGATCTTCACAGGCGTCAATCTATTCTTCGTTGACTATTCCGTGGTGTCACCCTTTCTTTCAAAGTTTGAGGTACAAATGTGCGGAAGCTAAAATACGAGTTAGGACCTAACTCTCAAATAAACAATCTCAAGTTTATGGAGGAGAGAGTTAGGACAAGGCACTCCTTTGATGAAGAGAAATCGTGTAGAAATTTTGTAGAAGTTTTGGATCAATTCTCTCTTGGTTAGATTATTATATTTTACAATTTGGAGTGCCTCTATTTATAAAAACAGTTCTATCGGTCGACCACCCCCTTGTCCGGTCGACTGCCTCCCAACCGTTGGATGTTACCATTGCATTTTATAACCATTGGAAGAGTCATTGTGTGAAATGCAGTCTAGTGGCCGATTGCTTAGACCTTCCGATCGACCACTTCTCCACATTTTAGAAAACTGCTTGAATCTTAGGGGTGAAAATAGTTCGGTTCGGTTTGGTTTTTTACCAAAATAGAACCGAACTGATTCACTTTGGTTTTGTAATTTTAAAATCAAAACCAAACCAAGGACAACAAGAAACTGAGTCAAAAATCAAACCTCGGTCTCAGTTCTCATCAGTTTAGTTTTCGGTTTGGTTCAGTTTTTTCTAGACTTTGAAATTTGGGTATTCGGTTTTGGGCCCGATTTTGGGCCTGGTTTTTAGGCTTAGTACAATTGTTTAACAACTCTGTTTTATGCTCCATTTTATAAGTTTAAAGATTAAAATATCTATCTTGGGCTCCATATTATAACTTTAAAAAAATATCAATCAAACAATGATTTAATTAAACAATGATTTAATCAAACTATGAATTAACTAAACTTCACAAAAAGCCAAAAGTGAGAACATACATTACCAAGAAAACATCCACATTTCTAAAAGTCCCAACAAATATCCACAAAAGACAACATTAAGCTAATGTTCGCAAAACAACATGAGGCTAAAAACTTGTTTTTATAATTAACCCATGTAATTGAGTTTCAAGTTCTCTTGCCTCTAACTATGAGCAACTCATTACAACCTAAGATAAAGTAAAAGTAGGTGGAGCTATTCCCAACTTTAACATATCTAGAAACAACCGAATAGTAGTATGTGGTGACATGTTTCTTAAATTGGCAGAAATCAATGAATTCCATGTAACTACAATTCTGTATCGCATTTCATCCAAAAATTAGAATTAAATTAGTGACTTAAATAGGTTTTCATATTTAGTTTTATTTTCGGTTTGGTTTGGTTTTTCTCACTTACAACTGAGAACCGAACCAAAATGATCGGTTCAGTTCGGTTCAGTCCTACAAAACCAATCAAAAATGATCGTTCAGTTTAGTTCAGTTACCTAGTATGAACCAAAACTATTTCCATCCCTATTGAATCTGTCCATTTTCTAGTCGATTAATTTTGGCTTTAATCTGCCAAAGCGGTCGACCATTTCCTTTATACAAAAAGTTTATGCAATCTGCCATTTTTGTGGTTGATCAGCTTGTTGACCGTTTCCTTCGCTGCATATTAGTTTGGTCAACCTTTTGAATTGTTTAGTCGACCTCTTCTTCTATTTTTCCTTTTCTGGAATTCTCTAAGTCCCAATGATCATACTATAAGCTACAGGACTTAGGAAAACACATTAGTAGACAATAATACCCTTATTAGGGGTATTTCTAATATCGAATAAACGTATTTACTTAATTCAAATAAATGTGTTCTAAATAACTTAATTATATAAATAAAATCGTTATCATCAAAACAAATAATCTAATGTGTTTATTAGGCTAACAATGTCCTCGTAGGGCATTGCCGGTACCCCTCTAAGTGTGTGGAGGTTCGTCAATCTAAGTCTCTTTGTCTCTGGTACATTTGGGATTTGTTAGATTGTTTGGTGTTATTTGGTTTAATTCCTACACAGTACTTTCTTTTGTTTATTATTATACTATCATGCCTCATGTTGATCGCTCTGTAGATCTCAACCCATGTGATATGGGTTTGGATTTAATTTCATGTTAAGACTTTCGCTTCTCCCTAGCCTTAGTCTGGGCGATCCAATTCTCTCTTAGAATCGTTTCTAACCCAATGATTCTGTTAAGCCTGCCTCCGGGTCCTGATAGTTCTGATATAGGAAGTGGAGTCCTCTTGATACTTTGAATAGTTTTAGTGTCAAATTATTACGACGATATCTCTGATACATATTCTACTACATAAAGATCTTTTGTTTGTGCGCTATGTGAAAATGGTAATAGGGAGATGCATTGGGCCTTTGGGTTTCGAATCCCTAAACCTAATCAGAGTGTTTATGTTTTGGTTTGTGTGGTTGATGACTGATTCGTCGGCAACCCCTATGAGGGGCTAGATCTTTATATCAAACTCACAGTATTTTTCTCCGAGCTCATGAGGCGTTGCTATCTTTAAATTGCCGCCTTTCTGTGTTTTTTTATCAGAGGGGTCCTTATATGACCATCATTTTTCATGGATCCTTGTTTTGATTGATGAAAAATGATGGAGGCTTATTTTCTTATAGCTGGCTAGGTATCCAGCAATGTTTTGATGATTGCCTCATCAGTCGTTCGTGGAGCCTGTTTTGATAATAAAACATGTTTTGGAAATGATTTTAAACTCATGCATGATTACAATAACGAGTATGGGTATGAGCACAAGCACGAGTACTGTATTTATTTGATCATGATTTTGATGAGAAAAAATAAAAACTAGTTTTACATGATCATTGCATTTAGTATAACTTCCCAACTGAATTAGTCACTCACCCCACGATCCCTCCAGTAATATCCTGAATTTTCGTTGAGCTAAAGGTGTAGCTTCAGTGATAATTTTGGGCATGATGGAAGCTGAGTTGGACAAGTGCATTTGAATAAGTAAATTATAATACACTGTTATGTTCATAATTAGCTTATAGGAAGAATTCAAGTCAACTGAAAAATTATTTAGTGATATTTGGAGTAATATTGGACGATATCAATTAGATTGACAGTCAGTGAAATTAGTAAAAGAAAATATACTTGGATGTAATAAGGTTGAAGATATAGGATTTATAATATTTTAGAGCATATTAGATTTAATGAGGAAGAATGTGAAGGAAGAATGGTGAAATATATGGTATATGTTGAAGTTTAGATATTTAGAAAAGTGAATTATGGTTTATTAAGGGGTAATATATATACATTATGAGATTATGGTTGCATGGAATAACGAAGTAATCTGGATGATTAAGTGATAGCAAGCGGAAGGGAGATGGTGATCGATCGGCGAAGTGAGATCGACCGGCGTTGATCGACTGGCTTGAGAATATGAAGAATTCTGTGGTCAATCAAGGATGTGTGGACGATCGGCTACGATGAATTTCAAACGACCGCCAATTTATGAAGGATAATCTGAAGAGTTTTAACTGACAAGAAGATGAAAGGAAACATCATCTGGAATGACTGAACGTTGAAGGAGTTACTAGACATTGATGGACTTCATCCCTTGGCCTTCTGTCTTCACGTGGGCATTGATGAGGCATTGGAAAATTGTCTATAAATTGAGAGGGAAGGGGAGCGTGAATTCAGAGGTAGAAAAAGTGGGGCTACTCTGCCAAAATGTCGTGAGAACTTTGTGAGTGCTGAGAGTTGTGCTGCTATATTATGTGGTTTGTTGTGGAGCAGTGAAGGATTTGTTGTAAGTTTTGGAGTCTGAGAGAAGGTTTACATAGAGAAGAAACTAATGATGAGTGTGATGTTGAGTCTGTGAGAGTGTGAAGGTTGAAAGAGAGAATGAGTGAGAGGGTTCTGTGAGTGACAGAGAAGAAACTGTTAAGTACCATGGAGGAAAGAAACTGTAATTGATTTTGGGAAGAAGATAAGTGAGAAATCATGGTTGATATCTTTGTAGAAGGATTCTCTAAAGGAAAAACAATTCTGAAAGGAGAGAGGTTTGCTGGGTTTGCGTGTTCCCTGTGTTGTGAGTCTACTAATAAACAAAACTACTTCTATTATTCTTTGTACGGTTGATTAGTGATAGGGTTTAGTAATTGCCTGTAAAGTATGTTATTGGGTTTTTACATTGGTTGATAATCGTTTCGGATGGGTTATTGCTAAAGAATGTTGTCTGGAAAATGATTGGGTTTGATGGTTTAATCCCTTGTTATATTAGATGCTAAGATTCATGGTAATAAATTGGGAAATAATATCATGGTTGGAAATTGGATAAACTTATTAGCGAAGGTTGAAGTGATAAGTAGTTGGATAAGGTCAGAAATAATTTATGGAATATTGGTTATAGTTAGGGTTAACCTTTGAGGAATTATTATTGATAAATCATATTTTGATAAATAGGTTTTGAGAAGAAACTCTAAGTGCTAAACTTTTTTAAAGCTAAGGACCTCAGGTAAGTGGTTCCGCATGTGTTTTGTCCGAAAGGGCTTACATCATGGGAATTAAGGAGTGTTTACTGTTGTTTAATTACTTGTTATGAATTGTATGTTTATAGATTAAGTTCAGTATTTTAGCTAGGACTGATCACATTTTAAAGATATAATTGAGAAACACGTTGGATAGGATTGTATGTGCACGACAACGTTAAGACTTGGAATCCTAAACTACATAAAAATGGAATATATGTAAACAGTTGTGGTTCGGCTTGTTACGCCCAGCACAGAAATCAAAGTATACGAAAATAAAATGAACGTAAATAGTTATTTTTGTGGTCTGGTTCATTATGCTCGGCACAGAAACCAAAGATAAGTAAACATAGAAACCAAAGATAAGTAAAATAGTTGTAGACTGGTTTGTTACACCCAACACAAAAAACAAAGATAAATAAATAATTGTGGTCCGGTTGGATATGCCCGGCACAGAAATCAATATATGTAAACGGATGTTTGTGTAATACCCCGAATATTTAAATTCGAGTAATTGTTGAATTTAGTGAAAATATGAATTATTTGCATTTTATTGATATATATATAAATATATATATATATATATATATATATATATATAT